>CM061140.1:53326891-53840540 GCA_030789695.1 Scilla litardierei | reverse complement strand
TTTTTGTGAGTAGTTCCCAAATCTGGGATTTTGGCGGATACCCCTTCGGGGGCTCTTCCTGATGCATCCATAGGGTTAGGAAATCGATAGGGATTAGGAATCTAACGGTTACACGGGGTGTTTCATTGTCATCGGCGGGAAAAAGACCGCCTTTGACCGTTGGGCCAAGGGGGAATAAACTTGGCGGTTGACTCCCTAGCCATAGCTCACGCCCTTAGCGTAGACGCCGAATCCTAGCACACGGGAGCGGCAGGATGAGACGTTGGGAGTTATCGTTGCGAGCTTAGTGCTCCCGGAATCGATCAGTGTTAATGGACACGGGAGTGCCCACTGATCGAATCCGGGAAGTCCGGTGTATCATCCTGGGCACCGACCGGAATATCGGGCACATGGGATGCCGGTACCACTTTCAGAGGCAACGTCTCACCATTAGACCCTAATTTCGATTGCTATCCTACCCGTAGGCCATATCGGCGAGAGTCGCTCGTTGGAGTGAAAACCAAAGTCCCGGGTTTATTTTCTTATTGTTCATACCTTGCATTACTTTTCCGTGACAACCCATTAACCGATTCGGGCTAGCTCGCCCACGGGGTGATTTTGGTCCTCCTTGACATAAGCACATCCTAGCATCCCTGTGTTCGACCCCCAAGCCACACTACAACACCGTGCGCTTGCGGTTACAAATATCTAAACCCCCCCTGCCACGCCGGCATGGCGGGGCACGTCAGCGTGACAGGTTTTGTTGGTGGCCCATGCAGGTCCTCTTCTGTAACTGTGATTATCGGAATAACGCTAATAATATTTGAACGTCCAATAAACTAAGTTCGGCGTCCGAGTCATAATCTATGAGTCTAATCTGCTTCGTTTTCGGTGTCATTAGATGGCAGGAAGGCGATTCACCTGTGGTGGAGGTAGTGGTGCGCCCCCTCATGATGAGGAGCCTGAGTGGGAACCCACCAACGGAGAGATGATGCGGATGATGCTTCAGATGATGCAAGTGCAGCAGGGCGTGCTCCTGCAAGTCTAGAATTCTCCACTTGCTCGAGCTGCCCGAGCACTTCTGGATGCCCCTCGCTCCGAGCCAGGAGCGAAGCAATTTCGGGAGCTGGGTCCCGCATATTTTGATGGGTCTGAGGGTCCTCTGGCTGTCGATGAGTGGATTCGGAACATTGAGGATAACTTGAAGATGGCCAAGATCACCCCGGCGGGATGGGTTGATTTGGCGAAGAGGCAACTTAAGGATAATGCTCAGAACTGGTGGGATGCGGAAGAGAAGATGTTGGTGGAGCCGATAGCTTGGACTACCTTCAAGTCCAGGTTTGATGAGGAGTTCTTTCCGAAGGCTGCTATGAAGGAGATGCTGTAGCGCTTTATTGATCTGAAGCAAGGGAGCTTGACGGTGGACCTGTACCACCAAGAGTTCACTAGGCTGAGTCGGTTTGCACCGAAGATGGTGCAGGATGCTGATGAGAGGGCTCAGAGGTTCCTGCAGGGACTTGCTTTGGAGCTCCAGAGTTTTGTGTCTTCCTCTGATCTGGACTATTATCAGAAGGTTCTGGTCGCTGCGAGGAGGCAGGAGCTGAACCTGAGTCAGAGGAGAGGACATGTTTTCGGTGCTGGGAAGAGGCCTATGGAGCAGGCCAGGGCGGCGGTTAGGCCTGGTTTCAAGCCTAATCAGCCAGCTCAGTTCAAGAGGCCAGGAGGGCCTGTTCAGAAGACTTTCCATTTCTGCGGCAAGCCTGGCTACATCAAGGATCAGTGTAGGAAGTTTCTGGGCCAGTGTTTGGTTTGTGGTGATGCTTCCCATGTCGCAAAGGATTGTCGGCATGCGAATCAGCTGCGGAGGGCACCTGTTGCAGCACAGTCGTTGCAGCAGCGAGCGTCTGTTCCTGCTGGACGTGGAGCAGCTCTTGTTCCACAGAGGCATGCTTTTCAGCAGGCTGTTCCGCCGAGGAGGCAGGCTTTTCTGTTGACCGCTATGGAGAGCGAAGCTGTGGATGAGGTTATCGCAGGTAATCCTCAATCTAGCTGTTACTTTCCTAGCTGGTTTTGATTGTTAGATTATGTTGTTTTCTTGAACATGATTGTTTGCTAGACTAGGGTTTGATTGTTAATTGCTTGTTAGGTGTGGTTTTGGTGTGCACATTTCCTGCACGAGTCCTCTTTGACTCTGGTGCATCGATGTGCATTATTTCTCGGAGCTTTGTGGAGAAGCATTCCTTGTCGACGTCCCCTATTCCCAAGAGTTGGAATATCGTTACAGGGAATGGCGTGGTCTCGGTGCATCGTGGTTGCAATTCTTGCTCGTTGGTGGTCTGTGGACATGAGCTTTACGCTGATTTCATTGTCCACGACATCATCAACAATGATGCAGTTCTTGGGATGGACTGGCTTGCCAGCTTCTATGCTATGATCGACTGTCGGAGGAAGAAGGTGGTGTTTGAGATTCCCGGACATCCAGTATTTGAGTTCAGCCGTGGTAGCAGTTCGCTTGGTCCTGTCAGGTTTCGGGCCAGGCCGGTGGAGGTTATGGCTATGCAGATGGAGTTGGAGAGGCCAGCTGTGGTGCGAGATTTTGATGACGTCTTACCCGAGGAGATGTCTGGTTTGCCACCTGATCGAGCTCTAGAATTTTCTATTGATCTTGTTCCAGGAGCGCAGCCGATTTCGAAGGCGCCGTATCGTATGGCACCCGTTGAGTTGGAGGAATTGCGGAAGCAGCTGGATGAGCTTTTGCAGAAGGGTTATATCAACCTTAGTGTGTCTCCGTGGGGAGCACCGGTGCTGCTGGTGAAGAAGAAGGATGGTTCACGTCGCATGTGCGTGGACTATCGGGAGTTGAATGCGGTGACCATCAAGAATAAATACCCGTTGCCTCGCATCGATGATATCTTTGATCAGCTTGGAGGTTCGAGGGTGTTTTCTAAATTGGATTTGAGGAGTGGTTACCATCAGTTGAAGGTGAAGAAGGGAGATGTTCCGAAGACAGCGTTCAGGACGAAGTATGGACACTATGAGTTTGTGGTTATGCCTTTCGGTGTAACCAATGCACCTGCAGTTTTCATGAATCTGATGAACCTGATTTTCTACGACTTTTTGGATAAGTTTGTCGTTATCTTTATTGACGACATTCTGATCTATTCAAAATCGGAGGAGGAACATGCCTCGCACTTGAGGGCGGTATTGGAGATTTTGAGGAAGCATCGTTTGTATGATAAGTTTTCGAAGTGCGAGTTTTGGCTGGATAGAGTTGCTTTTCTGGGGCATGTGGTGACTGGAGAGGGTATTTCAATGGATCCCGAGAAGATTAGGGCCATCAGAGAGTGGCATGTTCCGTCGTCTTGTCTGAGATTCGGAGTTTCCTTGGGCTTGCTGGTTACTATCGGCGTTTCATTAAGGACTTTTCCCGTATTGCTGAGCCGATGACCAGGTTGACGCGGAAGGATGTACCTTTTGTTTGGTCGGGTGATTGTGAGAATGCTTTTGGTGTTCTGAGGGAGAGGTTGACGACTGCCCCTATTCTTGTTGTGCCTGATCGCAGCGGTGGATTTGAGATCTTTTGCGATGCTTCTGGCAAGGGTCTCAGTTGTGTGTTGCATCAGCACGGGCATGTTGTGGCGTATGCTTATCGTCAGCTTAAGGTTCATGAGAAGAATTACCCGACGCATGATTTGGAGTTGGCTGCCGTTGTGTCACGACCCGCTTCCCTAAAATGGAGGCGAGACGTGAAAAGGTCCGCACGAGAGTGGAGCTGTGAAGCCCCAAACACGATAAGCGTCCACAATACATAAACAGGTCCCTGTAACCACAACAGAATAGCAATAATAACACAAGGAGAGACTGAAATAAAATTCACATCTCACAAATATTGTCCAACATCACAAATATGTTCAACATCCAGAAAAGCCACCAGGCTAAAAGAAAAGAGTCTAAAGGCCCAGAACAAGGCCAACAAAGGCAACGACATAACAAAGTATAGTATAGGTGCCACGCACCGATAACAAAACAACTGCCTAAACAAAAGTAAAGCACAACGAAGACACTAGGACTGGTCCCCAGTGTCCACGTACTCCCCGTCAAACACAAGCACGGGCTCGGCGTCTGCAAACACCTCGTCCCCAACAAGTAACTCAGGCTCGGGCTCTAACATGTGTCACCCAAAAGAGAAAAGGGGCACATGTCAGCAAGTCGAACGACTTGTGCAAGGAAACGGGAATAATGGTAAACTAGCAACCTAACAATTAAAACATGGTGCATGGCAAGTAAAGTACGGTGGTAACAAGTAAGGTAAAGTATTGTACAAGTGGCAAGGGGTTGTTGTGACATGTAATGTCAAGTAACAAGTACAAGTACAAGGGATCACTCAACGAGTGCCCTATTGCCCGCAGGCTGTGTTCAGGTATCAAGTACAAGGGATCACTCAACGAGTGCCCTATTGCCCACAGGCTGTGATGAGCTCGTCTTCTGGAACACGAGCCAGAAAGTGTATTTGATAAGTATGGCGTAGGGGTGCACCTAACCGGAACGAGTAACACTAGTATGTAGCGATGCTACGCAATCACGATGAGCATTCAAGCATGCAATGTCATGAGCAGATAATTTGCATACCGTTAATTAAATTAAACGTGACAGGCAAAATGCAATGACATGAACATATTCGCGTACCGTTAATTAAATTAAACATGGCAGTTAAAATGCAATAGCAGTTAAGGATGCATGGATGACATGAACAGTTATTTTCGCGTACCGTTAAGGAAAGTAAACGTGACATACAAGCATGATGAAAGTGACGGACCAAGCTTCGTTGTCAAGCTAGGTCAATGGCGTCTAAACGGCTATCCTTTCACCGTCTAGTCTCTTTTACGCTAAAGCAAGGTAAATGGCCTAAGACATGGCCCAAATCAAGAGATGCAAGTTTCACTTGCCTATCACCGGGGGAGAACGGTTACGAAAGTTCGTCTCCGCGGATGCTAGCCTACGGGGAATCGCTGTTATGGGGAACAATCATCAAAACACAAGTATTTTATTAGGGTTTCATAAAAATTGCAATAGGGTAAGAAAACAACGGTGGATCGATTTCTTACCGAGAGGAGGCGGAAGGAACACTCCGGGGAACCCTAGGACCAGATCTGGAAAAGATTGGAGAAGTTTGGGGAAACTAGGGTTTTGGGGGATTTGGGGATTTTGATGGGTTTTGAGTGTGATTTGAGGAAGATGAGAGGTAGATAGGGTAGATGGATGGTTTGGATGATGGATTTAGGGCTTGGAATGAAGCAATGGAGCTTGGAGGAAGATGGGGGCTCAATGGGGGAGAAACTAGGGCTTAGGGTCGTGTTGGAGAAGAAGAAGTCGTTTGGGGGGTATTTATAGGTTGAGCTGGCGGCTAGGGCAAAACTAGGGTTTTCTGCACTGCTTAGTCGGTCAAAGAACAACTGTTGACCGACTAGTTCGAGATCTAGTCGGTCGGTTGAACAACGCAGACCGACTAAGTGTAAACAGTAACTCCAGTCGAAAACCTGAACTAAGAGTTAGTCGGTTCAAGAAGCATCGCCGACCGACTAGTTTGCAACCTAGTCGGTCAACCAACGTTCTTAGACCGACTAACGATAAACAGTAGCTTCCTCAGAAAATTAGAAAGCTCACTAGTCGGTCCAAGAAGGATTACCGACCGACTGGATCGTCATCTAGTCGGTCGGTGGCCCTTCTTACACCGGCTAATGAGCACAGAAAGTACCAATACGGAGCGCGAGGCCCCGTGATCGAATCCTAAGACTCCTAGGCTTGATCTAATAGTTAGATATGACCGTTATGAAGCCCGTCACAAACGACGTACTTCGAAATCGACGATCCTAAGGAAGAATCGAGAAAATACGACGAATCGATCGAAAATGAAAGTTACGGAGACGAAAACCACACAAGAGGAGAAAACCCACCAAAACATATATTATAATATATAAAATCCAGATACATGAAAAGCAGTCGTTACATCCTCCCCAACTTAAGAAAAATTCCGTCCTCGGAATTTCCAAAACTCACGAGTCCAGAAACAAAAGTGGAAAACGCTCTCGCATCTCATCCTCATTCTCCCAAGTAGACTCTCCAGGTGAACCGTGTCGCCACATCACCCTCACAAGATTGACAATCTTGTTCCGAAGCGATTTCTGACGCCTGTCCAGAATCTGCACGGGACGCTGGTCATACGTCATATCGGGGCGAACGGCGATCTCCGAGAAATCCACGGCATGAGATGGATCGCTAATGTATCGACGAAGCTGTGACACATGGAAAACATTGTGAACTCCTTCCAAAGATGGCGGCAAGGCCAAGCGATAAGCTACCTCGCCAACCCTCTCCAAAATGTCAAATGGTCCAATGTATCGCGGGCTCAACTTTCCACGCTTCCCGAAACGAATCACACCACGATTCGGGGAAATCTTCAAGAACACATGGTCGCCTGGCTGAAACTCCAAAGGACGCCGTTTAGCATCCGACCAATGCTTAAAACGGTCCTGAGCAATTCTCAACCTCTCCCGAATATTCCTGACGATATCCACGGCCTCCACGATCATCTCAGGTCCCAACAACTCCCGATCACCAACGTCATCCCAACTCAATGGCGATCGACATTTCCTCCCATAAAGAGCGGCGAAAGGCGCCATGCCAATACTCGCCTGGAAGCTGTTGTTGTAGGAAAACTCCACCAAATGCAGATGGTCCTCCCACGAACCCTTGAAATCCAACATGCACGCCCTCAGCATGTCTTCCAAAATCTGAATCGTCCTCTCGGACTGGCCATCCGTCTGCGGATGGTACGCCGTGCTGAAACTCAGACGCGTACCCAAACTCTTCTGCAAACTCTGCCAGAACTGAGATGTGAACCTCGTGTCTCTGTCAGACACGATACTCACGGGGACTCCATGAAGTCGCACAACCTCCTCCATATATCTCCTCGCTAGCGCCTCAGTGGACTGTCCCACTCGGAACGGAATAAAGTGCGCAGATTTGGTCAATCGATCTACGATCACCCAAATCGCGTCATTCTGCTTCGGACTCCGAGGTAGTCCAGTCACGAAATCCATAGTGATGTGCTGCCACTTCCACTCCGGAATCGGAAGCGGTTGTAGCAACCCGGCCGAACGCTGATGCTCCGCCTTCACTTGCTGGCAAACCAAGCACTTGGCTACACTCCGAGCCACGCTCCTCTTCATACCATGCCACCAATAATTCAGACGAAGATCCTGGTACATCTTGGTGCCACCAGGATGCACAGAATACGGCGAACTGTGTGCCTCCACCATCAGCTCCTCTCTGATATCCCCAGCTGGCACACACAACCTGGCTCCAAACCTCAGCGAGCCATCCTCATGAATCAAAAAGTCAGTCCGCAGACCGGCTTCCACCATCTCCCGAATCCTCACCAGCTTCGGATCCTCAGCCTGGCCAGCCTTAATCCGATCCACGATCGTCGACTGCACCTGCATGTACATCAACGACGAAGCCTCTCCAGGAAGAACAATCTCCACGCCAGACTCGCAAAAATCCTGCTGCAATCTCCACTGCGAGGTCAAAATCATCACCGCAGGAAGCCTACTCAAAGCATCCGGAACCACATTCACCTTGCCAGGGTGATACTGCAAATCAATCTCGTAATCCGCCATAAGCTCCAACCACCGACGCTGTCGCATGTTGAGCTCCTTCTGAGTGAAAATATACTTCAAGCTTTTGTGATCGGTGAAAATCTTCACTTTCTCACTCAGCAAGAAGTGCCTCCAAATCTTAAGAGCAAACACAACGGCAGCCAACTCCAAATCATGTGTCGGGTAATTCTTCTCATGAACCTTAAGCTGACGAGACGCATACGCCACAACGTGCCCGTGCTGATGCAACACACAACCGAGGCCCTTGCCAGAAGCATCGCAAAAGATCTCAAATCCACCGCTGCGATCAGGCACAACAAGAATAGGGGCACTCGTCAACCTCTCCTTCAGAACACCAAAAGCCCTCTCACAATCAACCGACCATACATAAGCAATATCCTTCCGCGTCAACCTGGTCATCGGCTCAGCAATACGGGAAAAGTCCTTAATGAATCGCCGATAATAACCAGCAAGTCCAAGAAAACTCCGAATCTCAGACGCAGACGACGGAACAGGCCACTCCCTGATGGCCCGAATCTTCTCGGGATCCACTGAAATACCATCTCCAGTCACCACATGCCCGAGAAAAGCAACTCTATCCAGCCAAAACTCGCACTTCGAAAACTTAGCATACAAACGATGCTTCCTCAAGATCTCCAACACCGTCCTTAAGTGCGAGGCATGCTCTTCCTCCGACTTCGAATAGATCAGAATGTCGTCAATGAAGATAACGACAAACTTATCCAAAAAGTCGTAGAAAATCAGGTTCATCAGATTCATGAAAACTGCGGGCGCGTTAGTTACGCCAAAAGGCATAACCACGAACTCATAGTGTCCATACTTCGTCCTGAACGCTGTCTTCGGAACATCTCCCTTCTTCACCTTCAACTGATGGTAACCACTCCTCAAATCCAATTTAGAAAACACCCTCGAACCTCCAAGCTGATCAAAAATATCATCGATGCGAGGCAACGGGTATTTATTCTTAATGGTCACCGCATTCAATTCCCGATAGTCCACGCACATGCGACGCGAACCATCCTTCTTCTTAACCAGCAACACCGGTGCTCCCCACGGAGACACACTAGGATTAATATAACCCTTCTGCAAAAGATCATCCAACTGCTTCCGCAACTCTTCCAACTCTGCAGGTGCCATACGATACGGCGCCTTCGAAATCGGCTGCGCACCTGGAACAAGATCGATAGAAAATTCCAAAGCCCGATCAGGCGGCTAACCAGACATCTCCTCGGGGAAGACGTCGCCAAAATCTCGCACCACAGCTGGCCACTCCAGCTCCATCTGCATAGCCACAGCCTCCACCGGCCTGGCCCGAAATCTGACAGGACCAAGCGAACTGCTACCACGACTGAACTCAAACACTGGGTGTCCGGGAATCTCGAACACCACCTTCTTCCTCCGACAGTCGATCGTAGCATAGAAGCTCGCAAGCCAATCCATCCCAAGAACTGCATCATAGTTGGTGATGTCGTGGACAATGAAATCAGCACAAAGCTCTCGTCCGCAAACCACCAACGGGCAAGAATTGCACCCACGATGCACCGAGACCACACCATTCCCTGTAACGATATTCCAACTCTTCGAAAGAGGGGACGTCGACAAGGAATGCCTCTCCACGAAGCTCCGAGAAATAATGCACATCGATGCACCAGAGTCAAAGAGGACTCGTGCAGGAAATGTGCACACCAAAATCACACCTAATCAATCAATTAACAATCAAATCCTAGTCTAGCAAACAATCATGAGCAAGCAACCAATATAATCAAAAATCAACTAACTAAGGAAGATAAATAGCTAGAATGAGCGTTACCTGCAATAACTTCATCCACGGCCATGCTCTCCTCCTCAGTCATCAGAAAGGCCTGCCCTCTCGGCGGAACAGCCTGCCGAAAGGCCTGTCTCTGTGGAACAAGGGGCGCTCCACGTCCAACGGGCACAGGAGCTCGCTGCTGCAACGGCTGTGCTGCAATAGGAGCCCGCCAAGGCTGTCTCGACTTCGGACACTCCCGGATGGTGTGGGCAGGATCTCCGCAGACAATGCACTGTCCTAGAAACCTCCTACACTGATCCCTGAGGTGTCCAGTCTTGCCACAGAAATGGCAAGTCTTCAGGATAGGCCCTCCTGGCCTCTTGAACTGCACCGGATGACTAGGCTTGAAACCAGGCCTAACCACCGCCCTGGCCTGCTCCATAGGCCTCTTCCCAGCTCCGGAAACATGTCCCTTCCTCTGATTCAAATTCAACTCCTGCCGCCTCGCAGCAATCAGAACCTTCTGATATGTCTCCAAGTCAGAAGAGGTCACAAAGCTCTGAAGCTCCAAGGCAAGTCCCTGGAGAAATCGCTGAGCTTTCTCATCGGCATCCTGCACCATCTTAGGTGCAAACCGACTGAGCCTCGTGAACTCCTGGTGGTACTGATCCACCGACAAGCTCCCCTGCTTCAGATCTATAAAGCGCTGCAGCATCACCTACCGAGCAGCCTTCGGGAAGAACTCTCCATCGAATCTGGACTTGAAGGTAGCCCAGACGATCGGCTCCACCAGCATCTTCTCTTCAGCATCCCACCAATTCCTGGCGTTATCCTTCAGCTGCCTCTTAGCCAGATCAACCCATCCAGCCAGGTTAATCTTTGCCATTGCCAAGTTATCCTCAATGTTCCTTATCCATTCGTTGGCAGCCAGAGGACCCTCAGAACCATCAAAGTATGCGGGACCCAGCTCCCGAAATTGCTTCGCTCCTGGCTCAGAGCGAGGGGCATCCGGAAGAACCCGGGCAGCTCGAGCAGGTGGGGCATTCTGGACTTGCAAAAGCACGCCCTGCTGCACTTGCATCATCTGGATCATCATCCGCATCATCTCACCGCTGGTGGGTTCCCGCTCAGGCTCCTCATCATGAGGGAGCGCACCACTACCACCACCGTGGGTGAAACGTCTTCCTGCCATCTAGTGACACGGAAAACAAATCAGATTAGACTCATAGCTTATGACTCGAACGTCGAACTTAGTTTATTGGACATTCTAATGTTATTATCGCTATTCCAAAAATCGCAGTTACAGAAGAGGACCTGCATGGGCCACCACTAAAACCTGTCACGACCCGCTTCCCTAAAATGGAGGCGAGACGTGAAAAGGTCCGCACGAGAGTGGAGCTGTGAAGCCCCAAACACGATAAGCGTCCACAATACATAAACAGGTCCCTGTAACCACAACAGAATAGCAATAATAACACAAGGAGAGACTGAAATAAAATTCACATCTCACAAATATTGTCCAACATCACAAATATGTTCAACATCCAGAAAAGCCACCAGGCTAAAAGAAAAGAGTCTAAAGGCCCAGAACAAGGCCAACAAAGGCAACGACATAACAAAGTATAGTATAGGTGCCACGCACCGATAACAAAACAACTGCCTAAACAAAAGTAAAGCACAACGAAGACACTAGGACTGGTCCCCAGTGTCCACGTACTCCCCGTCAAACACAAGCACGGGCTCGGCGTCTGCAAACACCTCGTCCCCAACAAGTAACTCAGGCTCGGGCTCTAACATGTGTCACCCAAAAGAGAAAAGGGGCACATGTCAGCAAGTCGAACGACTTGTGCAAGGAAACGGGAATAATGGTAAACTAGCAACCTAACAATTAAAACATGGTGCATGGCAAGTAAAGTACGGTGGTAACAAGTAAGGTAAAGTATTGTACAAGTGGCAAGGGGTTGTTGTGACATGTAATGTCAAGTAACAAGTACAAGTACAAGGGATCACTCAACGAGTGCCCTATTGCCCGCAGGCTGTGTTCAGGTATCAAGTACAAGGGATCACTCAACGAGTGCCCTATTGCCCACAGGCTGTGATGAGCTCGTCTTCTGGAACACGAGCCAGAAAGTGTATTTGATAAGTATGGCGTAGGGGTGCACCTAGCCGGAACGAGTAACACTAGTATGTAGCGATGCTACGCAATCACGATGAGCATTCAAGCATGCAATGTCATGAGCAGATAATTTGCATACCGTTAATTAAATTAAACGTGACAGGCAAAATGCAATGACATGAACATATTCGCGTACCGTTAATTAAATTAAACATGGCAGTTAAAATGCAATAGCAGTTAAGGATGCATGGATGACATGAACAGTTATTTTCGCGTACCGTTAAGGAAAGTAAACGTGACATACAAGCATGATGAAAGTGACGGACCAAGCTTCGTTGTCAAGCTAGGTCAATGGCGTCTAAACGGCTATCCTTTCACCGTCTAGTCTCTTTTACGCTAAAGCAAGGTAAATGGCCTAAGACATGGCCCAAATCAAGAGATGCAAGTTTCACTTGCCTATCACCGGGGAGAACGGTTACGAAAGTTCGTCTCCGCGGATGCTAGCCTACGGGGAATCGTTGTTATGGGGAACAATCATCAAAACACAAGTATTTTATTAGGGTTTCATAAAAATTGCAATAGGGTAAGAAAACAACGGTGGATCGATTTCTTACCGAGAGGAGGCGGAAGGAACACTCCGGGGAACCCTAGGACCAGATCTGGAAAAGATTGGAGAAGTTTGGGGAAACTAGGGTTTTGGGGGATTTGGGGATTTTGATGGGTTTTGAGTGTGATTTGAGGAAGATGAGAGGTAGATAGGGTAGATGGATGGTTTGGATGATGGATTTAGGGCTTGGAATGAAGCAATGGAGCTTGGAGGAAGATGGGGGCTCAATGGGGGAGAAACTAGGGCTTAGGGTCGTGTTGGAGAAGAAGAAGTCGTTTGGGGGGTATTTATAGGTTGAGCTGGCGGCTAGGGCAAAACTAGGGTTTTCTGCACTGCTTAGTCGGTCAAAGAACAACTGTTGACCGACTAGTTCGAGATCTAGTCGGTCGGTTGAACAACGCAGACCGACTAAGTGTAAACAGTAACTCCAGTCGAAAACCTGAACTAAGAGTTAGTCGGTTCAAGAAGCATCGCCGACCGACTAGTTTGCAACCTAGTCGGTCAACCAACGTTCTTAGACCGACTAACGATAAACAGTAGCTTCCTCAGAAAATTAGAAAGCTCACTAGTCGGTCCAAGAAGGATTACCGACCGACTGGATCGTCATCTAGTCGGTCGGTGGCCCTTCTTACACCGGCTAATGAGCACAGAAAGTACCAATACGGAGCGCGAGGCCCCGTGATCGAATCCTAAGACTCCTAGGCTTGATCTAATAGTTAGATATGACCGTTATGAAGCCCGTCACAAACGACGTACTTCGAAATCGACGATCCTAAGGAAGAATCGAGAAAATACGACGAATCGATCGAAAATGAAAGTTACGGAGACGAAAACCACACAAGAGGAGAAAACCCACCAAAACATATATTATAATATATAAAATCCAGATACATGAAAAGCAGTCGTTACATCCTCCCCAACTTAAGAAAAATTCCGTCCTCGGAATTTCCAAAACTCACGAGTCCGGAAACAAAAGTGGAAAACGCTCTCGCATCTCATCCTCATTCTCCCAAGTAGACTCTCCAGGTGAACCGTGTCGCCACATCACCCTCACAAGATTGACAATCTTGTTCCGAAGCGATTTCTGACGCCTGTCCAGAATCTGCATGGGACGCTGGTCATACGTCATATCGGGGCGAACGGCGATCTCCGAGAAATCCACGGCATGAGATGGATCGCTAATGTATCGACGAAGCTGTGACACATGGAAAACATTGTGAACTCCTTCCAAAGATGGCGGCAAGGCCAAGCGATAAGCTACCTCGCCAACCCTCTCCAAAATGTCAAATGGTCCAATGTATCGCGGGCTCAACTTTCCACGCTTCCCGAAACGAATCACACCACGATTCGGGGAAATCTTCAAGAACACATGGTCGCCTGGCTGAAACTCCAAAGGACGCCGTTTAGCATCCGACCAATGCTTAAAACGGTCCTGAGCAATTCTCAACCTCTCCCGAATATTCCTGACGATATCCACGGCCTCCACGATCATCTCAGGTCCCAACAACTCCCGATCACCAACGTCATCCCAACTCAATGGCGATCGACATTTCCTCCCATAAAGAGCGGCGAAAGGCGCCATGCCAATACTCGCCTGGAAGCTGTTGTTGTAGGAAAACTCCACCAAATGCAGATGGTCCTCCCACGAACCCTTGAAATCCAACATGCACGCCCTCAGCATGTCTTCCAAAATCTGAATCGTCCTCTCGGACTGGCCATCCGTCTGCGGATGGTACGCCGTGCTGAAACTCAGACGCGTACCCAAACTCTTCTGCAAACTCTGCCAGAACTGAGATGTGAACCTCGTGTCTCTGTCAGACACGATACTCACGGGGACTCCATGAAGTCGCACAACCTCCTCCATATATCTCCTCGCTAGCGCCTCAGTGGACTGTCCCACTCGGAACGGAATAAAGTGCGCAGATTTGGTCAATCAATCTACGATCACCCAAATCGCGTCATTCTGCTTCGGACTCCGAGGTAGTCCAGTCACGAAATCCATAGTGATGTGCTGCCACTTCCACTCCGGAATCGGAAGCGGTTGTAGCAACCCGGCCGAACGCTGATGCTCCGCCTTCACTTGCTGGCAAACCAAGCACTTGGCTACACTCCGAGCCACGCTCCTCTTCATACCATGCCACCAATAATTCAGACGAAGATCCTGGTACATCTTGGTGCCACCAGGATGCACAGAATACGGCGAACTGTGTGCCTCCACCATCAGCTCCTCTCTGATATCCCCAGCTGGCACACACAACCTGGCTCCAAACCTCAGCGAGCCATCCTCATGAATCAAAAAGTCAGTCCGCAGACCGGCTTCCACCATCTCCCGAATCCTCACCAGCTTCGGATCCTCAGCCTGGCCAGCCTTAATCAAAACTAGTCGGTCAGTGGTTGTTCTGTGACCGACTAATCAGTGCCAAAACCCTAATTTCTGGGCAGCCGCCAGCCCTTCCTATTTATACCCCTCCCAAACGTTTTCTTCTCATTCCTCAGGACCCAAAACCCTAGTTTCTCCCCCATTGAGCCCCCTACTACCTCAAACCCTTATTCCTTCATCCCAAGCCCAAAATCAATCATCCAAACTCTCCCTTAACACATTCTACCTCTCATCTTCCTCAAAATCTCATCAAACCCCCAAAATCCCCCAAAACCCAATTTCTCCAAACTTCTCCATCCATTTCCAGATCTGAACCCTAGGTTCCCCGGAGCGTTTCTTCCGTCGCCATGGTTGCTCGGCATTATTCTCCCGTTTCCTATATGGTAATAACCGATCTCTTAATGTTTTCATAACCCGTTGTGTTTTTGTGAAACCCTAATGAAATGGATGTTGTTTTGATGATTGTTTCTCCATAACAGCGACTTCCCCGTAGATTAGCGTCCGTGGGACGAACCCTCGTTGATCGTCATCCCTGGTGCTAGGCAAGTGAAATTTGCCACTTAGAGTTTAGGCCATGTTTTAGGCCATTTGCTTGTTGTAGGCGTAAAAGAGACTAGGCGACGAAATGATACTCGCCTAGGTGTAAATTGAGGAACTAGCTTGACAACGAAGCTAGATCCGACATTTATCATGTTGCACAATTACCATGTCATGTTTAATTTCCATTAACGGTACGCAAATTAATTGTCATGCATTGCATTCTTTAAGAGTTTCCGTGATTGTGTAGCTTCGCTATAATGCTTGTGTTCCTGGCTCGTGTTCCAGAAGCGGGCCATGTGTTGGTTGATAGCCAATGCCCGAACTACTTGTTTCCGGCTAGGTGCACCCCTACGCCAAATGCTTATGAATCGTGAACTAGAATGCGAGCTCCTGTGCGGGGCAACCCTGGCTCATTTACTGGGCTCGTGTGCGGGGACCCTGGCTCGTTTACATGTGGGTATTGGGGGTGAGAGTTAAGCGGCCAATCAACTGTGAGTCTGCCCGATCAGCAACTGCAGTGGTAAAGCTAAACTCTGGGTTTTGGGGTAAGTGTTAAGCGGCCAATCAACGTGAATGCCAAACCATTCAGCTGTAAGGCGTAAACATCTACAAACAACTTGAAACGTGACTAGTGAAATGATTGAGATTGTTAGTAGCTTGGCTACTCTTGTCTTGTCCCGATAATTGTTCTCTTGTACTTATTGTTTCACCATGTATTGCTTGAGCACTCATGTTATAACTGCCATGTCATGCATACTATAACTGCTAGGTTGCTAGTTGCCTTACTTACAGTTTCCTTGCCCAAGTCTTTTAGACTTGCTGACATGTGCCCCTTTACTCTTTTGGGTGAGACATGTTAGATCCTGAGCCTGAGTACTTTGTTGAGGACGAGGTGTTTGCTGATGCCGAGCCCGAGCCTGTGTTAGGCAGGGAGTACGTGGACACTGGGGACCAGTCCTAGTGTCTTCGTTGAGCTTTTCCTTTTGTTTAGACTGCTATTTTGTTGTCGGTGCGTAGCACCTATACTTTGTTACGTTGTTCCTTTTGTGGCCTTGTTCTGGGCCTTTAGACTCTTTCTTTTAGCCTGGTGGCTTTTCTGGATGTTGAACTTATTTTTCATGTTGGACGAATTATGAGATATGAGATTTTATTTCTGTCTCTCCTTGTGTTATTATTGTTGTTCCGTTGTGGTTACAGGGACTTGCTTATGTTTTATTGACGCTTATCGGGTTTGGGGCTTCACAGCTCCACTCTCGTGCGGACCTTCTCACGTCTCGCCTCCATTTTAGGGAAGCGGGGCGTGACAGTATTCGATTAGTATAGTGATTTATTTGAGTATTAATGTACGAGTTTATTTGGTATTATTATTTTCATAGTTCGAGAACGCAACTTAGCGACCGCGATAATATCTCCTTTAAGTTGGTTGATGTTGATTGTAGAGGTGGGTCATAATGATCCGATTATACTGATCAGATGATTCCTCAAATCTCATCTTAATCAAAACTAGACCAGATCTAAATATCTTAACGTATATCGGTTTTCTAATCCAAATCTTAATATGTTTCATAAATCGATCAAATCTTAACCCAAGTGACCTAACGAATCCTAAAAATTGACCCTATCTGATCTCCAAATCTTAACTCTAAATATCTTAAGCAACAATATGTACCAACTCTATATCGTAATAATAAGTTGATCACATCGAACTCCCCTAACCCAGTCTTAATCGGGTTAATCAACTCAATTTTCCAAAATCAAATATCTTGACGAATCATTCATTCCAAATCTAAACATCTTATTGATGTTGATCTTAACCGGATCGATTTCCAAATCAAGAGCGATCGAATCTTAAATGATCTTACTAAATCTTAAACTTGCTCCTAATATCTTAACAAATCGTATCTTTTATACGAATAAAATCCTAACAGACCAAATTCTAATAATTTTAATATCGTGATCGGCTAATTGTCCTAGCCAAACGGATCTTACCAGTCAAGAGAAATACTTTAACCGAAACGATTATCCAATCTGATCCCGATCTAAACATCTTGTCGGATCCTCCCAATCATAGCTAATCTTAACTACACCAATTTTCTAAATCAGACCGTGAACGTAGTAAATCCTAGGTCTTAATCAAATCGATCCCTCCTAACCAATTCCCGGTTAGGCCGATCCTCCGAAACAAATCTTGCAAAGTTGATCTTCCTAATCAGGATATCTTGACTGAATAAATATTACTCAATGTTAAGAAACTGGATTTATTTATCCCAAATCAATTTCATAAACCAAATCTTAATCCAAGTATCTTGACGGATCATCCGAAACATGTCTAAATGTTAACTAAACAGATCAAATATCTCGACCAAGATCTCATATTACCTTAACTAATCCTAATAGCTAAATATCTTAAATAGAAGATAATTTGAATAACTATAATGTCTAATCATCTTAGCTTAACTAATCTAAATTACTTTAACAATAAGTTTCCACAGATCTTACGCGTGACCGGACCCCGTATTCACGACCCTCTCGGAGGCGCGATCGACCCAACATCCTGCCTATAATTTTCAGACGCCGAGGGACCAATTGCCTAAATCCTATTAATAATTATTAAGCCAATTTTTCATAGTTGTCGAATTCAAATTGTGAGACAGGTTAATAATAAAACTTATTACAACTAATTGCTAATGGAACCTAACTATCTATTAACATTTTTCCAGGCTCAATTTCGTTTCATCCTTAAAAAAGGAAACATTATAAACGAAAACCTATTAAAATAAAACCAAACCTTTTAATATTAATTCCCTATTCTCTAATGTTGCTAGGCTAAGAACAAAACAAATCTGTTTAAAAAAACAACAACAACATAACAAAGAATTCAAACGTTTGAATAGGTCAAAACGTAAACAAACTCAGTAATCCTTTTAAACTAAATCCTACGAATATATCTCTCAAATCCAAACTGCCCCAATCAATTCCCCACGTCACCGTCCCCTCTCTCTCCACTCATCCACGTACAAGCCCCTACTATTTAAAAGTAAACCTATATGAATGAAACTCTACAAAAAAACCTATATAAGAACACCCTGACTTTACACGCAACACACACAAAAACCCCAGGCTAACCTATTAGCACCATACTGTCTTTTATACAAGCCTATTTATTTTTATCTAACCCTAGAGCTCCCAGCCACCTACTCCTTCTCCCCTACTCACGCAAACCGCAGCACCCTTACGCAAACGGCAGCCATCCATCGCCCACGCCGCGGCCTAAGCTCTTCCTCCCCCATCCACCAAACCACCGGCCCCTTCAAGTTCCTCCGGTATCTCTCCGGCCCTCACTTCTATCGACGCGAGCCCAGGCCCCCTCTTCAACACAAGTCCGCGGCCACCTCCTCCGCCTGCGAGCAAACCCGAGAACCACCCACGTCGTAGCGCCATCAGGCCCACACCCTTTCCCTCCTCCACACGGCAACAAATGCCGCCACCGTCACCTGAGTGACGCATTGGCCGCCCGACTCTTCGCCGCCGTCCACAACCCCGCAAGGAGCCCGCCTACACAAAACACGTAAGACTGCCATGCACTTTATATATGTCCATCTTAATAATTAATAACAGAATGTTAAATTATCTCTTCGTGTTGGTCAGTGTGGGATGTTAGTTATTAGGATGATTAGTAAATGATTTATTACAAGTGATACCTATGATTTAAGGATGTCATGTTACTAAGTGGTTAACAGCAATGTTTATATAAGGATGTTTCGGGTTGATTAATTTAAGGTCAAATAATTATTAGTATAACACCATTAGTACACTAATTAGTAGTTGTATTATCTGCCCTTAATATTTCAACAGACTAATAATATATATGTTGGTGCATGTGTAATACTCTCTGTTTTCTTAAACATAGTGGTATATTAGTTGGTTATAACCACGACGTGACGTTGTTTAAACCTGAGAGTATCATATCACATCTTAATGTTAGTAATAACACTAGTATATATATAAGCATCAATTTGATTGTAACCACCATTAGCATTAATCAGAATATTATTAACCCAGTTTGTAAATGAAATTAAAACGGTTGTAGCATGATTTAATACCTTGCTAAATTTCTTTCGTGAACATGTTAACCGACCTAAAACCCAACTTCGCAGAAACTACCGCGCCTTCCATAGCAACCATTGAAACACTTAGAACTTGTTATTATTATATATTTATAGCTGTAAGTTAAGTGACCTTAATAGAAAATTATTAATAATGAAGTATTAATGCTAGTCATATATTTGAGCAGCATCAGTAAGTTAGACCTAAGCTAACAATTGATTTGTTAACTATTAATGTAATAGTTTAAGGCAATCTGTAACTTACCAGAACATTGAATTGCATACATACTATAATAACTAGTACTGTTACGCATGCCTAAGTTTTTTTTGGTAGCAATTATTTACAGTAATCATTTTAATGTTGGTATTATTAGAATGTGATACATAAGTATAAGTTTAGACAAATCTTATGACCAGTAATGCACATATAAATAGCGTTATATAGGGTAGGGTGATGATCATCTTAAATTATTCAAGATTTCCTTAGTTGATATCAATATCCATTGACGCAGATGAATCACATCTTTCACCGTGATCACCTGGACTCTATAACCGACTACAAACAGGCAAGTGCACTTTTTACGTGTCTTGAAACCGTTGCTTTTAATTGCTTTGACCCGAGTTACTCTGATATGCAAGTGTACTTTCTTACATGTTTTATAACTGCCGCACTTGATCTTTTAAATTGAGGTATTCCGATATGCAAGTGTACTCTTTCTGTTTTAAATATCGTTTCATTTAACTGCTAGGACAAGATTTACTAGTTTTGCTTTATGTCATGTTGCGCATCATACTCGTACACACTAGATTGAATGATATTGGATGAAATTCATATCGATGAAACATAATGACAGAATGAAATACATGAAATCGTAAAATTGTGAGTTCGTGCGCCCAAGCGGTGAAATCGTGACTTTCGTGAGTGTCATGTGAGTTGACAAATTCGTACTTGTAAAACGACTAGGCGGGCTCGTGTTCTGGAAAACTTTTGGGTGGGGTTAGGGTTGAGCGGCCACTAGGCGTATGAAAGGTACTCTCCTCAAGAGCACCACCCGCACACGGTGGGTTAGCGTCAATCACGGTAAGCCCCTGTGAGAGGAACGACCTTCTCATCATGACCTACAGGCGTGAACCCTAGGAGTGAATAGAAACCACAGATGTGAAATTACAAATTGCCAAGTCATTACTTTATTTCAAACTTGCTTAGAACTGCCATGTTAATTGATGTACATACTACACTTGTCACGTTACTGCCGTACACATCACTATTTCCCTGATAACTGCTGTACACACATACACCTGCCATGCTCATTGCTATACACATTACACTTGTCATGTTCATTACTTTGTACACCACTCTTGTCATGCTCATTGCTTCTTACGCTGTTATGTTTAAATTATTGAAATCATGAAATGATTTTGAAAACCTTGCCGAGGGTCTTTTATACTTAATGCTTTAAATCTTGCCGAGCGACCCTCGCTGACGTATTTTTCCTTGTTTTGTGAAATATACGTCAGGTATTAGACAGGTTTGCTGAGGAGTTGCTTAGAGACTGAGCAGGTTGACCAGGAGTGCCTCGTTGCTAAGTTCCTTCGCTGAGGAGTGATGTGCATTCGCATCATTTTGTACATTGTTGTCTTTTCCAATATTTGTGTGGGCTTTTGACCCTCTCTTTACATTTCAGTACTTGTTGTAAACTCTCTTGAGATTTGAGTTTGTAATAAAATAATTATCTGTGTTGTTTGAGTCGCATGCAAGAATCTGCAGGATGTTATCACACAGACGCGTAATGTGCTTAAACCAAGGAGGAAAGAAAAGAAAAAGTAACTCCTCCTTGCTTTAAGCACATGCGGACCTTCGTCGCGTCCTTGCTCCCAAGTACAATGGGAAGCGGGGTGTGACACCCTCCAACCTCCTTGGCGTCGAAGTTTAGATTCTTGATTGTCCAAAATGCATTATGTTCCAATTCCACTGGCAGATGACATGCCTTCCCATAGACAAGCCAATAGGGGGTTGTTCCGATCGGAGTTTTAAATGCCGTCCTGTAAGCCCAAAGCGCGTCAGGAAGTTTCGATGACCAATCCTTCCTAGAGTTGGTCACTGTCTTTCTAGTATGCTTTTAATCTCCCGGTTAGAGACTTCCGCCTGGCGGCTAGTCTGCGGGTGGTAGGCATGCCCCACCCGGTGTTGTACCCCGTACTTTTTCAAGAGAGCCTCGAATTTCTTCTCTATAAAGTGGCTCCCTCCGTCACTGATCAGGACTCGAGGTACACCGAACCGCGTGAAAATGTTGCTTTTAAAGAACTTGGCCACCACTCTGGAATCATTGGTTGGACTGGCTATCGCTTCAACCCACTTCGATACGTAGTCCACGGCTACCAAGATATACTTGTTCCTTCAAGAGGAAGGGAACGGTCCAATGAAGTCCACTCCCAACACATCGAAGATTTCTACCTCTAGGATGTAGTGTTGAGGCATCTCATTCCGTTTGGAGATATTCCCCGTCCTTTGGCATTTATCGCAGGCCTGGACGTAAGCATGAGTGTCTTTGAAGAGGGTTGGCCAGTAGAATTCGCTTTGGAAAATCTTTGCAGTTGTCTTATAGGTGCTCGCATGCCCTCCACATTGTTGATCATGGCAATGGGAAATTATAGAGGTCGTTTCAGTTTCAGGGATGCATCTCCGTATCACCCCATCGTTGCAGGTTTTGTAAAAATGGGGGTCATCCCAATAAAATTTGCGGACCTCATGGAAGAATTTTTTCTTCTGCTGGTAGCTCACATTGTGGGGGACGATGGCACATGCCAGATTAATTTGCGATGTTAGCGTACCAAGGGATCCAGGCGGAAGAGACGGAGAAAAGATGCTCGTCAGGGAGAGAATCATCGATCGGAGTAGCGTTCAAATCGAGGGTAGACATTCTGGACAGGTGATCGGTAACTACATTCTCCGCCCCCTTCTTATCTCTGATTTCCAGGTCGAATTCCTGGAGGAGGAGAATCCATCTAATGAGCCGCGGCTTAGCTTCCTTCTTGCTCATTAGGTATTTGAGAGCCACGTGATCGTGTGCACGATCACTTAGCACCCACGAGATATTACCGGAACTTGTCCATGGCGTAGATGACCGCTAGCAATTCTTTTTCCGTGGTAGTATAATTTCTTTGGGTGGCATCAGGGGTCTTGCTCGTATAATATATGACATGCAGATTTTTATCATTCATCTGCCCCAAGACGGCACCAACGGCATAATCACTAGCGTCGCACATTAGCTCGAAGGGTAGATTCCAGTCCGGTGGCTGTATTATGGGCGCGAAAATCAAAGCTTGCTTCAGGGTGCAGAAGGCTTCCATACACACTCGTTGAAGACGAAAGGCGCATCCTTCACGAGGAGTTGGGTCATCGGCCTGGAAACCTTCGAGAATTCTTTTATGAAGCGGCGATAAAATCCCGCATGTCCTAAAAACCACGGACTCCTCGAAGATTGAGTGGTGGCGGAAGCTTTTCAATCACCTCAACTTTAGCCTTATCAACCTCGATTCCCTCGAAGAGATGACGTGTCCCAGCACAACCCCTTCTTGGACCACGAAATGGCATTTCTCCCAGTTCAGGACTAATCCCTTTTCTTGACATCTCTCCAGGACTTTAGTTAGATTGCTGAGGCACGAGTCAAACTTAGTTCCATAGACGGAAAAATCGTCCATGAAAACCTCCATGATATCCTGGGAGTAGTCAGAGAATATAGCAGACATGAGTCTTTGGAATGTAGCTGGGGCATTACAAAGTCCGAACGGCATTCTTCTATAGGCATATGTCCCAAATGGGTAAGTGAAAGTCGTCTTCTCCTGGTCATCGTTATGAATGGGGATTTGAAGGAATCCGGAGTACCCGTCCATGAAACAGAAATAGTTGTGCTTCGCCAGCCTCTCGAGCATCTGATCCTTCCTCGTCGCTTTGTTCAGCTTTCTATAGTCAATGCACATCTGGTACACTGTGACGGTCCTCGTAGGTATTAGCTCGTTCTTCTCGTTCCGAACCACCGTCATTCCTCCTTTCTTGGGTACGACATGCACCGGGCTAACCCAGCGACTATCAGAGATAGGGTATACGATACCGGCATGTAGAAGCCTAACAATCTCCTTTTTCACCACTTCCATCATTATGGGATTTAGCCTCCGCTGCGGCTCAATCGAGGAGGCTTGCTCATCCTTAAGCAGTATTCTGTGTGAGCAGAGGCCTATGCTAACCACTTTTAAATCTTCAATTGCATATCCAAAAACTCACTTAAACCTTTTTAAAACACTAAGAAGTTTGGTCATCTGGTCTTCAGGCAGCGAGGAGTTCACTATGACCGGCAGGGTCGAGTCCGTCCCCAAATATTCATACTTTAGTCCCGGGGTAGCACTTTCATCTCAACTTCATGAGGCCCCGACGCATACTTCTCAAGCTGAGCATCCTCTAGTGAAAGGACTTCTTCATGTATCTCTCGAAAGCCAGTGTTCGGAACCTCACTCCCAACCGTGGTTCCACGTGGTAAACCCTCGCAAGGTATCGCGAGGGCAACCGAGGAAGGCACAGGGTCTTTCTCAAGCTCATAGTAATTCTCGGGGAAGAAAGCTTCGACGTGAAAACAGGTTTCAATGGTCAAAAATTCCCCACCGTTGCTCCCAGCTTCCTCGTTGCCCCAAGATCTGGGATACTCGATAAAAGTCTGTAAGGTATAGATCGGCCCCTGTCCAACGCAATCGACAGAATCTGCCTGGTGGTTCTCCCGACTGGGCTCTGTGAACAATTCTTCTCCCCCGAATCCGAAACTGGGCATGTCGATACATGCCACATCATCAGGAGGAAGGTGAGTCGTCGTGACTGGATCCTGCTGCATATCAAGATACCATCTCTGATTTTCCAGAGTGGTAGACAGAAGGGTTAGAATATTCGAAGCATTTAGAGATTCCGCCAAGGTTTGTGCCAAGCAGGGGATGTGGTGTGAATGATCCCAGATATCGCACAAAACGGCATACAACATCCTCGTCATGGGGCAGAAAACCTATAAGAAAGGAGAGAGAGAATGGCACAAATAGCAAACACGTCAAAAGCACGGGTTGCATAAACGGGAGGCGAATGTAGCGATAGCAGCACGGCGACTCAGTCAATCAGTTCTATACAACTACTATTTAAAGTATGTATATGTAAAATCAAAAAGTGTAGAATGCAAAAATTATCGGAGGTAGAGATGTGAGCTAGACTCAAGGGTTTATGAAATCCTAAAATAACAAGCACGTTGCCTCCCCGGCAACGGTGCCATAAAGCTTGACGTCCCCACGTTGTGCATGTTTGATGTGTGTAATAATATGATTGGAGGTGTGATATTTAAATATTTGTAACCGCAAGCGCACGGTGTTGTAGTGTGGCATGGGGGTCGAACTCAGGGAGGCGTGGATGTGCCTGTGTCAAGAAGGATCAAATTCACCCAGTGGGCGAGCTAGCCCGATCGGATAATGGGTTGTCACAGTAAATGGAATGCAAGGGATAAACAATATAAAGGGAAAACCCGGGACTTTGGTTTCCACCCTATCGTGCGATTCTCGCCGATACAGCCTATAGTTAGGATAACGATCGGAATTAGGGTCTAATGGTGAGACGTTGCCTCTAAGAGTGGTACCAGCGTCCCATGGGCCCGATATTCCGGTCGGTGCCCAGGATGATACGCCGGACTTTCCGGGTTCGGTCAGTGGGCACTCCCGTGTCCATTAACACTGACCGACTCCGGGAGCACTAAGTTCGCAACGATAACTCCCAACGTCTCATCCTTCCGCTCCCGTGCGCTAGGATTCGCCGTCTACTCTAAGGGCGTGAGCTATGGCTAGGGAGTCAACCGCCAAGTTTATTCCCCCTTGGCCCGACGGTCAAAGGCGGTCTTTTTCCCACCGATGACAATAAAACACCCTGCATAACCGTTAGATTCCTAATACCTACGGATTTCCTAGTCCTATGGACGCATCGGTCAGAACCCACAAAGGGGTTTCCACCAAAATCCCAGATTTGGGAACTACTCACACATATTTAGTAAAAAGCAATCTAAATAGAAATCGACTGTTAGAAACATGATCGGGAGATTGAAAAGCAGTAAGAGCAATGCTAATAACACTATATTGATGTTTAACAAAGATCAGAAAACTTACAAATATCTGAAAAATTACAGCCGTCAAGAGAGAGAAAAAACAGCAAAAAATAACAACTCCCGTTTCTGGAAAACCTAGGTGTCCTATATATAGAATACAATATCACCCGATCGGGTAAAAAGTCACCCGATCGGGTGACTTTCTTCGTTTCTTCGGTAGCTCATAATAGGACTTCACCCGGTCACCACGGCACGGTCGGTTGAGGGTTGAAGCTGATCGGTTGGATCTTCGTGCCGTCGGGTGAACCGGTCGGTTGATCTCTCCGTGTCTTGGCTTCGGAGAATCGGCTACAGGTGAACTGATCGGGTGAAGGTCACCCGATCGGTTGGCATTTCAGCGTCAGAATTCCATAGAGTTGGGGCGTTTGAACTGGTCTCTGAACCGACTGGGTGACTTCTTGGCTGCTCCAACTTATGTCCGGGTAGTGCACACGTGCATCACCCGATCGGTTGGAAGTGACCAACCGATCGGGTGAGGGGATGAAAGATGCGATCTTCGTCGTTTGACCCCTTGGATCACGCGTGACTCCTCCCGTTGCTACTGGGACTCATGATATCATCGTTTTATGTCCCCTATGCCAGTAAACTCGTGCAAAATACGAAAAAAACGGAAAAGTGAAAGAAAATAAGAAAACATGAGAAAATGAATATAAGACGACGGTAAAATACGGAAAAACACGGAAGAAAACATGCGCAAATATATGAAATATAAACAAACGTCAAAATCCCCCAAGCTGAACTCTTCCTCGTCCTCGAGGAAGACGAGTGAGAGTAGGAGCTCGGAGGGAGAAAATAGAGAAAAAGAAAACTCTATATCCTAGATCGCCCGTCAGGGCCAACAAAATCAAAACAACACACCAAGTAAGCAAACACCAAATCACATCACTAAACCAAGGAATACGAGTCTAGACAAGTGCCGTTGGCCCACGCGGTGAAGCGCGAGTGAGTGTGGTCGTGTGCTAGCAGTCGGTGTCACTATCTACGATGTGCAATAGAGCTCGATATACACAAATCCAAGAATTGACCCAAATATCGATTCGATTCGAATTAAGCGGTGAATATATAGCTCAAGCATGCACGAGAATAGAGCGAGAATCGAAACATATCATGCGTCAGGGACTCCACAACTAGGGTTAAGAAAATCACCACACTATAGCCTACATAATAGCTAAAAAGTTCCTAAGCTAAGTATTTTCGAAAACGATGGGGGTTGAGATGATGTGGAGTAGAACACTCGGTGCAAACTCTCACCTTCCCTTTATTTTCGTCAAGTAGGAAAACATTCACACGGGAATTTTTTTTGGGTTTTGGGTATTTGTATTTTTTTTTTGGTTTTTTGGCTATACAATTTTTTCTTTTCTTTTCTTTTTGTGTTTTTCTTTTCTTTTCTCTTTTTTTTTGGATTTTTGGGTTTTTGGCTATACACATGTGTACTCTCCCAAGTGGGAGAACGGTACACGACAAGGGGATTCGCACCAAGTAAAACAAAAAAGAAATCGTTGTAGTATAGTGGTGAGTATTCCAGCCTGTCACGCGGGTGACTTGGGTTCGATCCCCGGCAACGGCGCCATAAAGCTTGACGTCCCCACTTGTGCGTGTTTGATGTATGCAATAATATGATTGGGGGCGTGAGATTTAAATATTTGTAACCGCAAGCGCATGGTGTTGTAGTGTGGTTTGGGGGTCGAACTCAGGGAGGCATTGATGTGCTTGTGTGAAGAAGGATCAAATTCACCCCGCGGGCGAGCTAGCCTGAATCGGATAATGGGTTGTCACAGTAAATGGAATGCAATAGATAAACAATATAAAGGGAAAACCCAGGACTTTGGTTTCCACCCTATCATGTGATTCTCGCCGATACGGCCTACGGGTAGGATAACAATCGGAATTAGGGTCGAATGGTGAGACGTTGCCTCTAAGAGTGGTACCAGCATCCCATGGGTCCGATATTCCGGTCGGTGCCCAGGATGATACGCTGGACTTCCCTGGTTCGGTCAGTGGGCACTCCCGTGTCCATTAACACTGACCGACTCCAGGAGCACTAAGTTCGCAACGATAACTCCCAACGTCTCATCCTGCCGCTCCCCCGTGCTAGGAATCGACGTCTACGCTAAGGGCGTGAGCTATGGCTAGGGAGTCAACCGCCAAGTTTATTCCCCCTTGGCCCGACGGTCAAAGGCGGTCTTTTTCCCGCCGATGACAATAAAACACCCCGCGTAACCGTTAGGTTCCTAATCCCTATCGATTTCCTAGTTGTATGGACGCATCGGGAAGAACCCACAAAGGGGTTTCCACCAAAATCCTAGATTTGGGAACTACTCACACATATTTAGTAAAAAGCAATCTAAATAGAAATCGACCGTTAGAAACAATATCGGGCGATTGAAAAGCAGTAAGAGCAATGCTAATAACACTATATTGAAGTTTAATAAAGATAGGAAAACTTACAAATATCTGAAAAATTACAGCTGTCAATAGAGAGAAAAAACAGCAAAAAATAACAACTCCCATTTCTGGAAAACCTAGGGGTCCTATATATAGAATACGATATCACCCGATCGGGTGAAAAGTCACCCGATCGGGTGACCTGCTTCGTTTCTTCGACAGCTCAGAATAGGACTTCACCCGGTCACCACGGCATGGTCAGTTGATGGTTGAAGCTGATCGGTTGGATCTTCGTGCCGTCGGGTGAACCGGTCGGTTGATCTCTCCGTGTCTTGGCTTCGGAGAATCGACTACAGGTGAACCGATCGGGTGAAGGTCACCCGATCGGTTGGCATTCAACGTCAGAATTCCAAAGAGTTGGGGCGTTTGAACCGGTCTCTGAACTGACCGGGAGACTTCTTGGCAGCTCCAACTTGTGTCCAGGTGGTGCACGCGTGCATCACCCGATCGGTTGGAAGTGACCAACCGGTCGGGTGAGGGGCTGAAAGATGCGATCTTCGTCGTTTGACTCCCTGGATCACGCGTGACTCCTCCCGTTGCTCCGGGGACTCATGATATCATCGTTTTATGTCCACTATGCCAGTAAACTCCTGCAAAATACGAAAAACCCGGAAAAGTGAAAGAAAACATGAAAACACGAGAAAACGAATATAAGACGGCGGTAAAATACGGAAAAATACGGAAGAAAACGTGCGTAGATATATGAAATATAAACGCACGTCAGAAGTATTTTGGGATGAAATGTTACTGCATAATGACATGGTACGTGCATACTGATATGATGCGTGTAACATTTCATATCATATCAAGCATGTAACTTTTCATCCTGAAAATTACAAGCAAGTATACTGAGCATGCTTCGAATGCTCATGCATGTATACTGAGCATTCAAAAATTACATGCATCATATGAAGCAAGTAACATTTCTAGCATATCAGTATGCATGTAACATTTGCAGAGCATGTATGTCACGCCCCGCTTCCAAAAACGATGGAAGCGAAACGTGACTAAGGTCCGCTTGGGCCGGAGCTGTGAGGCTCGGATCCAATAAGCGTCTGTATGGGGATACCATTTAAAAACTTTAGGTTCTTGCATATTGATCGAGCCCTTGGAGTACACACACCCGGGACAAACGACTTGTAGTTTTACCGCAAGCGCACGGTGTAGCAGCGAGCGGGTATCGAACTCAAGGAGGACAAATGACCGTGTCTCCTTCCAATCACCTAGCTATCAAGATTATCAAGAATAGTCACAATCGCTCAAACATCAAGAGAAATATCAATTTAATAAAGCGTCTAGGGATAGGGAATCCCCGCTACGGACCGTCTCTCATCATTGTGATTCATAGGTTTCATCATTGCTAAACTTGAATGTAGGTGAATTAGTCGGAACTAAATGTAGAACCAAGCTCAGCTCTTGCGTTATTGCCGGTCTATAGCAAACCTAGGATAGGGCCCAATCTCTTGCAAACCCTAGCCTAAGCCACTAGCGTGAAGAACGACATCATCGTTCAATCGTATCTCGGGCCCACTCTCGTGCAAACTCGAGCTACGACCTAGGTTGTGATAGTTCCTATCCGTCCAATCTCTTGCAAATCAATATGGGTATGGATTCACAATTGAAAATCCTAGCTTTGGCCCAATCTCTTGCAAACCAAGTCTAGAGAAATCCAATCGTCAATCTAAATCGAATTTCTAGGCCTTCCTATCAATTGGGACCCAATCTCTTGCAAATCCCAATCAATATGAATTCCTAGCTATCCGTAATTAATCAATCCCAACCTAACCCTAATCAATTCTAGCAACAATTTCACAAATTCATCACAATTTAGAAATATGGTCCATAGGGTTCATCCCTACGCCCTAAGACGATGGCACTACTCAATATTCATCATGCAATTCTCAAAAAAATCAATAATAATATCAACACAATTCATTGCAAAAGAGAAATTGTTCATAAAAATAGGGTTTTTGATAGGAAATAGACAAACCAATGAAGATCCAATGATATCCAATGAGAATCCAATAAGAGTAGTCTTTTAAATCTCCAAAAAGAAAGTCAAAATCTAATAATCTAAAAATTTCTGAAAAAGCTCTGAAAAAGGCTGCCAAAAGCCCCTCTAACTAGGGCAAAAACTGGGTTTAAATACCCCCTAAAATAACCAGAAAATCGTGACCAAACTGCCACTGCGCAGACCAGAAATCGCAACTCTCGCAGCAGGCGGAGCGGCTCACTCGGCCAAGTGACAGACCCTGTAAGAAAACAATAAGTTCGGAAGTTTCAGGGTTTGTCTTTGGGGGATGGCTCGGCCGAGTAGACTTATCCATTCGGCCGTGTGGCTTTATCGTTCGGCCGAGTGAGCTTCGACAGGATCTCTGAAAATTACAGTAAATTCGGCTTTTCTCTGGAAAATTTCTCTGTACCACTAGGGCAAGTGAGATTTCTCGTTCCGTCGAGTAGGAATCTTTGTTTGGCCGAGTATACGCTGAAATTGACTCTGAGTGCATATCCGTTCCGGTCGGCCGAGTGGGCTTTCTTGCTCGGCCGAGTGAGTGCTCCACTCGGCCGAGTGGCATGCTGTAAATGCCCAATCTTCTCCGTTTCTCCTCCTCGTCGCTCTTACAAAGTTCCTTCTTCTTCCACTCATCCTCTATCACTGAATGGCCCTCAAACGAGTCGTGGGTGACACTCTCTAGCACTTGCAAACCCCTCGATCTCAAAATCGCTCCAAATCGCTCCATATTTCCTGAAATACGACAAAAACAAGAAATAGTGAAAAGCATCGCAATATTGTCGAATAATCGTGAAGAACGCGATATGGGCGATCAAAACGGCATGTAAACATGCAGAAAAAAGGTGTAAAATATGGAGTGATCAAAATCCCCCAAGCTTACCTCTTACTCGTCCTCGAGGAAGATAAGTAAAAGGCGAGCCCGACAGAAAAAAATAATAAAAAGAAAAGACGGAAGAGGTAGAAAATAAGGAAGAAAGCAAAGAGAGAGGTGCCAGATCATTTTCTCAGGATGTGGGTTTTGCTTACTCAGTTAGCACACGGTGAATGTAAAACTCATTCCAAAGATTTTTATCTCAATACCATAATATATGGATGCATTCAAAATAAAAAACCCGAGAATAGCAAAGTAATATGAAATACAGAATTATTCTAGAATTAACATCGTCTGAAGCATCTAAAGCGGTATACATAATCATAGACCACACACTTTTCAATTGAATGCTTTCTATTTGGAGGATAAGAGATATCACACAATATGGATCAACAAGAATAGAAAGGCATGGTTTTCATGAAATGCATGCTAAGTGTCAATTCCTGGATGTCGTAAAACTTTTAACGATCTCACCAAGTATAGAAAATTACCTAGCTTAGGTTGTCATGCACTGTCAGGTAGTCACTCTCTCACACATCATTGGTTCCTCTCACCCAAGCTTATCTATAAGCGTGGTGGCATAAGATAAATCAATAAATATATTCCCCATTTTTGGTGCTCCAAAAGAAAACAAAAGAGGGTAGAAAGAGAGAAAGAGTATGAGATGGGATCATGTATAAACTTCTTTTCTCCTTTCTTTTCTTTTTCTCATTTTATTTAACATTCATATATATAATTGTGATCACAAATCAAAAGATAGAAAGATATACATGTATTTTTTTCTTTTTGATTTTGGGGGTAGTGGAGCATGAACTTTATAAAGCGGGGGAATTGCCAATATAGGATCCGCTAAAGGGAGATTCACCAATGAATATAAATAGAGAATTAATGCTCAAGATATGTGGAGAAAGAAATAAATGTAACGCTCGGTTCACTGTATAAGATGTACACAACAACTTCAGCAGAGTAATGTAATCTACTCAGTTTGATATCAGAAAGTAAACTAGTCCAGTTATATCAACCTAACATTCATTCATTCAACCTACAGGGCAGGAGCAGGCTGAGGGATCACGGGATCGACGGGTGGAACGAGGGGCTCCTGCTGAGCATCCTCAGGCTCAAGCACATAGGCGGCGGGGATAAGGAGATCGATCGCTGGAATCCAGTCTCCGCCGTTTAGTCTAATATGTGTCCGAGCAGGGCTCGGGAGAACCATGTAATCCGCGCTGAAGGGACCGTGCAGCCACACCCAGTGATGACGACCATATGGACGAAGCATCTTCATCCGGGCCATGACATCTATCGAAAGTGAGGTGGGGCACGGAGGTCGACGCAAGTCAGCTGGGAGGTCCACTCCGCATAACAGGGCCAAGAGGGTAATCAGACCGCCGCAGCAAATAGGCGTACGAGCGCCGATAGAAATGATAATGCGGTCGATGTACCAACTGGCGATATCTATCTCTACAGCAGGGACCGGACCGTCAGCTCCATCAAAAAACTTGGGACATGTCATCGCATATAGCATGTAGAGCTCAGGTGACCTCGCAAGAAAAGTAGTCGCCATAAGGCGCTGTGCTATGCAGAGGCACGGGTGGAGGACGGTAGAGGCCTTGGCCCTGCTAGGGTCAAAGGCAAGTGGTGATCCTGTAATCTGGGTCCAGAAGGCATGGGTGTCGAACGACGGGGGTGGGATGTGCGTGGGAGCGTAAGCGCGGTCTGGATCAGGGACAACGAGCCACTGGAAGAAAGCTCAGAGCATGTCAAGAGTGACCTGGCACTCTTGATCCATCAGGAAAAATGAGCATCCTTCAGGGATCCGCTCAATAGAGCTATGGACCTCTAGTGTCGGGCAGATATAAGTGTCTGTCGACACCGATAAGAAATCACGCCACCCCACGTTATCGTACAACGTGAGTAGACCCTCTAGAACCCCTAGGTGCTCAAAGTCGGCGAGGTGTGTGAACCTAGTAGGCACGATCGAGCGATGTGAGATACGCTCGAATCTGGCGCGCTGGGCACCGTCACGAAACGTAATCCCCATCGCATCGAACGCGGGGGCGGGTTGTGCAGGTGGTGGAATAGGATCGATAGGAGGCGGCTGTGTAGGTGGTGGTGGTGGGATATATGGATGGGAGTCCGACCTAGCGGAAGTGGAGCATGGATCACCTGACTTCTTTCGCTTCGAATCGGGCTCCCGCGTGCGTGGCCTAAGGCGAGGCGGTATATGTGCCGCGAGATGTGCCCACTACCCAAAAATAAAAAACGCGACGTGCTATGTAATGAAATGAGTATACCTGAGCATGCCACAAGAGCAATCAGTAATGTGTGCGAAGATACGCCTCCTCCGCAAGGCTCCGTATGCGTCAAAAAGCTCAGCAAAGTTCCCCCAAGCTAGCCTGAAAAGCAAACGATAAAATCAGTCAATAATAATCAATATGTATGGGGGAGATAAGGGGTAACAGATATACATGGGATTTAATTTGAATTTGGGATGCAACGGGCGTACAAATTGGTAGAAATGGGGAGAAATGAGGATTTGGGGCGAAATGGGGTGATCGGTAGCGGGGGAGGTCGGCGACGGCGGCGTGCGGCGACGGCGGGCTGACGTCGGCACCGGTCGGCGGTCGGTCGTCGACCGGCTTGTGGCGGTACGGGGGAGGAGGGTTGCGGTTCGGGTGATTGGGGAAGAGGAAGCGACAGCGGTTCGGGCGAATTTGGGATATTTTTCGCGTTTCGAAATTCGCGTAGCCCCAGCGCTTATTTATAGGAATGATACGACTCAGCCGAGTGATAAGTTCATTCGGCCGAGTGAAATTTTTTTGGAAATATCTTCGTAAGTTACGAATCAGCCGAATGACTTTTCCCACTCGGCCGAATGGATAAGTTCCATTTGGCCGAGTGGCTCAGCCACTCACCAATTTTTAGAGCATGCATGGTATCTGATTCACTCGACCGAGTTAAAAGACACTCGCCCGAGAGGAAAATTATACTGTAAATCGAAAAAATAATAGAGAGTTGGTCAGAACAATCTTCATTGATCTGCACTCCACTCGACTGAATGGAGTCTTTGCTCGGCCGAGTGACATTGTTACTCGGTCGAGTGGCACCCTGTTTTTTGCAAGGGCTCTCTATTTTCTCTCCATTCTCTGTTTTTCTTTCTCCAGTCATTCCTTGCCTTCTCTTGAGGCCTGAGCACATTCTTGAAGAGCTCTCCCTTGCCTTGGGCATCCTCCATATGAATGATCTCTCTTTCTCCATCTCCTGTCATGAAAATTAGGACCCGTTGTCACGATTTTCATAGACGCTAGACTCTAAACACTAAGAAAAATCTAAAAGAAAAACGAACTTTAAACTGAAACAATGTAAAATCGTCGGGTTGCCTCCCGACAAGCACTCGTTTAAGGTCATGAGCTCGACCCCTTAAGATTTTCGTTTAGCGCATGATGTTGGGCGGATACGAGATACACCCGTCAAATTTGCTGCGAAGGCCACTTGGATTTGGTTGTTGGTGCTCGTCGGCCTTCCTCTGCACCCCCTCATCATGGGTAGTGTTGGGGGATAAGTCCCCCAAGTTTGAGCTAGCACCAACCTTCCTTCTCACCGGTGATGCCGATCTTCTACTCGGTGGAGCTTTCTTTGGATTCTTGGCCGCTGAGAGCTTGCAAAGCTCCCTTATCCTTGCGACATCAGCGTCGCCTTCATCATCGGCCTTGGAGCTATCTGGAGGGTCCTCTGTCTTTTCCTCAATGCTAGAAGCTTGGCCTTCTTCAAGGCCGTCATCATAGAGAGCGCCAATAGAGTAAGGAATGGCCTCGTTGTAACGCCCCGCTTCCCAAAAGACACCGGAAGCGAGAGCGTTACGCGGCCCGCTTGAACTGGAGCGGTGAAGCTCGATTTCAATAAGCGTCTGTGATAAAAACACAGAAAAGGGTCCTTGCATTTTGCGTATCAGAACAATCAGAAAACATTTCATTAAATTAAAAGGGCACTTCCAGAATTTGTTCGTACAAGAAAATAATACAACAGGGCCTCAGCATGGCCAAAAGAAACTACAATAAAACACTACTCCTACTACAAAGTACTAAAGCTAAAACTCAAAGTAGGGATGGAAAAAGGGCTCGACTCTCTAAATCTGGCGTCTCGTACGGGTCCTCCTGGTACTTAAGCGCTGAATCTGACATACATCCACAAACATGAATGTATGTCAGCTAGGGGTCTGCAAGAAAAGTTAGCATCCCAAGGCAAAGTGTATGACAAATATATGAATTTTAGAAGCATCAATATTTTAAGAAAAGTGACGGCAACAATTTAACATTTAACAATTTATGGAAACGGAAACGAACAATCCTAGCATGCAGTTCTAGACAGTTGCAAGATTAAAGTTAAGATTTCATTGAGTTTGTTAGCATTTCAATTTCAAGATGTCCAAGTTAGCGTTGCAATGTCCATGTCAAGAATTCTCATCTAATCTAGGGTTCTGGCCTTTAGGTCGTGATGAGAAGGTCGTTCCTCTCACGGGGGCTTACCGTGATTGACACTAACCCACCGCGTCGGGTGGTGCTCTTGAGGAGAGTACCTTTCATACGCACAGTGGCCGCTCAACCATAACCCCACCCAAAAGTTTTGCCGGAACACGAGCCGGCCTAGTCGACTCACATGACATCACGATATCACGAGTTCGCCTTTGAGGCGCACGATTTCACGATGCCACTCTCAAGTAAGATGTACATGACTTAGATGTTGTCAATGTTCTTGTTTTACAACATTTACAATAAATACAAGGGATGTCGAACAGGTTGGTTTAATGAACAATTTACTGTAAACGATTTACTTCGCCAATGTTTTAAAATTTGATTCTCGTCGAGTTATATGTCAAAGTGTCACATTTTGGTCTAGAACATTATAAAGACATTTTCATGCGGCATTATAAGTACGTTTTGCAAGATATACACATTAAAGCAAAAAGACGCAATTATTCATCAACTTCAAAAATTCATATTTAATTGCACACTTGCCTGTTTTTGACGTTCTTGGTGTCGTCGGAAACGTCTCGACGGGTATGACGCTACGTTGATGACGGTTCGCTGGTTAAATAAAACACAAATTCAGAATAAGCTGTTTTTGATCACAACAACATTACAAAAAGTTCATACGTCGTCTAATGATTCGATTTTATTAGGTTCTCAGCCTAGGGGTGTTCATATCATATATACTGCATACTTATATTGGTATTAACAGTTACTGGGAAAAGAAACTGAGACACTAACATGTTATAATTAGTTATATGTAGAAATTAACACATGATTTCTGAAGCCCACTTCATGAACTCAACACTTTTAAAAGACATGCAGCTCTTTAAAAATAACAGTTACATATATATTAATAATACTATAGTGAAGGAGCACAGTTCAAGTTTTAAAATTATTACTAACTAATTGCTAACCCTAACTATTATTATACATTAACATGATAACATGGTTTAACAACAAACTAATTACTAACTAAGCTAACAATACTTTCTCTAACTATTATTATAAACAACCCTAATCAGCAGCATGCTTACCTTATAAAGCTTATGTCTGAGCGATGTAAGAAGGGGGGCCGCGAGCTCCGTGTGTTGGAGTGGATGGGAGATGTTGCTGCGTGAAGCGTGGCAGAGGAGAGGAAGCCATCGCCTTGGCATGGAGGAGCTGGATCGCGGGTTGCCTGGGCGAGGGGGTGGCCGTGCCGGGTGATGAGGCTGTGGTGTGCTAGGGCAATGGCTGGGAGATCATGCGAAGAGGAGGGGGAATCAGCTAGGCATGTGCGTGAGGATGGAGGCAACGCCGCTACGGCGATTGGTTGCGTGGAGCTGGGTTGCGCTGGTGTTGAGGGGAGGCCACCGGTGGGAGGAAGAAGAAAGGAGGAGGAGAGTTCATGGGGTGCGTTGCTTGGCGATGGAGGCGTGGCCTCGGGAAGCTGCGGCTTTTCGAAGGCGTGGGCGTGGACGGCTGTGGTGAGTAGTCTTAGGGTTTCGTGTAATATAGGAGGGGGCTTGGTTGTGTGAATTGCCTGGCTCGTGTAGGGCGGCTGCAGTTTCTTAGGCCTCTAGGGTTTTATTTGCTTGAGTGTGGGGTTGTGAAGATCCTTAGCCATAGGATTAGTATTATAGGGCTCACGTGAAAGTCTGTGGGTTGCTGGGACTAAAAGTGAACCTAGGTTCACACATAGGCTAGGTGTGTGGGGTTGTGACATGGGCAAGAATGTGAGTAGGTTTTGTTTGACTTTGCTTCTCTTTTTTTGTTAACAAACAAGTCTCTCTCACCCTCAACCTGTGTGCGTGAGTTGGTGACTGTGTGCGTGTGTGCTAGGTCTAGGGAAACTATGGTTTAGTTATACTAGGAAAGGATATATTAGGAAGGTGTTTGAAATAATAATAATCAGATTTGATTGTTATAATGGGAGAGGAAATTAGGGCTAATAAAAATAAATTTAATTATAGGTTTAAATGGGTCTCAATCTGGAAAGTTTTCAAAAACATTTGAATCTAAAAGTTTTAAATTTGAATATTTTAAAATAATTATTAGAAGGGATTTATCTTAGTAGATTTAATAATAATAATACTAATAGGGTTTTAAATTAATAGTTATAGCTAATACGCGTATGTATTACGAATACATAATACGTATACACCTTAGCTACAAATACAAAAGCACGGCAAGTAGAAGGCAAGAATAAAATGGATTTTAACTATAGAATAATCCCAAAACGGCTATGTTTAAAAATAGGAAGTTTTCCAAAGGAAATTGAATTTCAAAACCTAGGGGAGAATGTTTTCATTCAGACTTTGTTTGTAGGGTTAAAGCTAAAGAAGAGGAAAGTTTTGAATTGATACAATGATTATGGGATTTAAACACTTGCCACAGGAATGGGTTTTCAATTCTAGGTAAAGGAGGAAATAACACAATTTATAATTGCAATTGAATTAGAGTCTTATTGACATTTGTAAATAGGGTAGAAAGTCTCTTATCTAAAATTGGAAGGGAAGATTCGAATTCGAATTTGAGAATTAATCAACAATTTGAAAATTTCATAGTAATAGATTTATAAGTGTAGCTGAGAAAATTACGTATTAAAATACGTTCGCAAAACTAATACGTATACTAGCAATACGTAATACGAGTACGTAACGAGTACAGATACGAAAAAAACAAGTCTGAACTAAAGCACGGCAAAGTACGTCTTATAAAAATACTTGTCGTTACACTCGTCAATTACCTCATCAAGGAGGTCCACATAGTCCAAATCCTCTTGGTAGGGCATATGCTTCATGGCTTTGGGTATGTGGAACTCAACCTCGATGTTCCCGACATTCAAGGATAATGTGCTTTCTCTCACGTCGACTATAACGCCGGCGGTGGTTAAAAACGGGCGTCCAAGTATAAGTGAAGTGTCGCCCTCCTCCTTGATGTCCATAACGACAAATTCGCAAGGCAAGCATACCCCCGGAACTTGAAGCGGAATGTCCTCCGTGATCCCCACCGGCATCGTAACTCGACCATCCGCAAGTTGTATTCTCAGGTCGGTTGGCTTCAAGTCGGTCCCCGAATTCAATTTTTGGAACATGCTAAGGGGCATTAGGCTTACACTTGCTCCGAAGTCAACTAAGGCTTTTTGCAATGGGACTCCTCCAAGTGCGCATGGGATGCGAAAGCTTCCGGGATCCTTGAATTTAACAGTCTCCTTTTCCTTTCGGGTGAACCAAGTCCCTTGTTTGGCAAGCATTATTTTCTCCTTCCTCTTCTTTCCCGATATTAAGTCCTTCAAGAACTTTGCATACGACGCGATCTCCACTATAGCATCCAAGAAGGGTATGTTAGGCTTACTCCCCTCAAATATTCTAGGAACTTGGCGAGCCTCTTCTCGATTTTTGCTCTCACCAACCATTATGGAAAGGGCACCGGCGACATGTAGGTGCGCTCCTCATTAGGCTTCTTTATGTCAGAATTTCCAACTTCTTGCGGCTCTTTTGTGGTCTCCTCCTCAATTGCCGACTCCTTGTCGTCCAAGATTTCTTCCATGGGATCCTTTGTTTGGACCATGACGGAAGTAGTATCCTTCGTGCCCCTAGTTGTGACCGCCACTACCGCATTTATGTGGCCAGTATTATTCTGTGGATTGGGCTCCGATTGAGCCGGTAATTGTTGGGTGTTTTTGTTAAGCAACGTGAGTTGCTCCGCTAGTTGAGCCACTACGGTATTCAAAGAGTCTTGTTGTGCAATCAACTGAGTGTTTATCTTCTTTTGCTCCAGCATGAACTCCTCTGCCCTAGCTTCATGATCCGATCTTTGGTGTGCTTGAGGTAGGTTAGGAGCTTTCCAACCTTGATTATAACTGGGCGGACTATACGGTCCCGCTTGTTGCCTAGGCGGGTAATTTGGTTGCGGTGGCCCCCTTGGTTGGTATTGATGTTGTGGAGGTGGAGGCCTAGCTTGAGGTTGTTGCGGCGGTGGTGGGTTTAGGGCTCCTTCATTATTTGCATACAAAAATCCCAGATGGTTCCTTGCAACCGGGTTGGCCCAATAACCGGAGTTCCCCGCAAACATATTGCACTTGTTCCAAGGCCCCCTCTCCATGCTCTCCTCCTACGAACATGACTTGAGATTGGTCTTGCCAATCGCTCATATTGCTTACCGGTGTAGGTGTAGAGGGAGCTCCATGTGGCTCGGTGATATACTTCTCCAATCTCTCCACTACCTTGTGGAGAGAGTCAAATTTGTTCGAAAGCTCCGCTACGGCCTTGGCTTCATATATGCTAGTGGGCTTCAAAGAGTTTGAAGAATGTCCTCGCTCATCGCCCTATTGGTGATTATTAGTAGACATCTCCTCTAATAGGGCCGTAGCTTCATCCGCCGTTTTGGAAAGAATGGCTCCGTTGGCGGTTGCATCTATGATCTGCTTCGTGCCCGGTTGGAGTCCATTATAAAAACTGTGAACTAGCTCCCATTCTTCTATGCTGTGATGGGGTCATTGATGCTGTAAATCCTTAAAGCGCTCCCATGCCTCGTATAGGGTCTCTTGCGGTCCTTGCTTAAAGGACATGAGCGCACTCCTAATCTTCACCGTCTTAGATGGCGGGTAGAATTTATTCACGAAAGCATTGGCCAACTCATCCCAAGTAGTGAATACCCCTTCCACCTGCGTCCTCAACCAATATAATGCTTTGTCTCTGAGGGTGAAGGGTAAGAGTCTCAAGCAGATAGCATCAACAGAAACACCCGGCATTTGAAAGGTGGCGCACTTGGACAAGAATAGCTGCATGTGATAATGTGGATTCTCATGGGAGTTCCGATGAAAGGGGTCTTATTGCATTAAGACCACCAATCCCAATTTGAGCTCAAAATTCTTATCTGTCGCCAACTCCGGCATGGCGATGGAAGAAGTGGTGGAAGAGGTCTTAGGCCATAGCCTATCTAAAATCGATATAATCCTCGCCATACGTGCCACTAGTTCCTCCGTTGTCTCCGGGCGGTTCATACAAGTATCCTCTGTAGCGTGCCTTCTCTCGGCTCTGATCCTCCTCTCGATACGTTCGATCTCCGGATCAAATATAATATCCTCTGGATCCGCCGTCGATCTCGTGTACATGCAAAGAAAAACAGAGTTCGATGGAAATGTTAGCACGATAGAGGAGTAAAAAGATAAAAATAATAAAACAAAAAGAAATAACTAAGCAAAGGGAATAAAACACTGTCGCCTCCACGGCAACGGCGCCAAAAACTTGATCGAGCCCCGGGAGTACACACACCCAGGACAAATGTAATGACCACTTTTCGTTGTACTTTGTTCGTGCACATGCTTTTGACCGTGCACGTGTTTATTTTAGACTTTAGTTGTTTGTGAACACTTCTGTGTGATATGCCGTTGTGAACGTCTCTGAGAGTATTAAATAGTGGCACTATCTTGGAACGACACTTCTCGAGTTGTTTTTCCACAATTTAATCTTACTCGATGAGACGTGACGATTTTCACTTTTGACGGGAGACGTTTCTATTTTTAGTTTCGTCGTACGACGTCGAAATTGAGATCCGTCTTCTTAGTTAGCTCACTTTCGTCAACACGATCACCCCGATATTTATTTTATAATTTTTGGAGTTTATTTGACCACTTATATATTTTTAACAAGGTTTATAATATTTTTAATAATTAATTTTTAAATTAATTTCGGCCAAATAAAATTTATTTGAGTTTTAAACGTATTAAAGAATTTTTGAGCCAATTTTCAGCTCATTTGGACAGAGTCAAATCCTTGTGTGAGTTGGAGAAGTTGAGATTTAAATTTTAAATATTTTTGAACTTCTAATCCTATTAGATTTAGCCCTAGACCAAGTCAACACATCTACACTACATAAACAACCCCTAGGAAGACCTATTTTCGTAAGAAATTAACCCTAGCCTCTTCCAAACTCAAATTTGACGTTGCGACGAATCGTCGCAACGTTGCGACGAACGGCTGTCGCACGACCGAGAAAACCAAGGCCGTTCGCCCGCTCCGACCGATAGCCAAGCCCGCACCAAGCCCTGGCCTGCACCCCACTGCTGCCGCCAGCCCCGTCCTCCCGTTCCGACCGAGAGGAGCCCTCGGTCTGACCAAGAGCTTGGCCCGCATCCCCGCTCCGCATCGACCCCGCACCGTCGCCCGCTCTGTCGCCCGCATCACCCGTGTCTGACCGAGGCGCCCGCCCGCATCGCCCGCTATCCGCAACGTTGCAACGTTGCAACGTTGCAACGCTCGTCCGCCCGCACTGACCGTCCCGTTCCCCCGCACCGACCGAAGGAAGCCCCTCGCACCGCTGCTGCGACCGACCCCCGCTGCTGCACAGCCCCGTTCTCCCGCGTCTGACCGGGCCAAGTCCCCGCATTGGCTGTGTACGACCGAGAGCCATTCGTCGCAACCCCGCACCTGTCGTATCGCTTGCCACCGTGGGCCCCCCAAGTTCTCCAGAGGTATTGTGGGTCCCCCATAGGTCCCTAGGACCACTGTGGGCCCCACCTAGGTGCGTTCTCTTCAACGATTTGCTGCGTACGACGTCGCGACACGTCGTAGCCCGTCGTCGCACGTGCTAGCTTTGGAATCTGGAATCGTCGCTCCGGTTGATTGCTCTGAAATTTCCAGCGAGGAATCTAATTGGAATCTGGACTTGGAGCGCGATATTATTATTCCAACCCTCGGCGTCACTACCCGACGCCGGTGTAGCTTTCGCGTCGTGTTGAGGTAACGCTTTGCACCCCTAGGACCCCCAACCCAATTGCATGCTAAACAAGACTAAAATCAGTATTTTAAAGTATTTTAAATGTTTTAGCACTCACTAATCAAGATTAATAAAACGGATGTAGGCCGGTGGACTTGTGCACGTAGGAATCGTGACTTTGGACTCGTTGGACGGTGTTTCTCTGACGTGATACTTACAGGCAAGTGAAACTTGCCAACTCTTACTTAGGGCAATGTTTTTAGGCCACTTCCTTGCTTTTAGCGTAAAAGAGACTAGTCCGTGAAATGATAGCTGGCTAGACGCCCACTTGATCTAGTTTGACAACGAAACTAGATCCGTCACCTAAATGATCTAGCTTGACAACGAAGCTAGATCCAACTCTTTAAACTTGTTGATCATGCATACTAAACTGTCATGTTTACTTTCCTTACCTGTACGCTTTACTACTTGCCATATCATGTCATCCATGCAATGAATGTCGCATTCGTAGCACACGCTACAATACTTGTCTTGTACTCCCTTGTCTGGCTAGGTGCACCCCTAGGCCAACAAGATAAAACACTTCCTGGCTCGTGTTCCAGAAGCGAGCATTCCCGTTCGGGGGTAAGGCCCTGGCTCGATACACGTGGAGGGGTAGGGATAAACGATCACTTGAGCTTAGGAGTTGGCCCGCGCAGCCACTCTAGCCAAAAGACGGAATCTCTGTGCACGAGGTGCTTACTTTCCTTGTCGTGTACTTGTCTTGTGAATGATTCAGGTAATACTTGTCATCCATGCCATGCCATGCTCGTACTTTACTTTAATTGTTGCACTCATTACTTTAACTGCCATGTCATTGCATCATGCTAGAACTGCTAGGTTGCTTTACTTTTACCTACTTTCAGTTTCCTTGCACAAGTCTTCCAGACTTGCTGACATGTGCCCCATGCTCTTTTGGGTGTCACATGTTAGACCCTGAGCCAGAGACAGTTGTTGAGGACGAGGTGTTTGCTGACGCTGATCCTGAGCCTACGTTCGTCGAGGAGTTCGTGGGCGCCGGAGACCAGTTTTAGAGACTGTTTGCGTTGCTCTTGCTTTAGGTTACTGTTAGATGTCGGTGCTTGCACCATTACTTTGTTTCTGTACTTTGTACTTTTGTTGGCCATGCTGGGGCCTCTTTTAGACTCTTTTAGACTCTTTTATTTTTAGCCTGGTGGCTTTTCTGCGATGTTGGAATTTATTATTATGGATATTCTGAGATTATTCTTTGTCTCATTTCCTTATTATTATCTTTGTTTCGTTTCGCGTTGCAAGGACCTGCAGTTTAAAGTGATTGACGCTTATCGGACTTGCAGCTTTGTAGCTTCAAGTCTGAGCAGACCTCCTCATGCTTTGCCTCCTCATTTTTGGGAAGCGGGGCGTGACAACAAATGACTTGTAGTTTTACCGCAAGCGCACGGTGGAGCGGCGAGCGGGTATCGAACTCAGGGAGGACAAATGATCGTGTCTCCTTCCAATCACCTAGCTATCAAGAGAATCGAGAATAGCTGTGTGTAATAGTCACAATCGTTCAAATATCAAGAGAAATATCAATTTAATAAAGCGTCTAGGGATAGGGAATCCCCGCTACGGACCATCTCTCATCATTTTGATTCATAGGTTTCATCATTGCTAAACCATCATTGATAAACTTGAATGTAGGTGAACTAGTCGCAACTAAATGTAGAACCAAGCTCAGCTCTTGCGTTATTGCCGGTCTATAGCAAACCTAGGATATGGCCCAATCTCTTGCAAACCCTAGCCTAAGCCGCTAGCGTGAAGAACGACATCATCGTTCAATCGTATCTCGGGCCCACTCTCGTGCAAACTCGAGCTACGACCTAGGTTGTGATAGTTCCTATCCGTCCAATCTCTTGCAAATCAATATGGGTATGGATTCACAATTGAAAATCCTAGCTTTGGCCCAATCTCTTGCAAACCAAGTCTAGAGAAATCCAATCGTCAATCTAAATCGAATTTCTAGGCCTTCCTATCAATTGGGACCCAATCTCTTGCAAATCCCAATCAATATGAATTCCTAGCTATCCGTAATTAATCAATCCCAACCTAACCCTAATCAATTCTAGCAACAATTTCATAAATTCATCACAATTTAGAAATAGGGTCCATAGGGTTCATCCATACGCCCTAAGACGATGGCACTACTCAATATTCATCATGCAATTCTAAGAAAAATCAATAATAATATCAACACAATTCATTGCAAAAGAGAAATTGTTCATAAAAATAGGGTTTTTGATAGGAAATAGACAAACCAATGAAGATCCAATGATATCCAATGAGAATCCAATAAGAGTAGCCTTTTAAATCTCCAAAAACAAAGTCTAAATCTAATATTCTTTAAAGTTCTGAAAAATCTCTGAAAAAGGCTACCAAAAGCTCCTTTAACTAGGGCAAAAACTGGGTTTAAATACCCCCTCAAATCGCCCAGAAAATCGTGACCAAACTGCCCCTGCGCAGTCCAGAAATCGCAACTCTCGCAGCAGGCTGAGCGGCTTACTCGGCTTCACTCGGCCGAGTGACAGACCCTGTAAGAAAACAGTAAGTTCGGATGTTTCAGGGTTTGTCTTCGGGGGATGGCTCGGCCGAGTAGACTTATCCATTCGGCCGAGTGGCTTTATCGTTCGACCGAGTGAGCTTCGACATGAACTCTGAAAATTACAGTAAATTCGACCTTTCTCTAGAAAATTTCCCTATACCACTCGGGCGAGTGAGATTTCTCATTCCGCCGAGTAGGCATTCTTCGTTCGGCCGAGTATACGCTGAAATTGACTCTGAGTGCGTATCCGTTCCGGTCGGCCGAGTGGGCTTTTTTGCTCGGCCGAGTGAGTGCTCCACTCGGCCGAGTGGCATGCTGTAAATGCTGAATCTTCTCCGTTTTCCTCATCATCGCTATTACGAAGTTCCTTCTTCTTCCACTCATCCTCTATCACTGAATGGCCCTCAAACGAGCCGTAGGTGACACTCCCTAGCGCTTGCAAACCCCTCGATCTCAAAATCGCTCCAAATCGCTCCATATTTCCTGAAATACGACAAAAATAAGAAATAGTGAAAAGCATCGCAATATTGTCGAATAATCGTGAAAAACGAGATATGGGCGATCAAAACGGCATGCAAACATGTAGAAAAAAGGTGTAAAATATGGAGTGATCACATATATATAATTCGAAACAACAAAAGTATAGAGAGAAAGGATGCATTCAATTTATAAAAGAGACAATATCCAGTTTGTGACAAGTCTAAAAGAAGAGAAGCCTGAGCATGGCAACAAACTGCAGAAAAGGAAACTAATGGTGTGAAGCACCCAACCTAGGCAAAAAGGTAAAGTGGTGCTACTCACCCAAACTAAAAAGTAGTAACCTCAGGAAGTCCCCAACGGTGGGGAACGTCTAAGTCTGGTCCTTGTCAGGTACGTCCTCCGGGTCAACGTCCTCTGGCTCCAAGTACTCAGGTATGTCCGGCTCGTCCACGCACTCTGGCTCGACACCTGATGTACAGCACCCAAGAGAAAAGGAACTGTACGTCAGGTAAAGTCTACAAGAAAGGGTGAGAGACTCTACTGCAAGTGTAAGGTAATTTAAGAACAACATTTTACTGGTTGATTAACATGCTGTTGTTTTGACATGACAGTTATACTATGAAAAAAGTAAAGCGGTGCAAGAAAGTAAAACGTGACAGACAGTAGCCGTAGCGTGTGCTACCGGCTACAGGACTAAGCTAGACGGGACATGACAAGACAAGACAAGACATGTGTGACTCGAAGGGTTCACGCCTTACGGTTTGAGGGCGGCCAGACCCTCTCCCCGTGCGACCGCTCAACCCTACCCCAAACCCAAGTGCTCAAGACAAGACAAGACAGGGATCACTCTCGCTTAGAGAGCATCCGAAACGTCCGCAGGCTTTTTGTAACACAGGGATCACTCTCGCGTGGAGAGCATCCAAAATGCCCGTAGGCTTTTTGTAACACGGAGATCACTCTCGCGGGGAGAGCACCTGAAACGCCTAAGGCTTTTTGTAACACGGGGATCACTCTCGCATGGAGAGCATCCGAAATGCCCGTAGGATTTTTGTAACAGGGACCATGACACGAAAAGTAACAAGAAGTTGTTCATTCTAGGGGGTCCACATGCACGCACACACAGATGGAACCTAGGGTGTCAGTTGTTGTTGTTGTTGTGCTTAGACTTCGTCGTCAAGTCTAAGCTGTCAAGGGAGGTCCCGGACGCTATCATTTCACGTCCGGTTCTCTTTAATCGTACTTTTACAGTTTAAGGGAAAGATGGCCTAAACATGGCCGAAAGTACGCAAGTGAGGAACACTTGCCTGTAGTGGTAAGAAGAACGTCTGTCGGAAGCGTCTCATCTCTGTCGATGCGTCGGTCAACGTCCGCTGTCACAAGTCAACGGAGGGTGTCAGATCGTGTTTTTAGATAGTCCTATTATGGTATGTTTCTAAGTTTGGCGTGGCTACTCTAACAGTTTTCAGTCAAGTTTGGAAGTCAGCCTATTCGACGATTCTATCCTATGTGCACAGTCAATATAGTCCGATCGTCGATTCTAGATGTTACAACAGTTTAAAGGAGCAAAAAGTAAATTCAGTTATTTAAGTTGTCGATTTTAATTAGGTTTTCAATATCGAACGGTTTGGGTTGCTATGAGCGAAAAGACCAACCTAGTGTGACGAATGTGCACGTGCCTGACGTCGGGTTTGAAATGGTGGCGATGCTCGGTGTCCTCGACTGCGGGTAACACAGTAAGGTGTAGTGCCCTGTGGTAGCTACTGCACACGTACTAGAGGGGGGGGTGAATAGTACTTAAAATAATCAAGATAGTTATTCCTAATTATTGTGCAAGAAACAAACGACAATGCGGAATTAAACAACTATCAACAAGAATTAAAACAAACGTAAACAAACAATATTACTGGGTTCGGATCCACCCAAGTCTCCCCGACTTGTTCCCGGTGATCCTACGTCCCAACAACCCGGATCCCCTCCGGATACTTGAGTTAGCAACCCTAACTCAAGATTTCCACTATGAAATACTTGTGAAAAACCTTCACAAGTCAAATCATACAAAAGACATGTGACTCCCACAAACCGGGATCACAACCTCTCTCACAATTCAAATACGATTGAAATTAAATAAACTCTTACCTTACAAAATCCTATGCCTTGAGTATACTTACCAAATTAGGGCAATGATGGATTTTGAGGAAGAGGATGTCACCAAACCCTAGCTTCAAGAAGATGACCAGCAATGGAAGCCTAGGGTGGAGTATGGTGCCTAGGATCAAGCTCTTGGCTTGAGAAGCTCACAAAGGAGAGAATCTCTCTTGAGGAATTAGGGCTCAAGGTGTTGAGGGAGAGATTCTTGTGAGGAAGAGAGAGAGCTTTGAAATAGCTTGGGAGAGCTCTTCTCTTAGGTCTGAAATTGCTTGGAAATAGGACCTCTAACCTTGCCTCAAACGAATCAGGTTTGTATTTATAGAGGCAAGGAAAATCGTGTTGGAAAAGATCCCAACGGCTTTATTCTGAACCAGACTAGTCGGTCAAAGAAGGATCACTGACCGACTAGTTCATCAACTAGTCAGTCGGTGATACAACGTAGACCGACTAACGGTTGAACAGCCAAACGATCGAAGTACAGGCAAAGACAACTAGTCGGTCTAAGAAGACTTGCCGACCGACTAGTTTCACAACTAGTCGGTCGGTGAATGATCTTTGACCGACTAACGTCGAAATAGAATAGGCTGACTTCAAGTAGACTTAGTCGGTTTAAGAACAAATACTGACCGACTAGTTTCTCAACTAGTCGGTTGACAAACGTTCTTTGACCGACTAACTCAAAACAGTAGCTTAGGCTGAAAATGACTGTACACAACTAGTCGGTCTGAGAAGGACTCCTGACCGACTAGATCGTCATCTAGTCAGTCGGTGACTCTTCTTTGACCGACTAACTGTAGTCATAGAAAGAGCTGAATAAAGAGAGGCAAACTAGTCGGTTCAAGTATAGTTGCCGACCGACTAGATCGTCATCTAGTCGGTTGGTGACTCTTCTTGAACCAACTAACATGCACTCGAAGCCGAGGGAAGAAGCGATAGGCTTCGGGAAAGTTTCTAATGGCTTCTATGAATATCCTAGCTCTAAGATATGAGCGAAATGAAGATTATAAAGTAAGTTCGACTCAAGGCTTAACATTCTAATCTATGAAGCTAGAAGACTATAAATTAAACATTACGAGCCGTCTTCAAAGCTTCAATCTTCATTCTTGACTTCGATAACACTCCTTGAGCTTCAATGAAGCTCCAGGCACACGATCACGCGTATTGAGAAGTCTTGAGGCGTCGCTTTTGATGTTCGTATTCTTTTGGAGACGATCTCCATAACTGCGCTCACAAATAAGTTAGTATACATTATTTATGTTTGCTCATCATCCAAAACCAAATCCGGGGAATCATATCACAACATTCTTCCCCTTTTTGGTGATGACAAACCAACATAAATAATAATCAATAATAATGATTCAATTGAAATTTACTTACTCCCCCTACATTGATGACACGTTAGTTCCATATTCAATAATATTCATATGCATCAAGCAGCGAGGTAAATATAAAATATGAATCCTACTATTGCACATATAGGATCTAAATCCATTTTATATCTTTACTCCCCCTGAATCTAACACATCAAATTAGATTCATGGTAAATTCCTTTGAATTATTAATTAGCACATTGTCATTATTATATCTCTCCCCCTTTGGCATTAGCAAAAAGAGCGGGAGGAGACAAAACCAATGGCTAAAAAATAATGCATGGGAGTCGAAGAATACGACCAAGGCCCAAAATAACACCAATGCAAAATATCAAATGCAAAATACCGAATAAAAGCAAAGCGTGTCAAGGAGACCAAAGTCGAAAAACGGAAACCGAAATCATCAAACCATAGGCGAAATACGAAATACGAAATCATCTAGCCATAGGCGAAACTCGAAAACCGAAATCATAAAATCATCGGCGAAAATCGGAAAACGAAATCACCAAGCCATAGGCGAAAATCGAAATACGAAATCATCAAAACTCAAATCGATTTCACTTATTGAGTTTTGGAACATACTCTCCAAAATCAATAGAACGCATGGAAAACAATTCTATGTTTCCATAGAAAGAATTCTATTAAATCCATAAAATCGTCGAACGACGAAATAAACATCAGAGACAAAAATAATCCGATGTGCATACCAAATGTAGCATGCAAGAATGTTATGCCAAAAATAGATAGAACATCATATAACAAAGGCATACACTAATCTAGCATACCAAATGAAGCAAAATGATACCAATCGTAATATATTCTACCAATGGATACCAATATGAATCAAAAATATGAACATACTTACAACATTAAGCTCCCCCTACTTTGGTGCATCACTCAAGCACCATCAACTCCAATCGAATGAAAATCCTTGCAAATCACGGAGTTGGTAGGGTTGGTATCTCTTGGTGGATTTAACCTAGAGAATACCATTTTGGTATCCAAAAATCTTTTTGGATCCTATGGGTTAGGCAATAAATTTAGCTAACTAAATTCAAATTAAATGTAACCCATACATACCACAATTGCTTTGGTACCCATAAAATGAAATTAAACTTATGGTACCAAGCAATGAAGGGTCAAAGGAAACTAACCCTTCGGAAACCAAGTCCAAGAGGAACTTGATTTCCCAACATAATCATCATTCAAAATAACATCATTTATAAACGATTTTACATACAAATTCTTAGCATGCATGCTTGTGTTCTTCGGACCCCAAATAGTGTATGTCTTGGGAGTCCTAATCCTATTGGGAGCATGCATACGTTGTTGATTTCTATGTGATGCATGTCGTGGGTAAGCATATGGCATGCGATGCAATGGTGAATGACGATAATTATTCATATGAGAATGAGGATGAACAAATGGATGTGGAGGAACACGTGCATGAGTGTGTCTCACATGGTGTGCACGTGCTCGTGGGTGCGGAGCATAAAAATCATCATTTGTGCTAACATGTGGGGTAGGATGTGTGTTCCTACGTGGCATGGTATACATGTAAGCATGACCCTTGTTTGGAGGTCCACCCAAAGTGGGTTTCTTTCCAAATGGGGGCGTGTTCCTAGCGGAAGCACCATTGGTAGAAGATCTACCCATGACGTGTTTACTTCCACTAGTAGAAGCATCGGAAGATGGCCTAACAAAGGTGGCAGATGATTTGGATGACTCTACCATCTTATACCCCAAACCAATGTGATGATTGGCCGGAGGTAAGTCATTTAGGATATCATCCAACTTGCCCTTACCTTTGTTGAATTCATGAATTCGGCCTAATGTGCTCTCATGCTTCTCGGTGAGAGAATGCAAAGAAGCATCCAAAGTGGACACTTGCGATGCGAGTGCACAAACACGTGACTTGAGATTTTTATTCTCAATTCTCAAAGTTGAGATTTGAGACGTCAAATCCGCTATCACATGTTCATCCGAATCCTCGATATGAACATGCTCAAGTTGAGACTTGAGATTTTCAATCTCATTTCTCAACCCATCAACAAAAGTGTCGTTGTTGACGATGAAAGGCTTAGGCGAGTTTTTAAGACTATCTAATTCATTTTTAGTCTTCATAAACTTAGTAGCCATATTAGAAAACTTATTCCATAGTTGTTCATTTGCTATTCTAAGTTCATCATTGGTTACCTCTTCGCCTTCATCCTCGCTTCCATCCTCGCCTTCATCCTCTTTTCCCATAAAGCACGTGTGTGCAATCTCCACTCTTTCATCGTCCGACTCTCCACTTGAGGAGTCGGAGTCGGTGAAGGTACCTACAAGTCCTTTCTTGTTCTTTCTCGACTTGTCGTGCTTGGATGCCTTCCACTGCCCCTTATGTTTGTAGAGAGGACAATCCGGCTTGATATGTCCTGGCTTATTGCATTTATAACACACAGGAGTAGAAGCATTAGTCGAAATAAATTTTGATTTACGATTCAACTTACCTTGTCGGAAGAATCAGATGAATTTCTTTGCCATATTGGCCAATGCTTCCATGTCCAATTCTTCGTCCGCTTCTTCTTCTGAATCTTCATCATCGGTAGATGGAGCGGCCTTGAATGCAATTGCCTTTTTCTTTGGCTCGTCTTGCTTCAAGTACGCCTTCATCTTTTCCCTCATCCGGATCTTACTATCCTTGCGTACCTCATAAGACAACAAGGTACCCATTAGTTGTACTACGGTATATTTATTCATGTCATTTCCTTCCTCGATGGCGAAGGTACGCTTCTCCCAACAAGAAGGAAGTCCATCGATTATCTTCGAGACTTTCTCCTTTTGGGTGTAGGTCTTCCCAAGAGCTTCCAAGTCATTTGATATATCCACGAAGCGAGCGTAATAATCCTTCATGATTTCGCCCTGCTCCATATGAAACAACTCAAATTCTTTATTAGCAACGACGAGTTTAGAATCTTTTACCGTACTCGATCCTTCGTGCAATATGAGGAGTTGGTTCCATATTTGATATGCACTCTTACATGTGCATATCTTGTTGAAGTCCTCGGGCTCCAACGCACAATTCAAGGCATTCATTGCCTTGGCATTGGCTACTTTCGCGGCGACCTCCGCGGGGGTCCACTTCGCGAAATCTTCTTCGGAAGGCTCGACATACTCCGTCATGGTGGCTCTCCATAGTGAAGCGCTGCGGAGGAAAATTTGCATCCGGCATTTCCAGTACCTGTAGTTGGTACCGTTGAAGTGTGGAGGCCTGACAGAGGATAATCCTGCCATAACTGAAGAAGCTCCATCGTGGTTCTTGAAGACGTTGTAATCGTTGTTCGTCATAGCTTTGAACTTGTAGCTTTAACCTTGGCTTTGATACCAATTGTAGTGCCATGTGGTAGCTAATGCACACGTACTAGAGGGGGTGAATAGTACTTAAAATAATCAAGATAGTTATTCCTAATTATTGTGCAAGAAACAAACGACAATGCGGAATTAAACAACTATCAACAAGAATTAAAACAAACGCAAACAAACAATATTACTGGGTTCGGATCCACCAAAGTCTCCCCGACTTATTCCCGGTGATCCTACGTCCCAACCACTCGGATCCCCTCCGGATACTTGAGTTAGCAACCCTAACTCAAGATTTCCACTATGAAATACTTGTGAAAAACCTTCACAAGTCAAATCATACAAAAGACATGTGACTCCCATAAACCGGGATCACAACCTCTCTCACAACCGAGAGACACAATTCAAATACGATTGAAATGAAATAAACTCTTACCTTACAAAATCCTATGCCTTGAGAATACTTACCAAATTAGGGCAATGATGGATTTTGAGGAAGAGGATGTCACCAAACCCTAGCTTCAAGAAGATGACCAGCAATGGAAGCCTAGGGTGGAGTATGGTGACTAGGATCAAGCTCTTGGCTTGAGAAGCTCACAAAGGAGAGAATCTCTCTTGAGGAATTAGGGCTCAAGGTGTTGAGGGAGAGATTCTTGTGAGGGAGAGAGAGCTTTGAAATAGCTTGGGAGAGCTCTTCTCTTAGGTCTGAAATTGCTTGGAAATAGGACCTCTAACCTTGCCTCAAACGAATCAGGTTTGTATTTATAGAGGCAAGGAAAATCGGTTGGAAAAGATCCCAACGGCTCTATTCTGAACCAGACAAGTCGGTTCAAGAAGGATCACTGACCGACTAGTTCATCAACTAGTCGGTCGGTGATACAACGTAGACCGACTAACGGTTGAACAGCCAAACGATCGAAGTACATGCAAAGACAACTAGTCGGTCTAAGAAGACTTGGCGACCGACTAGTTTCACAACTAGTCGGTCGGTGAATGATCTTTGACCGACTAACGTCGAAATAGAATATGCTGACTTCAAGTAGACTTAGTCGGTTTAAGAACAAATGCTGACCGACTAGTTTCTCAACTAGTCGGTCGACAAACATTCTTTGACCGACTAACTCGAAATAGTAGCTTAGGCTGAAAATGACTGTACACAACTAGTCGGTCTGAGAAGGACTCCTGACCAACTAGATCGTCATCTAGTCGGTCGGTGACTCTTCTTTGACCGACTAACTGTAGTCATAGAAAGAGCTGAATAAAGAGAGGCAAACTAGTCGGTTCAAGTATAGTTACCGACCGACTAGATCGTCATCTAGTCGGTTGGTAACTCTTCTTGAACCAACTAACATGCACTCGAAGCCGAGGGAAGAAGCGATAGGCTTCGGGAAAGTTTCTAATGGCTTCTATGAATATCCTAGCTCTAAGATATGAGCGAAATGAAGATTATAAAGTAAGTCCTACTCAAGGCTTAACATTCTAATCTATGAAGCTAGAAGACTATAAATTAAACATTACGAGCTGTCTTCAAAGCTTCAATCTTCATTCTTGACTTCGATAAAACTCCTTGAGCTTCAACGAAGCTCCAGGCACACGATCACGTGTATTGAGAAGTCTTGAGGGGTCGCTTTTGATGTTCGTATTCTTTTGGAGACGATCTCCATAACTGTTAGTATACATTATTTATGTTTGCTCATCATCCAAAACCAAATCTGGGGAATCATATCACAACATAAGGATTGTCTCGGGATCATCTCGAGATCATCTCGAGATCGTCTCGACTGCGGGTAGCGCAGCAAAATGACACAGCAACGGTAATAGCGTCAGGATCGCCTCGGTTACGAGTAGCGCAACGAATCGACAACGGTAGCGACATCGACGTCAGGAGAGTGTTTGGCTTGGGGATCAAGCGATGGGAGAGCAACGACATCAGGAGGCAGCGGATGGCGCCCCCCGGGTTTGTACGTGTTTGATGTATGCAATTATATGATCGGGGGCATGAGATTTAAATATTTGTAACCGCAAGCGCACAGTGTTGTAGTGTGGCTTGGGGGTCGAACTCAGGGAGGCGTGGATGTGCTTGTGTCAAGAAGGGTCAAATTCACCACATGGGTGAGCTAGCCCAAATCAGATGATGGGTTGTCACAGTAAATGGAATGCAAGGGATAAACAATATAAAGGAAAAACACGGGACTATGGTTTCCACCCTATCGTGCGATTCTCGCCGATACGGCCTACGGGTAGGATAGCGATCAGAATTAGGGTCTAATGGTGAGACGTTGCCTCTGAAAGTGGTACCAGCGTCCCATGGGCCCCCATATTCCGGTCGGTGCCCAGGATGATACGTTGGACTTCCCGGGTTCGGTCAGTGGGCACTCCCGTGTCTACTAACATTGACCGACTCCGGGAGCACTAAGCTCGCAACGATAACTCTCAACGTCTCATCCTGCCGTGCCCGTGCGCTAGGATTCGACGTCTACGCTAAGGGCGTGAGCTATGGCTAGGGAGTCAACCGCCAAGTTTATCCCCTTTTGGCCCGACGGTCAAATGCGGTCTTTTTCCTGCCGATGACAATAAAACACCCCGCGTAACCGTTAGATTCCTAATCCCAATCGATTTCCTAGTCCTATGGACGCATCGGGGAGAGCCCACAAAGGGGTTTCCACCAAAATCCCAGATTTGGGAACTACTCACACATATTTAGTAAAAAGCGATCTAAATAGAAATCGACCGTAAAAATCATGATCAGGCTATTGAAAAGCAGTAAGAACAATGCTAATAACACTATATTAAAGTTTGATAATGATCGGAAAACTTACAAATATCTAAAAAATTACAGCCGTCAAGAGAGGGAAAAAACAGCAAAAAATAACAACTCTCGTTTTTGAAAAACCTAGGGGTCATATATATAGAATACGATATCACCCGATCGGGTGAAAAGTCACCCGATCAGGTGACCTGCTTCGTTTCTTCGGCAGCTCAGAACAGGACTTCACCCGGTCACCACAGCACGGTCGGTTAAGGCTTGAAGCTGATCGATTGGATCTTCGCACCGTCGGGTGAACCGGTCGGTTGATCTCTCCGTGTCTTGGCTTCGGAGAACCGGCTACATGTGAACCGATCGGGTGAAGGTCACCCGATCGGTTGGCATTCAGCATCAGCATTTCAGAGAGTTGGGGTGTTTGAACCGGTCACTGAACCGACCGGGTGACTTCTTGGCCGCTCCAACTTGTGTCTGGGTGGTGCACGCGTGCATCACCCGATAGGTTGGAAGTGACCAACCTGTCAGGTGAGGGGCTGAAAAATGCGATCTTCGTCATTTGACCCCCTGGATCATGCGTGACTCCTCTCGTTGCTCCGGGTACTCATGATATCGTCGTTTTATGTCCCCTATGCCAGTAAACTCCTACAAAAAACAAAAAACACGGAAAAGTGAAAGAAAACAAGAAAACACGAGAAAACGAATACAAGACGGCAGAAAATACGGAAAAACACAGAAGAAAACGTGCACAAATATATGATATATAAACGCACGTCAAAATCCCTCAAGCTGAACTCTTCCTCGTCCTCGAGGAAGACGAGTGAGAGTAGGAGCTCGGAGAGAGAAAATAGAGAGAAAGAGAGAAAAAGAAAACTCTATATCCTAGATCGCCTGTCAGGGCCAGCAAAATCAAAAACGAGACACCAAGCAAGCAAACGCCAAATCACATCACTAAACCAAGGAATATAAGTCCAGACAAGTGCCGTGGGCCCACGCGGTGAAGCGCGAGTGAGTGTGGTCGTGTGCTAGCAGATGGTGTCACTATCTACAATGTGCAATAAAGCTCGATATACACAAATCAAAGAAATGACCCAAATATAGATTCGATTCGAAGTAAGCGGTGGATATATAGTTCAAGCATGCATGAGAATAGAGAGAGAATCGAAACATATCATGCGTCAGGGACTCCACAACTAGGGTTAAGGAAATCACCACATTATAGCCTAGATAATAGCTAAAAAGTTCCTAAGCCAAGTGTTTTCGAAAACGATGGGGGTTGAGATGATGTGGAGTAGACCACTCGATGCAAATTCTCGCCTTCCCTTTATTCTCAGCAAGTAGGAAAATATTCACACGGGAATTTTTTTTGGGTTTTGGGTATTTGTATTTTTTTTGGATTTTTGGCTATACATTTTTTTTCTTTTCTTTTCTTTTTGGGTTTTTCTTTTCTTCTCTTTTTTTTGGATTTTTGGGGTTTTGGCTATACACATGTATACTCTCCCAAGTGGGAGAACGGTACACGACGAGGGGATTTGCACCAAGTAAAACAAAAAAGAAATCGGATTCTAAACACTTGGGCAAAGGAAACTATTCTTGCTAATTAGTGCATGGGCTAAATGGGTTATCCTAGTCCTTAATTGTGGAATCCCGACACATGCGAAATGAAGTATACGATATATATAAAGCATGCAAAAGACGCAGACAGTAGAAACAAATACCGCATATTTAAATCGAAGCCTGATAATCTAGGGGTCATTCCTGGACAGGTATATAAAGTAAAATCACAAAGTAGAAGCACACTACACAGCTAGGCACGACGCATGACTCACAAAAAGCAAAGTGGACCCACGATGCATTAAATGCAAGAGGACTCGATATCCTAGGGTTAGTGAATGTGATTATCGATGCCATGCTAGGTGTGTGTGATTATGTGGCAATTCATCATAGGGTTCATCTCTAGGAGAAAGAGATAAAAATAAGAAAAGAAGGAGAAAAATAAAAAGGCGGAGAAAAACGACTCAAATAACAAAGAAAAAGAGACAAATGACGCACGAAGTGCGACTCCCCCAAGCTGAAACTTGCATTGCCCTCAATGCAATAGAATTAAATACGGGAGGGCAATGAATATGGGGGGGAATACGCACAGACACAAAAAGACACGAAAAACAAGAAAGTCACACAAACAAGACTGAAAATAGGAATAAAAATAAAAAGCACACCACACGAGATATAAACAGAAGATAAAAATAAAAAGAAAAAAAAGAAAGAAAAATCACACGACACAACAAATAAACAAACACATAAAGAAAAACAAAACACGACAGCACACCCAAATAATTTGACTTCCCCCAAGCTAGACGTGACAATGCTAGCAAGATGATGTGATCGTGAAAATGTAGAGATATGCAAGGGGGAGGTCTGAAAACAAAATGAAATCAAAAAGCAAGAGATGGGGAGTCCTCCCCCTCATTGGAAGAGGGTGTTGATGGGTGGTCGGGGGAGGCGGGGGGTGTGCGGAGAAGTGGGGAAAGAGGTGGAGGAATAGGTGCAGTGGGGGTGTGAATGATGGGTGATGTGTCGGTGGAGGTGGGTGGTGGTGGAAGTACGGCGATCAAGGCGGTGGTAGAAGGGATAGAAATGGGGGGAGAAGGCGTGATGGTGACGGTAGTGGGTGGCGGTGGGAGAGATCTGGAGCGCACCTGCAATTTCTTGCGGTGCACATAGGCAGTGACGGCGGAGGAGGGAGGAGGTGATGTGGGGGCGAAAGAAGTGGTCGTGAGAAGAGAAGTGGATATGGGGATGGGAATAGATGTGGGAGGGAGAGATGATCGCCTAGGTGGGGGTGAAGGAGGCGGGGATGGGTGGGATGGTGGAGGAGAAGAGTGTGATGGGGGAGGTGACGATCGTCGAGGTGGTGAAGGTGGTGGTGTGGGGTGTGGTGTGGGTGGTGGTAGTCCGTGGACGCGAGTGAGAAGGCGGAGGATGGCGGCCACGTTCCTCTCAAGTGCGAGGAAACGTGGGTGAGTGAGAAAGGAGGACGGTGATGGGTCCGAGGGGACAGAGGACGTGGCAAGCTCACGGAGAGCAGCGACCTCGGCCTCGAGAGCATGACGAGCTGAGGCCTGGCGGTGACCAAAAGAAGTGGACTGACGTGAAGCAGAAGTGGTGCCGGGAAGTGATGTGGAAGTAGTGCCGGCGGCAGTGGTCATGCCGGCACTGGACACAAGGCCGGAGATGGCCGCAGAAAGATCCAAGGCAGTGATAGGGCCAGGAGCACGGGTGGTGTAACTCGGGCCAGCCCCGATATCTCCCCGGGACGCAGGAATATCCTACTCGCCTAAGCGGGCGGCAGTGAAAGGTGGTCTGCGTGCGTCCGGGGGAAGAAAGGAAGGCGCAACCCCGCTAGAAACTAGAGATCGAGCGGAAAAGTCCAATCTCCCACTATTGCAATAGTCATGCGAGCGGGGTTGGGGAGAATGGTGTACGGGGCTGGGGGGTGGCCGTAGTTGAAATCGAAACGATGATCAGGGCGGGGCTTAATCATATGAATATGCCGCAGGACATCAAGATCTAGACGTGAGGGTCCTGCGGCAGTGGGAAGATCACAGGGGATGTGGATATTAAATTGGGGATAAGAAGCAATGATAGTGATAATTCCCCCACAGCAAATCTTGCCCTTGCCGGTCTGACTAATCTCGAGGATCTTGTAAATAAGCCAGTCGCCGGCATGGACGGGGACAGTAGGGGCCCTAAAGCTAATCACATCATCGTGTTTCAGACCGGAGAGAATTAGAGGAAGAGTTGTCGCTCGTTGGGGATCCGGCCGGAGAGAATTCTGGTTCTCCAACTGCATAGTGTTTCAGACGATGTCCGTTGACTTTAAACGGCTCATCCCTTCCCATTATCAATAGCCCCATGCGGGAAAACCTTGGTGACGCGGAACGGTCCCGACCACCTTGACTTGAGTTTTCCAGGAAATAGCTTCAGCTTTGAGTTGAATAGGAGAACTAAGTCCCCTTCTTTGAATTCCCTCTTCAAGATCCGCTTATCGTGCCACCGCTTTAGCTTATCCTTGTAGATCTTGGCGTTCTCATAGGCATTGAGCCGAATTTCGTCGAGCTCGTTGAGTTGTAACTGCCGGTGCCCTCCTACCTCCTTGGCGTCGAAGTTCAGATTCTTAACTGCCCAAAATGCCTTATGCTCCAATTCCACAGGAAGATGGCAAGCTTTCCCATAGACAAGCCGGTAGGGAGTCGTGCCGATAGGAGTTTTAAATGCTGTCCTGTAGGCCCAAAGTGCGTCAGGAAGCTTTGATGACCAGTCCTTTCTAGAATTGGCCACCGTTTTTTCTAGTATGCTTTTAATCTCCCGGTTAGAGACTTCTGCCTGACCGCTGGTCTGCGGGTGGTAGGCACGCCCCACCCGGTGTTGTACCCCGTATTTTTTTAAGAGGGCCTCGAATTTCTTCTCTATAAAGTGGCTCCCTCCGTCACTGATCAGGACACGAGGTACACCGAACCGCAGGAAGATGTTGCTTTTGATGAACTTGGCCACCACTCTGGAATCATTGGTTGGACTGGCCATCGCTTCAACCCATTTCGACACGTAGTCTACAGCCACCAAGATATACTGGTTCCCCGAGGAGGAGGGGAACGGTCCCATGAAGTCCACCCCCCATACATCGAAGATTTCTACCTCCAGGATGTAGTGTTGAGGAATATCATTCCTTTTGGAGATATTCCCAGCTCTTTGGCACTTATCGCAGGCTTGGACATAAACATGTGTGTCCTTGAAGAGAGTATGCCAGTAGAATCCGCTTTGGAGAATTTTTGCGGTGGTCTTGTAGGTGCTCGCGTGCCCTCCACATTGCTGCCCATGGCAGTGGGAAATGATGGAGGTCGCCTCAGTTTCAGGGACGCATCTTCGTATCACCCCATCATTGTAGGTTTTGTATAGGTGGGGGTCATCCCAATAAAATTTGCGGACCTCATGAAAAAATTTCTTCTTCTGCTGAAAGCTCACATTGTGGGGGACGATGGCACAAGCCAGATAATTTGCGATGTCGGCGTACCAAGGCGTCCAGGAGGAAGAGACAGAGAAGAGATGCTCGTCAGGGAGTGAATCATCGATCGGCGTAGCGTTTAAATCGAGGGTAGGCATCCTGGACAGGTGATCGGCAACAACATTCTCCGCCCCCCTCTTGTCTCTGACTTCCAGGTCGAATTCCTGGAGGAGGAGAATCCATCTAATGAGCCGCGGCTTAGCTTCTTTCTTGCTTAATAGGTATTTAAGAGCCGCGTGATCCGTGTGCACGATCACCTTGGTGCCTTCGAGATATTGTCGGAACTTATCCATGGCGTAGATGACCACGAGCAATTCTTTTTCCGTGGTAGTATATTTTCTTTGGGCGGCATCAAGGGTTTTGCTCGTATAATATATGACATGAAGATTTTTATCCTTCCTCTGCCCCAAGACGGCACCAACCGCATAATCACTAGCGTCACACATCAGCTGAAAGGGTAGATTCCAGTTCGGTGGCTGTATTATAGGCGCGGAAACCAAAGCTTGCTTCAAAGTGCGGAAGGCCTCCATACACTCCTCGCTGAAGACGAAAGGCACGTCCTTCACGAGGAGTTGGGTCAGCGGCCTGGAAATCTTCGAGAGGTCTTTTATGAAGCGACGATAGAACCCTGCGTGTCCTAAGAACCCATGGACTCCTCGAAGATTGAGCGGTGGTGGAAGCTTTTCAATCACTTCAACTTTAGCCTTATCAACCTCTATTCCCCTCGAAGAGATGACGTGCCCCAGCACAACTCCCTCTTGGACCATGAAGTGGCACTTCTCCCAGTTTAGGACTAGTCCCTTTTCCTGACATCTCTCCAGGACCTTAGTTAGATTACTGAGGCACGAGTCTAACTTAGTTCCATAGACGGAGAAGTCGTCCATGAAAACCTCCATGATGTCTTGGGAGTAGTCGGAGAAGATAGCGGACATAAGTCTTTGGAATGTAGCAGGGGCGTTACAAAGTCCGAACGGCATTCTTCTATAGGCATATGTCCCGAACGGGCAAGTGAAAGTCGTCTTCTCCTGGTCATCGTTATGAATAGGGATCTGAAGAAATCCTGAATACCCGTCCATGAAACAGAAATAATTATGCTTCGCCAGTCTCTCGAGCATCTGGTCAATAAAGGGGAGGGGGTAATGATCCTTCCTCGTAGCCTTGTTCAGCTTTCTATAGTCAATGCACATCATGTACCCCGCGACGGTCCTCGTTGGTATTAGCTCGTTCTTCTCGTTGCGAACCACCGTCATTCCTCCTTTCTTGGGTACGACGTGCACCGGGCTAACCCAGCGACTATCGGAGATATGGTATATAATACCGGCATGTAAAAGCCTTACAATCTCCTTTTTTACAACCTCCATCATTATGGGATTTAGCCTCCGCTGTGGCTCAATCGAGGAGGCTTGCTCATCTTCAAGTAGAATTCTGTGTGAGCAGAGGCCTAAGCTAACCCCTTTTAAATCCTCAATTGCATATCCGAAAACTCCTTTAAACCTTTTTAAAACACCAAGAAGTTTAGTCATTTGGTCTTCGGGCAGTGAAGAGTTGACTATGACCGGAAGGGTCGAGCCAGCTCCCAAATATTCATATTTTAGCCCCGGCGGTAATTCTTTCATCTCAACTTCTTGAGGCCCTGACGCATACTTCTCAAGCTGAGCATCCTCAAGGGAAATGAGTTCTTTGTGGATTTCTCGGAAGCCAGCATCCGGAATCTCACCCTCGGCCGCGGTTCCGCATGGCAAAGTTTTGACAGGTATAGTGGGAACGATCGAGGAAGGCACCGGGTCTCTTTCAAGCTCATAATAATTTTCCGGGAAGAAGGCTTGTAGGTGAAAACTGGTTTCAATCGTCGATGGTTCCCCACAACTGTTTCTAGCTTCCTTATTGTCCAAAGATCGGGGATGCTCAATAGAAGTCTGCAATGGATAGATTGATTCCTGTCCAGCGTAGCCTACAAACCCGGTCGGATGGTTCTCCTGACGAAACTTCGCGGACAACTCTTCTTCACTAAATTTGGGGCCAGGGTTGTCGATATACGCCACTTCACCATGACGAAAGAGAGTTGCCGTGGCAAGGTGCTCCTGAGTATCTCGATATCTCCTCTGACTTTCCACGGCGGCAGACAAGAGGGATAGTATATTCGAAGTATTCAGTGATTCTGCTAAGATCTGCGCCAAACAGCGGATATGGTGAGAGTGATCCCAGATGTCTCCTGAAACTGCATGCAACATCCTCACCGTGGGGCCAGGATCTTATACAAAAGGAGAGAGAGAGAGAACTGCACAAGTGGAAAACACGTCAAAAGCACGGGTTGCATAAACGGGAACCGAAAGTTGAGATGGAAGCACGGTGATTCAGTCAATTAGCACTATACAATTACTATCCACAGTATGTCCAAGTGAAATCGAGAAGTGTGGAGTGCGAAAATTATCACGAGGTAGGGATAAGAGCTAGACACTAGGGTTCAAGAGATCCTAAAATAACTAGCACGTTGCCTCCCCGGCAACGGCGCCATAAACTTGACGTGTCACGCGACTGATGCCCCCGGTTTGCTATGCCGCGAATGGCCGGGGGACCCGCGTGACAGGGTTTAGATATTTGTAACCGCAAGCGCATGGTGTTGTAGTGTGTCTTGGGGGTCGAACACAGGGAGGCTAGGATGTGCTTGTGTCAAGGAGGACCGAAATCACCCCGTGGGCGAGCTAGCCCGAATCGGTTGATGGGTTGTCACGGAAAGGAATGCAAGGTATGAACAATAAGAAAATAAACCCGGGACTTTGGTTTCCACTCCAACGAGCGACTCTCGTCGATACGGCCTACGGGTAGGATGGCGATCGGAATTAGGGTCTAATGGTGAGACATTGCCTCTGAAAGTGGTACCGGCATCCCATGGGCCCGATATTCCGGTCGGTGCCCAGGATGATACACCGGACTTCCCGGATTTGATCAGTGGGCACTCCCGTGTCCATTAACACTGATCGATTCCGGGAGCACTAAGCTCGCAACGATAACTCCCAACGTCTCATCCTGTCGCTCCCGCGCGCTAGGATTCAGCGTCTACGCTAAGGGCGTGAGCTATGGCTAGGGAGTCAACCGCGAAGTTTATTCCCCCTTGGCCCAACGGTCAAAGGCGGTCTTTTTCCCGCCGATGACAATGAAACACCTCACGTAACCATTAGATTCCTAATCCCTATCGATTTCCTAACCCTATGGATGCATCGGGAAGAGCCCCCAAAGGGGTTTCCACCAAAATCCCAGATTTGGGAACTACTCACAAATATTCATTAAAAAGTGATCTAAACGGAAATGAACCGTTGAAATCATAATCAGACGATTGGAATGCGAAGGTAGTAGAGCAATTAAGATAATGCTAAAGTTTAAGAAAGATCCGAAAACTTACAGTAGAAAAGTAATTACAGCCGTCACAATAGGAGAAAACAGTAAAAACTAACAGCTCTCCGTTTCTGGAACCCTAGGGGTCCTATTTATAGGATCTCGTATCACCCGATCGGTTGGCAAGTCAACCGATCGGGTGATCCGTTACAGATAATAAACAGAAAACGGCGAACTTTCACCCGGTCATATGAACCGGTCGGTTGAGTTCTTGGAGTGACCGGTTGGATCTTGGCGCCATCGGGTGAAGGGATCGGTTGGGTGCCCGTGTCTTCGGCTCCTCAGCATCAGCTACAAATGAACCGATCGGGTGAGAGTCACTCGATCGGTTGGAATTTGGCTCGAAAAGACATAGAATCGGCCCCCGTTGAACCGGCCTGTGAACCGGTCGGGTGACTTCCACTTGAGCTCCGGCTGAGATCAGGTGGTGCACGCGTGCATCACCCGATCGGTTGGTGATGACCAACCGACCGGGTGAGGGGCTAAAAGATGTAATCTTCGTCGTTTGGCCCCCTGGATCATGCGTGACTCCTCCCGTTGCTCCGGGGACTTGAGATATCGTCGTTAAATGTCCCGTATGCGGGCAATCTCCTGCAAACATGGAGAAACAAAGAAAAGTGAAAGAAAACGAGAAATTACGATAAAACGAATAAAAGACGGCGAAAAATACGGAGAAACACAAAAGAAAACGTGGGTGAATATATGAAATATAAACGCACGTCAGATGTCGATAAGCTCGAGAGAGAGATAGAGATAGAGGGAGATATAGAGAGAAGTGGTGTCGTGCTCGAGCACTGGTGGCACTCAAGTGGCACGCACGGTGCTGCTTCAGTAAGACGCCGGAACGAGCGGTGGGGCTGCGGGTGTTAGGGCACGGAGGGAGAGAGAGGGATCTAGGGAAAGAGTGAGGGAGAGGAGGTGGAGAGGGGGCAAATAGGACGAACTGAGCAGCGGCAGCAGCGGCGCTCATGCGTAGGTGGCGGTTGTTGGATATGGATGACGTTTGTACACCCTTGTAGGGGATGTACGAGGGAATACGGACCTCGAACGTCGCGTACACGAAGTTGTGTGCAAAGGGAATCTGTTCCCTTGTGGAGAGGATCTCTAGATTAGTGGGAAAGTCGCATTATATGTGCATAAGTGCATGCGACATATGGCTAGTAAAGGGGGAATATCTTAAGCTTATGTTGTACCATGCATATGGTACAACTTAAGCTTATAATGTGCCATGTATGATGGTACACTTTAGTTAAATTGTTCCAAAGGAACAATTACTCCTAAAATAACTACCTTGGGGCTATAAATAAGACCCAAGGCTTAGCCATTTCCTTACACTTTTGCATGGTATTCTTGCCTTGCATTTCATTCTAGCGAATCTCTGCCGAAATCCTTCCTCTCTCTTTATCCAAGTTCTTAATCTAAAAGTAGAGATTTAGATTGTGAATTTAGTAGCCTTACTCCGTTCGTGAGAAGACTCGATCCGTCGTGGCGAATCCGAAGGCGAAGTTCCGAGACTACCGTGCCGCATACGCAAGTGTAAGTCTCAACTTCATTTATCGATCCTAACGCTGTTTTGACAGGTTCCTACATTGGTATCGGAGCCATACGGGTTCGCCCCGGTCAAACCGCCGCCCCGTCGAACCAATGAATGAGGCGTTGTCTTTTTCACGAATGGGTATCCTACCATTATGGATATGGTAGGAACGCTTCGTGACGGGGAGAACGCAGCGATTGTTCTTTTCACGTTAAGGTCTTCTGTCATTGCGGATATGGCAAGAACTCTCCGTGACGGGAAGAACCGACCGTTCATATCGTCAAACTCGCTCTTTTCATGGATGCTGAGTCTCCATTCATAGGGAATGGGCGCTCTCTTCATGTGGAGCGCGTAGTTTACGAATTTTTTGAAGTGGGTTATTTTTTTGGCACACGGCCATTGGATGACAACTACTTCCTCGACGAACGGGTGCTTCACCGGAGAAGAAGGTGGTAGTTATTTCCATCGGGGAAGATAAATTTTGGTACATGAAATCTATAGCCAAAAGGGCAATGGAGGCAATGCACTCCCCCTCACCATGCGGAGGGGGTTGGCTACGGCCAATGACGACGAACACCACCACGGCCACCCCCCTCCGGTGGGGGTGTGCGGCCAACCCCATGAATGGGGGAGGCCGGCCATGGCCGGGCCAGGGGGCCTGGCCGGCCTCTGGCCGAGGCCAGGCCAGGCCAGGGGGCCTGGCCGGCCTCTGGCCGAGGCCAGCCCGGCCTCTGGCCGAGGCCAGGCCAGGCCAGAGTGGCCAGGCCGGCCTCTGGCCGAGGCCAGGCCAGGCCAGGGGGCCAGGCCGGCCTCTGGCCGAGGCCAGGCGGGGCCAGAGTGGCCTGGCCGGCCTCTGGCAGAGGCCAGGCCGGCCTCTGGCCCAGGACAAGCCTGACTCTGGCCGATGCCAGGCCAACGGCCTGGCCGGCCCTGGCCGGGAGTGATGTAGACCAATTTTTGGTCGACCAATTTGGGTGTTTTGGTCGACCAATCTGGCAAAAGGTCTTGGTCGATCACGAACTTGCCGACTAGCCCATACGGGGTGTCAAAAGGCCTTGGTCAAACACGAATGTGCCGACTAGCCCATACGGGGCTAACGACAGTCGTCTGCTCTTATTTTATAAAGTTTGTTTTTTTTTCTTGGGCTCTACTCCTTGAAGATTAGCCGTAGTACTCTACTTCATGCAAGATTAGCCATGTCATTGTGCTCTACTCTACGGAGATTAGCCAATGTACTTATGACATTGTGCTCTACTCTACGGAGATTAGCCAATGTATTTCAATTTTTTTTGAAAAAGATGTTTTCAAATAGGTTATGTCCCGTCCTTAATCGGGATAGCGCAATTTAGAATTCCATGTCCTACCACGATCCGGCCATGGTTATCTAACCCATGGGTGTGTAGAACAGGTCTCGTGGCTTGGCAATTGTTGCGCTAAAATTCTTTGTGCAAACTCTCACCTATTCCATTTTGAAGGATATGTTTTTCAAAAGTATTTTTCCGATGCTGGTACCATACGGGTATCATTTCTGATTTCTTTTTACATGAGATAAGTAAGAGGGATACTTTGAAAGTTACTTCTAGATGGTAGTTGGGAACGTAGTGAACTTCTCGATTCTAGAGTTACATTTCAGCTTATCCAAGGAACTTATCAAGTGCTTAAAGAATCGAAACTTTATGCATAGAATTTTGATCGTGTTTTTCATTTTCTTTGCAGTTTTTTAATTCGAATATGTCTACCGCTTCTAAGAACATTGTCGCCGAGCTTAACAAAGGTGAGAAGCTCAACGGCGACAATTATAAACTTTGGTCAATAAAAATCCAATATGTTTTGGAGGTGCAAGATGTGCTTGAAACACTCCAAAACGTAATGGAAGAACATGAGTTGGGCAATACGGCCCAACACAAGAGGGACCGAGAAGCTTATGAGACTTGGACTCGAAAGAACAAAATAGCACGTATTACGTTATTGTCCGCAATGGACAATGACATAATGCGTCTATTTCGGGAATTCGACCTAGCCAAAGACATATGGTCTGGGCTAGAAATAAAGTTTGGTGGAACTTCGGTCACCAAACTCCGCGCCTTAAATATTCAATTTGATTCGTACAAATTGCGGCGAGATCAATCTATGAAAAAGCATCTCCACCACATGGCGAATCTCATAGCTGAATTGAAGGATGCGGGTCTTACGCTGTCTGACGAACAGCAGATCCAAGCAGTCATTGGTTCACTCCCAAATAGCTGGGATAACATGAAAATGCACCTCACTCATAATGAGTGCATTAAAACTTTAAGTGATGTATCCAAACACCTCGAACTCGAGGAAGAGCGGATTCAAGCCGCAAAACATAGTGCCAAAGTGCACATGGCCGCTAGTTCCTCACATGGAGGAAAGAAGCGGAAGGATAAACGCTTAAGGTTTATGAATGAACGAAAGCAAGAACCGGAAACCTCAAAGAAGACTAAGAACAAAAAGTGGCAAAAGAATGTGCACTCAAAGAAGAAAAACTTGAAGACGATCAAGTGCTTTAAGTGCAACAAGTACGGTCACTTCGCCCGTACATGTACGGATGGAAGTGATAAGGTAACTTGTAGGGCTAGTTACATATGTGTTTCTAGTTCCATGTTTCTTGCTGAATCTAACTATTTTTGGTTGATTGATTCAGAGGCCACAGACCACGTAGCGAAGGACAGAAGGTTCTTCGTAGATTATCGAAGGATAACTCAAGGAACAAAGTGGATATACATCGGCAACAACACTCGTGTTGAAGTCAAGGGCGTCGAAACATGCAAGCTAGTTCTCGACAACGGCCGGACTCTATTATTGCACGACGTCCTCTTTGCTCCAGATATTCGAAGGAATATCGCATCCGTGGTCATGTTAATGTCTTTAGGTTATGAATGGAGGTTCCATGAACAAAATGTTGACCTTGGTTGTAATAGTTCTTTAGTTGGGTCGGGTAATGTTTGTAATGGATTGATTGTTTTAAACACTATGTATGATGATTCTTCTTCTATTGATGAAAGTTTCCATTTGACAAATGCTTCTAATTTTGAATCTGAGATCATTTTGTTGGCATGCAAGACTTGGTCACATTGGACCAACTAGAATGGAGAGACTTGTCAAAAGTGGCTTGATATCTAATGTTTTAAAAGTTGAAAGGTCAACTTGCGAACATTGTCTTGTAGGGAAAACTTGTCGCACGCCGTTTGGAACTGGCATACGGGCCGAAGTTCCATTACAGCTTATCCATTCGGACATTTGCGGTCCAATGAATGTTAAGACAAGACGCAGAAAGTCTTATTTCATCACCTTCATTGATGACTTCACCCGTTTCGATCACATTTATTTGATTTCCCACAAACATGAAGCTTTATCTTGCTTAAAAAACTATATGAGTTTAGTGGAAAATCAACTAGATCGCAAGATAAAGGTCTTGCGAACCGATCGGGGTGGAGAATATCAATCAACGAGTTTTAAGGAACTCTGTGATGAAAAAGGCATAGTTCATCAAATAACTATGCCTTATACTCCGCAACAAAATGGTGTTGCGGAAAGAAGAAATATGACATTGATGGAAATGGTCCGATCAATGATGTCTCAGGCAAATTTGCCCATCACCTTTTGGGGTGATGCATTATTGACGGCAGCATTCATCTTAAACCGTGTACCCTCAAAGTCGGTAAGTTCTACTCCTTATGAGTTGTGGAACAATAGAACTCCAGACTTAAGCATTCTAAAACCTTGGGGTTGTGCCTCTTACGCACATTTATCCTCGCACAAATATGGCAAACTTGGGCCACATGGGAGGAAGTGTATCTTCATTCGATACGCTGAAAACTCCAAAGGATATGTTTTCGTCGGTCAAGAGGACAATGGGGGTCTAATAGAATTCGAATCGAGGAATGTTTTCTTCTTGGAAAACGAGTTTCCAAGACAGGGTGAGATAAGTCAAGACTTATCCTTGTTTGAGACTTGGGATCAAGAAGGATCGGAACGTTCGAGTGGGAGAATTCTTGGTGAAGAGGAAAATGACCCTCATACTTCACCTATGGATGATACGAACGATACCAATCATATTCCGAGTGGGAGTGATGTTATTCCAAGTGGGAGTAATGTCATTCCAAGTGGGAGTGATCAAACTCAAGCAAGACGTAGTAATCGAACGAGGCTAACACCTCTGAGATTTGAGAATGAATTTCATCAAACATTCATGGCATTACTACAAGATGATGACGAACCTGCAAACTTCAAACATGACGTCACATGCCCTGCTAAAGATAAATAGATAGCGGCGATGGAAGAAGAACTTCAATCCATGAAAACAAACCAAGTCTCGGACTTGGTTGATTTACCTAAGGGAGCCATTGGGAACAAGTGGGTTCTCAAAATCAAGCATAAGGCTGATGGCTCCATCGAGAAATATAAAGCTCGCCTTGTTGCGAAAGGTTTCACGCAACAGGAAGGAATAGACTACGAAGAGACTTTCTCTCCTGTCATGCGTTTTACCTCCATTTGCTTAATTCTAGCAATGGTGGCTTGTTTGGACCTCAAGTTACATCAGATGGATGTAAAGACTGCTTTTCTTAACGGAGAACTAGATGAGGAGATCTACATGGAACAACCAAACGGGTTCGTACAAGAAGAAAACAAACATAAGGTTTGTAAACTTCGTAAATCCATATACGGTCTTAAACAATCCTCAAGGCAGTGGTATATGCGCTTTCAAGAAGTCGTTTTGTCGTATGGTTTCTCCATGCTCGACGAAGACAACTGCGTATACATTAAGAGGATTAAGAACAAGTATGTAATTATGTCTCTTTATGTACATGACATACTTATAGCCGGAAATGATAAGCGTCTTATCATGGATATCAAAGCTTGGCTTTCATCCATCTTTGAGATGAAAGACATGGGTGAAGCTGCATACATCCTTGGGGTTAAGATCTCAAGGAATCGTTCCAAGAAACTTCTTTCTCTCTCTCAAGAAACATATATAAAGAAAGTTTTAGAACGGTTTAATATGCAGGACTGCAAGCCAATTGATACTCCAATAAGCAAAGGCGAGGGTCTATGTTTGGAAATGTGTCCCAAAGATCCAAAAGAAAAGAAAGCTATGGAAAAGGTTTCATACTCCAGTGCTGTCGGGAGTCTGATGTACGCCATGATCTGTACCAGACCGGACATTTGCTATGCTGTTGGTATGGTAAGCCGTTACCAATCCAACCCAGGACAGGCACACTGGAAAGCGGTGAAGAGGATATTAAGGTACCTCAAAGGGACTGCGGACTATGCGTTGTGCTATCAAGGAAATACCGTGAGACTCGAAGGCTATACCGATGCTGATTGGGCAGGTGATTGACGTGCGTTCATATTTCATATATTCACGCACGTTTTCTTTTGTGTTTCCTCGTGTTTTTCACCGTCTTTTATTCGTTTTCTCGTATTTTCTCGTTTTCTTTCACTTTTCTTTGTTTATCCATGTTTGCAGGAGGTTGGCCACGTAGGGGACGTTTAACGATGATATCTCAAGTCCCCGGAGCAACGGGAGGAGTCACGCATGATCCAGGGGGTCAAACGTCGAAGAATTCATCTTTCAGCCCCTCACCCGGTCGGTTGGTCATCTCCAACCGATCGGGTGATGCACGCGTGCACCACCCGGTCTCAGCCGGAGTTCACATGGAAGTCACCCGACCGGTTCATAGACCGGTTCAGCGGGGGCCTGTTCTCTGTTTTTTCGAGCAAAATGCCAACCTATCGGGTGACTCTCACCCGATCGGTTCATCTGTAGCTGAAGATGAGGAGCTGAAGACACGGGCACCAAACCGATCGCTTCACCCGACGGCTCCAAGATCCAACCGGTCACTCAAGAACTCACCCGACCGGTTCATGTGATCGGGTGAAAGCTCGCCGTTTTCTGTTATTATTTTGTAACGGATCAACCGATCGGTTGACTTGTCAACGATCGGTTGATGCGAGATTCTATAAATAGAACCCCTAGGGTTCCAAAAACGGGGAGCTGCGAGTTTTTTTACTGTTTTCTCACATTGTGACGGCTGTAATTTCTGTTCTTTTGTAAGTTTTCTGATCTTTCTCAAATTTTAGTATTGTCTTAACTACTCTATTACTTCCGCATTACAATCGTCCGATTATGATTCCCACAGTTAATTTTTGTTTAGATCGCTTTTCAATGAATTTTTGTGAGTAGTTCCCAAATCTGGGATTTTGGTGGAAACCCCTTCGGGGGCTCTTCCCGATGCGTCCATAGGGTTAGGAAATCGATAGGGATTAAGAATCTAACGGTTACGCGGGGTGTTTCATTGTCATCGGCGGGAAAAAGACTGCCTTTGACCGTTGGGCCAAGGGGGAATAAACTTGGCGATTGACTCCCTAGCCATAGCTCACACCCATAGCGTAGACGTCGAATCCTAGCACGCGGGAGCGGCAGGATGAGACGTTGGACACGGGATGACGCTGTCAATCGTCTACGCTATGACGTGGGAGCGGCAGGATCAGTGGGCACTCCCGTGGGCACTCCCATGCGTCGATCAGAGTTAATGGACACGGGAGTGCCCACTGATCGAGCCCGAAAAGTCTGGTGTATCATCCTGGGCACCGACTGGAATATCGGGCCCATGGGATGCCGATACCACTTTCAGAGGCAACGTCTTACCATTAGACCCTAATTCCGATCGCTATCCATACCCGTAGGCCGTATCGGCGAGAGTCTCTCGTTGGAGTGGAAACCAAAGTCCCGGGTTTTCTTTCTTGTTGTTCATACCCTTCATTTCTTTCCGTGACAACCATTTACCGATTCAGGCTAGCTCGCCCCTCGGGGTGATTTAGGTCCTACCTGACTCAAGTACAACCTCGCCTCCCTGAGTTCGATATACCCGCACCCTACACTAACTGTGCACTTGCGGTAAAACGACACCGCGCCCACACCGTAAACGGGGCGCCGGTCAAGTTTATGGTACCAGACCGGACATTTGCTATGCTGTTGGTATGGTAAGCCGTTACCAATCCAACCCAGGACAGGCACACTGGAAAGCGGTGAAGAGGATATTAAGGTACCTCAAAGGGACTGCGGACTATGCGTTGTGCTATCAAGGCAATACCTTGAGACTCGAAGGCTATACCGATGCTGATTGGGCAGGTGATCTCGACGAGCAAAGATCTACCTCAGGCTTTGTTTTCTTGCTCGGGAATGGTGCAATATCCTGGAGCAGCAAGAAGCAAACCTGCATCGCCCTATCAACCATGGAAGCCGAATTTGTAGCATTCAGCATGGCGGTCCAAGAAGCTGTTTGGCTTAGGAAATTCTTAGACAGGCTGACAGATGCCACTGACTCGAGCACTGTTCCTATATACAGTGATAGTCAAGCTTCGATTGCCTATGTCAAAGATCCTAAATTTCATTGGAAGACCAAACATATTGATATTCGATTCAAGTTTGCAAAGGACTATGACAAACGGAAGGAAGTAGACATAGGATACATATCCACGCTTAAGATGATAGCGGATCCCCTTACTAAGGCGATCCCCAGAGATGTGTTCTTCAAACACTTATCATCTATGGGAATGCGTAGGTGCTGAGCTGTATCATATAATATTTCCCATGTCTATAGAAGATCAATGTTTAATAAAAATAAGAAGTTTTTTTTATATATTGCATACAAGTTTCTTACAAATGATTTTATATACATTTGTGTTTAAGTCTCAGCTATTTTATTGTGTGTATGTCGGACAGATTAAGGTTGGCTCTCTCACATGAGCAACCGCCTTATCTTATCAGATGGATAAGATAGAGATAAGACTAGTTTAAAGTCAAAATCATTAGACAAGTGATTTAGAGTCGTGACTTAAACAAGATAGTCGAATGAAAGATCTGCATCATATGGATGCTTGCAAAAGATCTGAGATCTGTATCACAAGGATATTTAAAAGAGATCTCATAGGATTTTTTAAATCCTATCTGTCTTATGCAGGATGAGAGTCCGGGAAAATTTCATGGGTAGTAAGGGGACTCAAAAGATAGGCACTGTGGTGTCTGATCTTTCATCCGTACAACATCATTAAGACATACTCTCCCTGGGAAAGGAGTGATGTTGTAATACGTGTTCATACCACGTATGCATTTCGACCACTGAGTTAGTAGCAATAGTGTTTGTTATTATGTGAGACTCAAAGGCCATATGGGTCTTAACTCTTACCCTCAAGGACTCCAATTGGTTCCTTTAGATTTGACGAGATGATCGCTATCTTAGCGTGTTGCTAATGGGCTATGATAATTCGGCTCGGCGGGGCACGTTAGAAAAGCGAATCAAGTCAAGATCAGAAGGTTCGTAAGAAGAGGAAGATTGATTTCATATTCGCATTTGGACTTTAATGATTCAAAGCTGGCCAGCCAATTGTGATCCAGATGGGATTCAATTGTTGAATATAAAGTATAAGAAATGTGAAGAAACAATCTAGGGTAAAGCATGCGTTGAACTACTCAACTTTGCACCTTCGAGGTCATTGTGTATCTCTAACAAGTGCACAACAACAGACTCTACGCGCATGACGGTCGCACGGTCTATTTCTCGGTATGATAGATGAAAGAACTAAGAGAAAGACGTTCTCTTACAATCCCCTCAAGTGTGAGTGGGAGATGTTGGATATGGATGACGTTTGTACACCCTTGTAGGGGATGTACGAGGGAATATGGACCTCGAACGTCGCGAACACGAAGTCGTGTGCAAAGAGAATCTGTTCCCTTGCAGAGAGGATCTCTAGATTAGTGGGAAAGTCGCATTATATGTGCATAAGTGCATGTGACATATGGCTAATAAAGGGGGAATATCTTAAGCTTATGTTGTACCATGTATATGGTACAACTTAAGCTTATAATATGCCATGTATGATGGTACACTTTAGTTAAATTGTTCCAAAGGAACAATTACTCATAAAATAACTACCTTGGGGGCTATAAATAAGACCCAAGGCTTAGCCATTTCCTTACACTTTTGCATGGTATTCTTGCCTTGCATTTCATTCTAGCGAAGCTCTGCCGAAATCCTTCCTCTCTCTTTATCCAAGTTCTTAATCTAAAAGTAGAGATTTAGATTGTGGATTTAGTAGCCTTACTCCGTTCGTGAGAAGACTCGATCCGTCGTGGCGAATCCGAAGGCGAAGTTCCGAGACTACCGTGCCGCATACGCAAGCGTAAGTCTCAACTTCATTTATCGATCCTAACGCTGTTTTGACAGGTTCCTACAGCGGTGATCGTCGAAACGAGTGGGGATTTGAGGCAAAGGCACTCAGACGATTTGGGGGCTGATTCAAATAGAATTAGGGCTAGGTTAGGGGCCCGAGCTGTTTTATAATAATCTGAGTCGAGCTCGGTTACTTTGTGGGCCCCTTCAACTAATAGCTGCTAGGTCGAACAGATATAAAAAAATTAAATTTAAACCCCAGATTCATGCCTTAGCACTCGATCGAGCTGAATTGAAACAGAATGTTGACTTTCAGCTCTTTTTGCTCCCACCGTTGCTCGACCGAGTATCGTAGTTGTTCGGTCGAGTACATTAAGCTTTCTAGAGACCCGTTTTAGCACTTTTGGACTCCTTTTATAGCTCGAACGAGTAGGAAAGCTTCTTGGTCGAGTCGAATTGGAGGCAGTGTTGTTTTTGGACTCCTATAGCTCTGATCTTAGTTCGACTGAGTCGCCAGCTACTCGGTCGAGTCGCAATTGATTTCCAGAGCCACTTTTTGGCATCTTTCTCCAGCTCTTTGAGCTCGACCGATTAGCTACTCGGTCAAGTGGCCTCTCTTGTAGCTCCAGGCTATGTGTGGTGCTATCGTATTCTCCTCTTAGTTCCTTCTCCTTCATTTCATCATTTGGCCAACTCTCTTCATTGTTCAACATGTAGAAGGAAAAACTCATCAATTTTTTTATATTTTTGTATTTTTCTAGAATTAAAAACTTTTTTATTTTGGTTTTTGAATGGAAAAAATTGAAAACATAAATAGGAAGATAAAACTAAATAAAGAAATCGGGTTGCCTCTCGAAAAGCACTTGTTTTAAGTCGTAAGCTCGACTCCCTCAAGATTTTCAATGACGATCAAGAATGGTGGGCGCATATGAAATGCGCCCATCATGTTCCCCAATGATTCCATGCGCTGGAAGTTGGCATGTCTCTCCATGTTGGCCTTCAGCAGCCAAGAAGATAGTAGCCTCAGGCTGTTAATTAAGCAATGGTGTATCTGGGGGTTCCTCGTCAAGTACTCGTAAGTAGACGGCCACCGTCTTATAATATACGACATCACCGTCGTCATCTAAGTGCATCTTCATGGGGTCTTTGGACATCTCCTCCAAGACATAATCATTTGTGTCTTCGTTCTCCAAGAGATCAAGGTAGTTTGCATCTTCCGACAGTGGGCATTCCTTCATAGGCCTTGCCAAGCGGACCTCGACCTCAATGTTGCCCACATTCAAAGACAACGTCCCCTCATGGACATCGATCAAGACTCCGGTACTCCCTATAAATGGATTCTCCAATATAATTTGAGAACTACTTTTCTCTGGTATGTCCATAATCATAAAATCTACCGGCATGCATAGCCCATGCGGTATTTGCAATATAATGTCGTTGGCGATGCCTACCGGATAGGTTGTAGAATGGTCCGCTAATTGAATACTCATGTTGATAGGCTCAAGTTTCGTCCCGGTATTTATCCTTTGAATAATAGAGAGCACCATCAAACTAATGCTCGCTCCCAAATCGATCAATGCTACGGTAATAGGTGTGTCACCTACGGAGCACGACACCGTGAAACTCCCGTGATCTGACAACTTCTTTGGTAGATGTTTCTTGATAACGGAGGTTGAATTTTCCAAGAGATTCACCTCTTCTTGCTTACGCTTCCCCGTAATAAGATCCTTCAAGAACTTAGCATAGGTGGGGATTTCTGTGATCGCATCCATAAAGGGGATGTTCAATTGGATTCCCTTGAGAAGCTCGGTGAACTTAATACTTATTTTCTAGCTTTGCCATATCTAGTCTTTGAGGATATGGACGTGGAGGTCGGCTTCCCTTGTCATTGGCGGCATCCTTTGGAGTAGACTTCACTGAAGTAATAATATCCGTCGGCGCCGTAGTGATAGTAGGCAAGGTGGAAGGTGAATTATCCTTCTCTCCAATGTCATGTGGCTCCTCCGTAGCTTTATCTTTGTCCTCTTCAATAATAGGGGCTGAAATTGTAGTGTCTGCCTGACTCAAAATAGTGTGAGCTAATACTCCCAAGCATAGGACATCATGCAAGTAGTACCTGGAGAGACCAGAATTGAATCCACAGGACAACTCGATCTGAAATAACACAAATTCAACTATTAAAGAAAAATATATGGATGAGAAAGCAACCACCTTTGTGAAGGTAAAAAATGATTTTTTAAAGATTGGTATCAATAGAGTAACACCTAAATAGTAGTACGGTGTTGCGAAAGTTTTTTTATCAATGAGATGAATATGCAATGGTTGTGACTTCATTAGGAGTTTGTAATCGCTGAAATATCACATCTTTTATTATCACACAACGCTTCACCCGGTCAAGGCATGAAGATATCGGAAGATGAATCGATAAATACTAGGTAAAATAGCCGTATATGAATTACTTGCAACGTTGATTTCATTAAACGATAAGCGTAATGATATGTCCTGATTAGAGAACATAAATTAACTACCTTATCAGGGCCTAGCAATAAAGAACATCAATCATATCGATAGTGAACAATACCCAATAAATACGATGTAGAAATCAACGTTACGAGCAATTTTAAAATGATTTTAAGGCTAAAGACATGAAATTCTACTAATACATACTCCTAACTACATCACAACCATAGCACAAGGAGATTAGCCACTCATGGTGAATGAAAAATCACGTTTCATAGATGAATACATCGTTCAAATATCAAAATACAATGAAAAAGCACTAAATACGGGGTAAAAGTTCAAGAATCTATCAGCAAATCTCCAAAATAATCACCCAAACTCTCTGGATTTAAGAAAATTAGACTCAGGAATTTATCAGCAACTTCCTCCAGAAAAATACGCTCAGTAGCCACTTCAAAACCCCCAAAATATGCCAGAATACCCCCAAAAACCCTAGAATACGCTTATATAATAGCATTGCGGGTTTTAAGTCATTAACGAGTCCAAACCCGCTCCAATATCACCGTAAACTTGCACCTGCAAGGTGCAACAAACCACAATCGTCCTTCAATGCAGGATTAGTTGTAAGCCCGCCACGTGTCCACGCATAATGGATCGGATCCTGCCCGGTTCATCGTTCGATCCGAGTTCAGCTCTAGATAATCCTTGATCGTCCGATCGTGAGATCAAATGGTTTTAATTTCGCCACGTTGCCCCACTTCAAAACGAACTCAGCCTCACGTTACATGTAGTCCAGCGTTCAACGTCGTTGGATCTGCGATCAAATCGTCCTCGTTCCACCACGTCGCCCAAGGAACGCTGCTCGCACTACAAATTCAAATTCGAAGCGGCTTCGGTTATAGCCGTTGGATGATGATCGTACGGTTGCTGATGAGCCACGTCGCCCAAGAACATGCACTGTTGGATGAAGTGCCGACGGTCGATAAACGACCACATGGCACGGGCGTGCTCTCGATCCGTTGCTGTGCTTGATGCTAATGATAGCCGTTGGATCGAGATCCAATAGCATAGAATTAGCTGCGTCTCCCTTTGAGCCGAGTCGTTCGAAGGAGGCAGGAACTGAGGAGATGGTACCACGTGTCCCGTATCTTAGTATTTTGGCCGTATTTCTCTATTTAATTGGTATCAAGCATTCAATAATTCAAATTAATTAGCACAGATCTCAGAAAAATACAAAAAAATAGTCGTTGGAATCGTGGGATTAATATCTAGCCATGAAAAATACTAAAAGAGCAGAAATACTCAATATATTGCTGTTTTGTGTTTAAATAAAGTGATTGCTCTCATAATTAATAATAATCTAAATACGATCACATTAAAGGACAATTAAGCAACAAATAAACACAAAATGGTGCTAGATGAGGGGTTAAATGTGCAATATTCAACCCGAATCACACCCCCAACAAGCGTTTTGCTAGTCTATACCAAAATGAGTGAAATATGATATCAAATATACACCTAAATCACCTTATCAGATCTCAAATCACTCACCATTATACTTCAATGACAAAAGAAGATGTCCACACACTACTGTCAAGATTTCATGCTCATAAAATAATGGTACTCATGGGTTTAAAGATGAAGAACAAGTATCTCTCAAATGGTCATGAAATCGACTTAACTTCACTATCCATTACTTCATAGTGCATAATATGCAAAATCAACGGCTCACACCTTCAATCAGAAATTCTAACTTGGAGCATAGATGTATCATGCAAAGCAGGCATAAAAAACAGAATGGTATCATGACATACACACGTCAATCTTCATTCATAGGAAATAACACCATATCTTGTGCTTTCATCAGGCTTTGGAAATTCTCTTCCTTTGCTATTATGCACACTTATTCTCTCTATCCTTTTTCCTTTCAGTAGTTCCGCGTAACGTGCATAAAGCAACATTTGTGAAAAAAGTTATAACTTGGATCGCTCCATCAAATAAGTGAGTTTCCGGTCAATAGCTCCCAAATCAGACGATAATAAGGCATTAGGCCAAAAAGGACCCCTCAGACTGTACTATTCGAGCCAACCAAGTTATTTATTTAGTGACATACTTATTCATTTTTTGTTGTTTCTTTATTTTATATTTTGTTTTTGCTTTTGTGGTTCTCTTTTTCTCTCTTTTTGTGTGTGTGCATAAATAACTTAGCAAGATAGCTTCCTCATCTTAATTCTTTCACAAGAGTGGGTTATCATAATCATTTGAAAAGACAGTGTAATCTATCTACCCAGAATCACACAAAACATGCAAATGGCAATGAATAAGTGATAGAAAGCAGTGCTCAAGTTATTTTGTGTACTAATGATGCATGAACCTTGGTGTGTTCCATTGAAAGCTTACGATTTGCTAATTCATAACTTCTAGGTTCATTAAGTTATCAATCAATCCCACCCTTAAGATATATCAACAGAAATTCACCAAGCGTACCAGCATACATGTCAAATGAGACGAAATAATTAACAATAGTGGTGGAAGAAAATGAATCTCATATGTACAGTGGTGAATAGATTTCAAGAATTTTCATCACATAACGTTCATCTCTAGGTGGAAAAAAATATTGGTGATAAAAATTAACTCATTTATTTTTTTGTTTTTTTTGTTTGTTGTTTTCAATGCAAAAGGGAACTAACTAAAAAAGAAAAATCCTAAAAGTTTATACCCTCCCCCAACTTAAAATAAGCATTTTCCTCAATGTTAGGAAGAGGAAAGCATGGAAAGAACACACCTAATTAGTTACCACCCGAAGGTGGATCTGTGAGATCAATGGTGGTATCCTCTCTGGCCCAAAGCTCTTGAAAATGTTTCAGACGTTGTCCATTGACTTTGAATTCATGGCCGTCCTTCTCATTCACAAAAATCGCCGCTCTATGTGAAAAAACTTCTTTGACAAAGTATGGTCCCGTCCACTTGGAGCACAGCTTTCCTGGAAATAAATGTAGTCTTGAATTGTACAATAGAACCTTGTCCCCAATCTTGAATTCTTTTCGTATGAACATCTTGTCATGCACAACTTTCATCCTTTCTTTTGCTAGCTTCGCATTTTCATATGCCTCTCGTCGTATTTCATCAAGCTCCATGATTTGCAATTTACGAGAAACATTTTGTGAGTCATTAAGCAAATTAAACGTCCTAATTGCCCAAAAAGATTTATTTTCTAATTCAACAGGAAGATGGCAATTTTTTCCATAAACCAAATGGTAAGGTGACATCCCCAAGATAGTCTTGTATGCTGTCCTGTAGGCCCATAAAGCTTCATGCAAGCGAAGACTTCAATCGTTGCGCGTTGGGTTCACCGTTTTCTGAAGAATATTCTTTATCTCCTTATTCGCCAATTCCGCTTGTCCATTCGTCTGGGGATGATAAGGTGTTGAAATTTTATGCATCACCCCAAATTTCTTCATGAGATTTGCAAAGAGTCTATTGTAGAAGTGGGACCCTCCATCACTGATAATGGCATTTGGCACTCCAAAACGTGAAAAAATGTTCTCTTTTAAAAATTTCAGCACAATGGAAGCGTTATTGGACCTGCAAGGAATAGCTTCCACCCATTTAGAAACATAATCGATTGCAACCAATACAAATATATAACCAAAAGATGGTGGAAAAGACCCCATGAAATCAATACCCCCACAACCAAATATTTCTATTTCTAGCATGGGATTCAATGACATCATATTTCTTTTTGTTATTCCCCCAACTGTTGACAACGCACACATGATTTACAATAAGCATATGCATCTTTAAACATAGTAGGCCAATAAAAACCACTTTGTAAAATTTTTGCAATAGTTTTATGAGCTGAAAAATGTCCCCCATATACCCCATCATGACAAAAATGTAAAACGCTATCGAACTCATAGTTGGGTACACATCTTCTTACAATTTGGTCTCCACAATATTTAAAAAGATAAGGGTCATCAAAGTAGAAAGATTTTACCTCATGTTTGAAATTTTTAAAATCAAAAGAAGACCAAAATGGAGGAGTTCTACCTGTCAACAAATAATTAGCTATATCTGCATACCATGGTAGAGTAGAGAGGGCGAAAAGCTGCTCATCTGGGAAGGAATCTCGCAATGGATTATAAGGTGACTCGGTTCCCACCGTCGGTCTAGAAAGGTGATCTGCGACATTATTTTCCACTCCTTTCTTATCCTTGATCTAAATGTTGAACTCCTGCAAAAGAAGAATCCATCGTATAAGTCTGGGTTTCACATCCTTTTTAGATAAAAGATATTTAAGTGCAGAATGATATGTAAAAATGGGAATAGGTGATCCCAATATGTAGCTTCTGAATTTCTCCAACGCAAACACCACCGCAAGCAATTCTTTCTCCGTAGTAGTATAGTTCCTTTGTGCTTCATTCAACGTCTTACTGGCATAATAGATAACACAAGGAACTTTTCCTTTCTTTTGCCCAAGCACTGCTCCCATCGCATAGTCACTTGCATCGCACATGATTTCAAATGGAATAGTCCAGTCCGGAACCTACAAAATAAGGGATGAAACAAGTGAATTCTTTAGTTTATCAAATGAATCTTGACACTCTTGTGTCCATATGAATTCAGTGTTTAAAGTTAATAAGTAGCAGAGGGGTCTGGAGATAGCGCTGAAATCCTTTATGAATCTTCTATAGATCATGCATGGTCTAGACAGGATCGTATGTCCTTGACACATTTTGGTGTAGGCAACTTCTCAATCACCTCAACTTTCACCATGTCTTCCTGAATACCTGCTTTGGAGACTAGGTGACCAAGAACTAAACATTCAATTGTCATGAAATGACATTTTTCCTAGTTTAGCAGCAAATTTTTTTTCCTGGCACCTGTTCAAGACAAGAGCTAAGTTAGACAAAAAATCTTCAAAAGAAATTCCATAAACAGAAAAATCATCCATAAACACTTCCATTATCCTTTCAAACATATCACTAAATATGCTCAACATGCAACGCTGAAAAGTAGCAGGCACATTGCATAATCCAAAAGGCATCCTTCTAAAAGCGAAAGTTCCAAAGGGACAAGTAAAGGTAGTCTTCTCTTGATCCTCTGGAGCAATCGCTATCTGATAATAGCCAGAATAGCCATCTAGAAAACAATAATATTTATTACCTGCCACTTTTTCTAAAATTTGATGTAGGAAAGGCAAAGGAAAGTGGACTTTTCGTGTTTTAGAATTTAGCTTTCTGTAATCAAAACACATCCTCCAACATGTGATGGTTTGCATAGGTATAAGCTCATTATTCTCATTCTTTACTACTGTTAAGCCTGATTTCTTTGGAACCACCTGTATGGGACTAACCCATCTGCTATCAGAAATAGGATATATTATACATGCAGCAAGTAGCTTAAGAACCTCTCCCTTAACAACCTCTTTTAATGTTGGATTAAACGACGTTGCAACTCACATGTAGGTTTGGCATCATCCTCAAGATAAATATGATGCGTGCAAATTAAAGGATTTATACCTGTAATGTCGGCAATAGACCATCCAATGGCCCATTTGTGTTCTCTAAGCACATCAAGCAAAGCATGTTCTTGTTCAAGTGTAAGTTTAGAGGATATTACCACAGTGAAGGTTTCCTCATTTCCAAGGAAAGCATATTTCAGATAGTCAGGCAAGAGCTTCAACTCTAACTTTGGATGCTCAATCTCTGAAGGTTGTTGTGGTGGCAATTCCACTGGCAATGTTTCAAACTTTGGCAACCATGCATCCTTTGGTCTTTCATTTTTGCCCTGCACAAAATAAGACCCATCAATGTAATCTGAATTATAATCAATAAAATTAAATGAGCATTCATACTTAGCTTCAAAATAATTTTCAATCAAATTCTCAATAAAACAAAGCTCTTTTACTCCGTCAACACTTGCAGGTACTTTACATGATTTAAAAATGTTCAGCGTAAGTTTCATGTTACCAAAACTTTTCTTCAATTGTCTATCCCTACAATTTATCATAGCGTTGCAAGTTGCTAAGAATGGACGTCCCAATATAATAGGAGTAAAGTTACCTGATTGTAGCACATGTATGTCAAGGACGATAAAATCCACTGGATAATAGAATTTGTCCACTTGGACCAACACATCTTCTATACATCCTCGTGGGATTTTCACTGACATGTCTGTCAACTATAGAACCATAGGTGTCTTTTTCAGCTTCTCCAATCCTAACTGCAAGTAAACAGAGTAAGGAAAAATGTTAACACTAGAACCCAAGTCAAGTAAAGCATCTCCAAATTTCTTGGTTCCTATAATACATGGAATAGTAGGAGAACCTGTATCCTTATATTTGGGTGGAGTGTCATGTTGTACCATTGCACTTACCTGTTGTGTTAGGAATGCTTTATTTTGCACATTAAGACTCCGTTTCACAGTACATAACTCCTTCAAAAATTTCGCATTTGCAGGAACTTGGTTGATTGCATCAAGTAATGTGATATTAATTTTTGCCTTCTTTAAGATGTCTCTTATTTCTGCCTGATACTTATCTTTTGTTAGCGGAGCAAGTCTATGTGGGAATGGAGCTGGAGGTAAATATGGTTCTGGCTCTTTGTCTGTGACCTCTTCCTCATCTTGCAAATTTTCAGGTGCTTGTACTTCCACTTTTTTCTCAGATGGTTGTTCATGTCTAGGCATTTCTGGCTTTTCAATTTCACGTCCGCTACGTAGTATACTCACTGCTTGACATGGTTTAACATTGTTTCCTGAAAAAGAAGAAGAAGGATTTGTATTAGGATTTGCAACAGGTTGAGCTGGTAATTTACCTTTGTATTGTGATGCTATAAATCTCGCAAAATTTTCAGTGAGTTGTTGTTGCATCTGTGCCATCTGTTGGACTGCAGCAATGAGACTCTGAATTTCATTGCTTTGCTCCCTTTTCCCTTGGTAGTTGGTGTGGTTGGGATGGTAATAGGGAGTAGTTGTCTGCTGCTTCTGCTGGTATGAAGTACCTCCTTGTTTTGATTGATTTTTCCAATTGGCATGGTACCCTTGATTGGCCACCCAATTCACATCTGCTTCTGGATTTCTACCTAATTCTTTTATTGCTGGAATCAATGGGCACACGGTAGTGTCATGAACTGGCTTCTCACATATGATGCAGTATGGCTCTGATGTGACTGCTTTTGCGGCTCTTAAATCAATGTTTTGTAGCTTTTGCATAGCCAATGCCTCCACTTGTGCCATCAATGCATTGTCAGGTTTTAAAAACTGCAGGCCTCCTCTTGATTGTTGTACAGGCTGAGTCCTATCAAATTCTGAAGTTGGCTCCCATCTTCTCGCATTCTCTGCCATATTTTAAGAATATGTCCAAGCCTCTGTTGTAGTCTTCTCAAAGAAGCCACCATTGCACATCATTTCTACATATTGCTTCGTATTCAGCTGCAGTCCATCGTAAAAGAACCCAATGGTACGTCCCTTGTCAAAACCATGATGCGAGCACGCTAACAGTAGTTCCTTGAACCTTTCCAAAGCTTGATCATATGCTTCGGTTTCCTTCTGCGAAAAAGACATGATGTGCCTCTTTAAAGCCTGAGTCCTATGCAAAGAAAAGAATTTTTTTAGAAACTCAATTTGCATCGTTAGTCAAGAAGTAATAGATCTAGGAGATAATGCATTGAATCAATTTTTTCCTTATCTTTTAACGAGAATGGAAAAAGTTTAAGATAGACAACATCATTACTAACTTTTCCATCTAATTGTGTAGAGCATGCTTCTTCAAATGTTTTAATATGCAAATAAGGATTTTCCTTATCCTCACCATAGTAAGATGGGATGATTTGGATCACCCCTGCTTTAAGCGAAAAAGAATGAGCACCATCAGGCAACATAATGCATGATTCAGAAGCAACCCTAGTAGGCATATATGTAACACTCAATGGTAATTCTTGTGGAGTGTTTGCAAGGTGTTGTTCATTATTATTAGCCATGTTTTCAATTCTTATCAATCTGTGTGAAGTGGAGGTCCTATGGCACATAAACTAGCAAAGAGAGTGTTTTTTAAATAATAAAACTAAGCAATAAAGTGGAAGACCTTACCGAGTATTCCTTTGAAAAGATGAAAATGTGTATCAAAGACACAGTTGTCCCCGACAACGGTGCCAAAAACTTGCCTGACCCAAAATAGTTTGAGCTAACACTCCCAAGCGTAGGAGATCGTGCAAGTAGTACCTGGAGAGACCAGAATCGAATCCACGGGACAAATCGACTTGAAATAACACAAATTAAACTATCAAAGAAAATATATGGATAAGAAAGTAACCACCTTTGTGAAGGTAAAAAATGATTTTCTAAAGATTGGTATCAAAAGAGTAACACCCAAAAACTAGTACGGTGTTGCGAAAGTTTGTTTATCAATGAGATTAATATGCAATGGTTGTGACTTCATCAGGAGTTTGTAATCTCTAAAATATCACATCTCTTATTATCACACAACGCTTCACCCGGTCAAGGCATGAAGACATCGGCTGATGAATCGATAAAAACTAGTTAAAATAGCCGTATATGCATTACTTGCTACGTTGATTTCATTAAACGATAAGCGCAATGATATGTCCTGATCAGAGAACATAAATTAACTAGCCTTATCAGGGCCCAGCCATAAAGAACATCAATCATATCGACAGTGAATAATACCCAATAAATTCGATGTAGAAATCAACGTTACGTGCAATTTTAACATGATTTTAGGGCTAAAGACATGAAATTCTACGATTACATACTCCTAACTACATCACAACCATAGCACAAGGATATTAGCCACTCATGGTAAAAGAAAATTCATGTTTCATAGATGAATACATTGATCAAATATCAAAATACAATGAAAAAACACTAAATACGGGGTTAAAGTTCAAGAATCTATCACCAAATCTCCAAAATAATCACCCAAACTCTCTGGATTTAAGAAAATTAGCCTCTGGAATTTATCAACAACTTTCTCCAGAAAAATACGCTCAGTAGCCGCCTCAAAAACACCAAAATACGCCAGAAACCCCCCAAAACCCTAGAATACGCATTTATAATCGCATTGCGGGTTTTAAGTCATTAACGAGTCATCACCTTAAACCCGCACCCACAAGGCGCAACAAACCATAGTCGTCCTTCAAAGCAGGATCAGTTGTAAGCCCGCCACGTGTCCACGCATAATGGATCAGATCCCGCCCGCTTCGTCGTTCGATTCGATTTCAGCTCTGGATAATCTTTGACCGTCCGATCGTGAGATCAAACGGTTTTAATTTCGCCACGTCGCCCCGCTTCGAAACGAACTTAGCCCGCGTTACATGTAGTCCGGCGTTCCACGTCGTTGGATCTGCGATCGAACCGTCCTCATTTCACCACGTCGCCCAAGGAACACTGCTTCGCCCCACGAATTCAAATTCGAAGCGGCTTCGGTTACAGCTGTTGGATGATGATCGTACAGTTTCTAATGAGCCGCGTCGCCCAAGAACATGCACTGTTGGATGAAGTGCAGATGGTCGAGATGCGGCCACGTGGCACGGGCGGGCTCTCGATCCGTTGTTGTGTTTGGCGCCGATGACAGCCGTTGGATCGAGATCCAACGGTGTAGAATTAGCTGCGTCTCCCTTTGAGCTGAGTCATCTGATATAGGCAGGAACCAAGGAGATGGCACCATGTGTCCTGTATCTTATTATTTTGGCCATATTTCTCTATTTAATTGGTATCCTGCATTCAATAATTCATAGTAATTAGCACATATCTCAGAAAAATACAAATAAATAGTCGTTGGAATTGTGAGATCGAGATCTAGCCATGAAAAATATTAAAAGAGCATAAATACTCAATATATTTCTGTTTTGTGTTTAAATCAAGTGATTGCCCTTATAATTAATAATAATCTAAATACAATCACATTAGAGGACAATTAAGCAACATATAAACACAAAATGGTACTAGATGAGGGGTTAAATATGCAATATTCAAACCGAATCAGTGTCTCCATCTTGCATATGAGTGGCTGGGTTTTTGCTCACCTTGGTAGAAACCGGCACCATGACATTGTCGGTAATCTTTCCTCCCCTCGTGGTGACTGCAACCACTGCGTTGACTTGGGCTCTAGGATTAGGCTTAGGCTAAAAGGGCAATCTCCCTTGTGTCTTCATATATTGGGACATTTGGTCTCTGAGTTCATCAATGGAGGTGTTGAGATTCTTGAAATGAGCTAAAGTCTCCGCATTAATCTTTGTCTGCCCACTCATAAAAGCATCCAAGGTCGCCTCTAAATTGGGTTTTGGGGGTCACCGGTGCATATTATTGTTGTGGTGGACGATTGTAGTACTCCGACGGTCTGTAAGGCCCAGATGGCCAAAACCCATACTGTTGTTGCTGAGGAGGCGGCTCTTATTGTTGAGGAGGAGAAGGTGGTGGCCTTTGTTGATGATGAGGTTGCAATGCTCCATTTGGGTTTCCATATGATAATCCCAGATGATTTTTCGCCGCCGGATGTTGCCATTGATTTCTCCCATCTCCTTGCATCTATTGGACTTCTTCTGCCAGCACATCTGTTCCCACGCAAGAACCTTCTAATGTGTCATACCTTTGCTTGGCGTAGTCTACATATGCCGCATAAACTGGAGCTCTAGGAGTGTGGGGGATAGCATCCAACCTTTTTTCAATCCGCACCACCTGTTGGCAAAGAGTCTCGATATGACCATCAAGATGAGTGACAATTTTTACCTCGGGGCCTCTAGTTGTTAATCGCTCGTCGCTCCACTGCTGAGTTTTTGCGGCCATTTGCTCTAGCAAAGATATAGCTTCATCAGCATGCTTGTCCATGAGGGCGCCATGAGCGGAGGCGTCGATAATCATTTTTGTACTTGGTTGGAGCCCATTATAACAAGATCCCAGTCTAGGACTCCATGGTGTGGACATTGATGCTCCAGATCTTTGAATCTCTCCAAAGCCTCGTACAACAACTCCTGAGGAAGTTGCCTAAAATTTGTGATCACTCCTCGAATCCTCACCGTTTTGAACGGTGGATAGAACTTGTTCACGAAGGCTGTAGGCAACTACTCTCAAGTCATGAAGGTATTAGAAGGATTCAGTCACAAACAATAAGAGGCCTTGTCCCTCAGAGTGAACGGGAACAATCTGACCTTTATAACGTTGTCGCTCATGTCTTTGGCCTAGAAGGTGTCGCACTTCGCCAAAAATGTGTCTATATGGTGGTTTGGGTTTTCATGTGGATGCCCATGAAAGGGGTCCTGCTGCATCAAGTTGATCAACCCATTCCTTATCATAAAGCTTTCCGTCGCCAGATGCAGCCTTAAGATAGAAGAAGTAATAGAAAAGTTCGGCTTTATTTGGTCCCAAATGGACCCAGTTCGAGGTGGAGTAGCATTACCCTCTGCCATTGGTTCAGTAAAAGTCTTACCCCTCTTTTCTGCTCTGAGTCTTCTTGCGGTTTTTTCAGTCTCGGGATCAAATAATAATTCTTCGTCAAGACCCCTGAGGCGAGTGTTCATGCACAACAAAAACTCAGAGAAACACCGTCAGTAGCAAAGTAATAAAAAAGGAATAAAAGGATGGAAAGATACGAGATGGTAAGATTTGCCAACAAATTCTTCAATATAGAAATGACCCGAGTAAAAGCGTTAACTTCCCCGGCAATGGGGCCAAAAACTTGACGCACCCAGAACTAACACTTAAAACCTGCCTAGCAATGGCACGAATGCCAAAGGCTAGATGCGTCCCAAATGTAACTCATGTATCGTTTCGCAAGCGCACGGTGTCAAGTTATAATATAAAAGATATCAATCCCACAGGGAAGTGAATTCCTAAGTCTTTGGAATATTGCTAGCAGTTGATTTAAAAAGAATTGGTTGTTGTGGATTTATATCTCAAACAAGGTTGTAATCAATAATAAAAGACTAGGGCGTTAGGACTTACTACTAGGATCGTCGGATGTCGATGCAAGGTTAGAACTCTTACGTTGCATTGGCTTTATTAGGGATTGTCACATCTAAGATGTAGAATTTACGACTCTATGCGCCATGGGTCTAACGTATCACAAGCTTACCCCGCTCTCGTGATATGAATGACGTACGATCCATGCATTAATAATCGACAATATTCATACCACTCTCGTGGGTAGAATGATCTCCACTCATGCCACTCTCGTGGGTAGAGCTTTGATGTGTGTTTTGGTGGCTTTCATTGACGTAATGGGATAGCTGCCAATTAGTACTATAAGACGTCAATGGATCCCATCAAGGAGTGTGTCAGGCAAGGCCGCAAACCCTAATTGAATCTACTAACTCCCTAATTAATTTCATAGGATACTCCTTAAGCTCATCATGGCCACAGACCATGGACATGATCTCATTACGAGGTCTCCTACAAACTTGACTAGATCAACCAAAACACTTCCCTTTTTGAACCAACGCAACCTAAAAATTCCAACTTTACATCTAAATCCTAATATCCTAGGGCTAATCCATTAGCCCTAGATAGAAGTAATCGTGCATCATAGAGATGGACATAGAAGATTCAATAAAACCAAGAGAGTTCATCATGGCATGCGAAAGCATCAAAGAAAGCATAGGATGTTTAGAATTCATTACCAACACGTCATAGAGCGATGGCAAAAACAAGAGAATTAAGAATATCAAGCTTCCACTCAATAAAGATCAATAAAAATCCAAGCTTTAGTATTCACAAAATAGCGACGGCACAAAACTTCTAGCTCTAAAAACTCTAATTAAAACCAAGGAAAATATTAAAAGTCTAGTCTCTACTAGATATAGGGTAAAAATCGTGCTTAAATAAAAGGGGTATAGATCTCCCAAAATCTGGGAAACTATTGGAACTTGGGCCCACCAACTTGGCTGGTCGCGTCGCGCTACTCAGTCGAGTATTGGCGCCTGCTCGGTCGAGTTGACATAGGTTCCGCTTTGCTACTTCTGCTACTCTGGCTGATATGGGCTACTCGGTTAAGTAGATGGTCTGCTCAGTCGACTAGCTTTGCTGCTCGGTCGAGCTAGGGCGCCTGGGGAGAAGTCTAAAATAGGCGTTCTGTTTGAATACAGCTCGGTCGAGCTGGATGTTCTGCTAAGTCGAGTAGGTGTGTCATCTTCCTCTGCAGCATCGACGTGTCAGCTCGGTCGAGTAGCATCAGCACTCGATCGAGTGGCCTGGGAATCTGAATATGGGCTGGAACTAGGATCTTCATCTCTCGCTCTCTTTTACTCCTATACTCCAATCTTCCTCCTTGCCTCGGTAAACTCTCATGGAACCTCGCCAATGACGTCCCGGACGTACCGAATTTGTCCACGTCCCTAAATAGCTCTAATTCGCTCCAAAACTCCTGAAAAATCCACAAGGCTATACAAAACTCAAATATGGCGTTAGAAGCACGATAATATATGAAACTTTGGGTTTTTGGGGGTGAATAGGATATGGAATGATGCAATAAAAATATGTAAATTATGGACACATCAGCAGGCGACTGTCGAAGGATTGACAATCGTTGGTCCTGGTCCAAAAATATAGGATAAGGATGAAATCAAGAGAATTAAGATAACTCATCCTAAGACCTATACTCTAACTCCTCTACAAACATGAAATCACTATCAAAATAATATAGATTAACATACAAATCAAGTATACTAATCCATATATATATATATATATATACTAGTCATACCCCGTGCCCGCGGGCACGGTTCAACAAAGATTTTCCCCCGCAAAATCTTTGTTCCCCAAAAAATTATTTCCATGGTCAAAAATGCGCGGAACAACAAATAAGCGTAAAAATATTTAGCGACACGGACGCATTCGACGTGGAACAATGAAATCGGCGCATGCACCTTCAACGTGGAACAACAAATTCGGCGCAGACGCCTAAAAAAATTTAGCGGGCGCCTTCGGCGCGGTTCATTTACGATTCCACCTAAAAATCTTAGATCACCCATAATTTAGCTCATCACAAGAAATTTCAAACATTTTGAAATTATTCACCTGTGATCAATATTGATCGAGTCGCATCGTCTAGTCCGTCCTGATCAAGAGATCGCTCATCGTCTTCTCTACACGAACCACCATCCATGTAACCAGCAGAACATACACCGCACGTCAAGTTTTAACTATAGACATGAATATTGTAATCCCCAAAACTACATCAAATCAAAAAAAATTCTCTAGGTGTCAACATTAAGACAATATATTTCATCATAATTCATTAAAATTCACTTCAAGCAATTCAAATACCATGTCGTCATCTACTCTCAAATAACAAAGTCAAGAATTTGACATCAACGATTGGTATTTCACATTTAAAACCAATAAAATCCTTGCTCTATAAACCAAAATGAACAGAATTGCCAAATAAAACAACCCAAAATTTAAAGTTCTCCATAAAAACCTAAACAAAGCATCAAGAATTTGATTTCAATCGTTTGGAAATTATTCCCTCGCGAAATAAAAAAACCCACGGTTCATTTAAGATGTTCCCTCGCGAAATCTTTGTTCCCCAAAAACTTATTTCTACAGCCAAAATTTAAAAGAACAACAAATTAGCGTAAAAATATTTAGCGGCACGGGCTCATTCGGCGTAGGCACGGTGCAGAACACCAAATTCGGCGCAAGCATATTCGACACAAAACAACAAATTCGACGTGGGCGCCTTCGGTGCGGAACAACAAATTCAGTGCGGAACAACAATTTCAGCGTGGCCGCCTTCGGTACAGAACAACAAATTCGACGCGGGCGCCTTCAACACGGAAAAACAATTTTCGCGTAGAATAACAATTTCGACACGGGCGCCTTCGGCGCGGAACAAAAAATTAGCGTAAAAAAATTGTGCGGGCCATTTGGCTCGAAACAAAAAATTCGCGTAAAAAAAATTGCGCGGGCGAGTTTAGCGCAGGCGCGGAACAACAATTTTGGCGTAGAACAACAATTTTGGCATGGACGCCTTCGGTGCTGAACAACAAATTCGACGTAGAACAACAATTTCGGTACGGACGCGCTTCAACGCAGAACAACAATTTCGGCGTGGGCGCCTTTGGCATAGAACAACAAATTCGACGTGGGCGCCTTCGACGCGGAACAACAAAGTTGGTGCAGAACAACAATTTCGGCGTGGACGCCTTTGGTTCAGAACAACAAATTCGGTGCAGGCGCCTTCATCACATAATAACAATTTCGACGTAGAACAACAATTTCGGCGCGGAAACATTCGGCGTGCAACAAAAAAATAGCGTAAAAAATTGTGTGGGCGCCTTCGGCGCAAAACAAAAATTAGCGAAAAAAATTGTGTGGGCGCCTTCGGCGCAAAACAAAAATTAGCGAAAAAATTGCGTGAGCGCCTTCGGTCTCTTGATTTAATGTATGTCATAAGTGCACAATTAATTATAATATTCCCTCCAAAGAATTTTGTTCTCTCAAAATTTAGTTGCAGACGCATTCACCCTCTTGATTTAACATATGTCATAAGTGCACAATTAATTTAAAATATTTCCTCCAAAAATTTTAGTTCTCTCAAAATTTAGTTCCCTCCAAGTTTAGTTCCTCCCAAGTTTAATCTAGAATGCAATGACTTGAGAATAGTATTGCAATTGTGGATGTTTCACTTGATTTTGGATTCATAAACAACCGAAGCAACACCTCCAGCCCCAGTCTTTGTTCCAATCTAAATTTTTTAGCTAATTGGAGAACAATTGATATCTCGATCTGCTGTTCATCTTTGGATGCTTCTGTTTTTTTGTCCCATGAAGAAATAGAATTTCACAAAATATTAGAGAAAGCATCATACTTAAAACAACTGAATGGTAATGAGTTCAGTAACTGTTACATGGATACAGAAAAATTGAAAGAGTGAATATTATTTGTCAACATATACATCATAACTCTTTCTTAAAAAATATTAACGTTACATTCAAACTCAAGGCTCTACTTGAAGAAATGATGCAACCATCTGGCAGTAAATATCTTGATATGAAGCAAATTATGAGATGTGATCATTCTAGATGCATGGCGTCTTGGATCTGGAATCTACAAAGAATGACATGGGGATTAGTACTTGGATAATTTTCTATCAATGCTTGATAATAATCAATGAATATACATAGAACCAACCTCATTTCCATGCATATCCACAAACCTCATTTCCCAGATGAACCATTTGTGTCTTCCACTTTTTAGGGGAAAAGAAAATGAACAATTACTCTAGGAACGGTCGAATTGCTTGGCTTAATATCCATAATTCATTCCCCACAAAAGGATTGTGATGAATATAAACTTTCCAACCATTAGATGTCATTTTTATAGCCCAGAAGGTAAGGAGACATTTTTTGAATTTCAGTTAATCTTAGTTCAAACTCATGAATAATTTGATGTCTAAATAATTTGGTGTCTGAAAAAGATTTCCTTTTTAAAAAACCCAAATACCCATCAAGCAATAAAAGATCAATTCCCTCGTTTATTTTTTGGGCAAGAGAAGAATGAATTCTTTTGGTCAAAAGTCCTAAAGCAAGTGATTCAAATGTTCCAGGTAGAAAATTCATTCAACATGGACCTATTATCTCATTAAACAACAGGCACCCAAACATTAGCTTAAAAATCTTTGTTGTATAATTCTACCAAATTCACAACAATATTATATCAAGTGATGACATGTTGCTCTTGGAAGGCACATTCTAAAATGACATGATCACAACTGGGATGCACTTAAGAGATTAACACATGATTCAATTATAAAAGCAATGTCCCATAAAATCCCCTGGGAAAAATAATTACCAAGCAAGAACAATATCACATAACAATGCTTGTTAAATTTAAAAAGGTACCATAATCTTTTTCAACAGGCATGTAGTAGTTTTCAACAGGCATGCAGTAGTTTCCAATATCAATAATATCATATTTGGAATAAAATGAGCCTAGATAATATCATTCCAAATATCAAAAATGCAAAATGGAAATCTGGGCATTCAAAAATCTGCGCAAAGTCAAAAATCTGGGCTATTTGGATGCCCTAATTGAATAAAATGAGCCCAGATTTTATCACAGTTTGAATGCCCTAATTGAATAAGTGTGGATATCAAATTCATTTCAATGTTCACATATTCAAAAATTTGAGCATATCCTATATCCCATTTCAAAATTGAGTGCATATTCAAAATTTCCTATGGTGCTCTGTACTTGACATGTTCAAAATGCAAATTGAGTGCATATCCTGTCAAGTAACAATAGCATCCCAATTCATCTATTGAGAAATATCATCCCAATTCTACAATGTGAACTTGTAAATTCATTTATACATATTCCATTGAGAGATGTGAACTTCATTCATTGTGACAGGATATGGGATGATAGTTCAAAAATGAATTTGTCTCAACAGAATATGGGATGATATCAATGTGACATTGATATTTCTCTCACAATTGATATTTCTCTCAACCAAATATGGGATGATAGTTGAGAGAAATATCATCCCATATTTCAATGTCACAAGTTCACATCTCTCAATGGGATGATAGTTGAGAGAAATATCATCCCATATTCTGTTTAGAGAAATATCAATGTGACATTGATATTTCATTGAGACATTGATATTTCTCTCACAATTGATATTTCAACATCTCTCAATGGGATGATAGTTCACATCACTCACATTTATATTTCTCTCACAATGAATTTGTCTCAACAGAATATGGGATGATATCAATCTGTTGAGAGAAATATCATCCCATATTCTGTTCAAAAATGAATTCTATTGAGAGAAATATCAATATTCCATTGAGAGATGTGAACTTCATTCATTGTGACAGGATATGGGATGATAGTTCAAAATGAATTTTTGAACTATCATCCCATATTCTGTTGAGAAAAATATCATCCCATATCCTGTCAATTCATCCTGTCAAGCGAAATATCATCCCAATTCATCTGTTGTGCAGGATATTCATTTTTGAACTTGTAAATGAATTTGTAAATGCACTCAATGTGACAGGATATGCACTCAAGTAACAAATTCATTCAACAATGTGAACTTCATTTACAATTCATTCACATTCTCATTCACATTCCTTCACATCAAAAATGAAGAAATAATATTTCTTATGTGAACATATTCAAAATGTGTGAACATTATATTCCAGAAATGCAAATATGTGAACATTATTCACAACCATTTCTTACGTGAACATATTCAAAATGCAAAATGGCTAGCAATAATATTTGATGCCAAATGCAAATATATCATTAACAGATTTATTCATTATTCACAGAACATCAGAAATGAAGAAATGAGATATAAATTATGTGAACTTCAAGTATGAATCAAATATCCTGTAAATAATGAATAACTCAATTGAGTTTTAGAACCCCAAATATCCTGGATATCCTGTAAATAATCAAATAAAATATCCTGTAAATAATCCTGTTATAACTCAATTGGGGTTGTTATACATGTTTACAGGCTATCCTGTGAATAATGTACAACACATTATAACTCAATTGGGGTTGTTATTTATATTTACAGGATAATATGTGACATTTATTGGATATGTTGGATATATTAGTTCTTTCAGTAGAAACTCTTTATATTAGAAACTCTATATATTGGATATGTGACATTTATTTTGTTCATCTAGAGCATCTGAAAAAGAAATCAATGAGGAACACCCACCATTAAACAACTGAATGAAAATGATTTGAAGCTAGCTTATCAAATTCTAAGCAAGGAGTATCCAAGACAATGATATGTAATATACAGGCTGAAGTAGAGAGTAGCGTGGTTATGGAATATATGATTGCCAATATACTTGTAAACTTGTGGTATTCTCAAACTATATGAATAATTGCATCTGATGACAATGGAAGGATAGACATATGTGCTAATTGTTTTTGTACTTCTAGTTCAGCTTCACTTTCCTTTTCAGAAGCATGATGTAAAACAAAAATTTGAAACATTGGGCATGGATTTAAAGTCACTGCCACCCCATCTTCAAATGGCACCTACATATTTGACCAACTTCTACATACATACATATGATAATTTTTGACCCATGTGTCATAAACCTGAGTGGATTATGCTAATTGCATGCAAAATGTATTTTCGTAGTTCGTATCTGCTAATCATTATCAATGGTACTCAGGCAAAAAGAATTGGGTGTATTATGATAATTGCATGCAAAATGTATTTTTGGTATTAAGTCACAGAGTTGGGTCTATAACCTGTGATAGATCATTCCATATATATATATATATATATATATATATATATATATATATATATATATATATATATATATATATATATATATATAGGCCTCAAGGCCACCCATTACACCATTGGCTTAGTTAGCATCTTATACATAATCTTTAACATTGTATATGTCACATTTGGTTATACATAAACATTGAATAGTATACATAAATAATGAATGGTAATTCAATCTTATGTCCATTGGATTGGTGATGCACATAGTATAAATTAACCTGGAAACATTGTTATATTTATCAAACATAAAAATATGAAAGGATAAATATCCCCATCTTGAGAGGCACTCACAATCTGCATTTAGGAACATGTATAACACAACTTGATATAATCTTTTCAATCAAAACCTAAACAGCTCAACTAAAAAAAGAAACCAAAAGATTTTAATTTCATTATTCTATTGTCTCTGCATTCAAGTGTCTTTCCTATATTTGACCTGAAAAGGAAATTAAGCATCAGGTCCATTGAACAGAAGATCAAACATGGGCATGATTTTGACATAAAAATTCATTGAATTGGTGATGTACCTAGGATAAATTACCCTGGAAACATTGAATTGGTGATGCACCTAGGATAAATTACACATCTTGAGAGGCACTCACAATCTGCATCTTTTCAATCAAAACATAAACAGCTAAACTAAAAAAAGAATCCCAAAAAAATTCAATTTATAGGGATGTTATCAAGATGGATCAATACTCCATTGAGAAATGGAGTAAAAAATTCAAAATGACAACATTGGCATTCCAAGCAAATTCAAAATACTTCAAAATAATTCAATGCCAATTCCAATACTTCAAAATGCAAATCATTGGCATTCCAAGCAAATTGACATTGAACTCAAATTATCAAAGTATCAATTCAAATGCAAATGAACTCATGGGCAGTCAAATACTCAAATCCATGGTTTCCATATCAAAAAGTACACATTCAATTTTTCTCCATAATTGAGAGCATTGTTTAAAAATACTCATATCAAAAATTGAACCAATTGCAGTAATTCTGCAAGCTATCAAAAATCCTCATATCAAAAATCCTCATATCAGTATCCCCATATCAAAAAAAATTTCATATCAGTTTCCCCATATCATTATTTGTAAGCTATCAAAATGTCCAATAGCTATTGGAAGTGCAAATTGTAATTTGATGATATATCAAAATGTCATGTGAAGAGCTTATCAAAATTGCATGCAATAGCTTATCAAAATGTCCAATAGCTTGCAAGTGTCCTATGAAGAGATTATCAAAATGAAGAGAATTGGATAAAGTGTCCTGTTTAAAGTGCAAGCTATTGGACTTCCAATAGCTTGCACTTCCAATAGCTGTTTTTTCTTTAGCTTGCACTTTGGAATTTGATGATATGGGAATAAATACTGCCAATATTGGAAGTCCAAAGCTATTGGAAGCTAATGTGCAAGCTAAATATCTTCATTTTGATAATCTAAATACTAAAGTGCAAGCTAAAGTGCAAGCTAAATACTGCCAAAGTTCAAGCTAAAGAAAAAATACAGGAATATTCAAGTGTCTTTGTTCAAGTGTCTTTGTTCAAAGTGCAAGCCAAAGTGCAAGCTAAAGTGTCTTTATTCAAGTGTCTTTGTTCATTAAAAATACAGGAATATTGCCCAAGTATTTGACATTCAAGTATGTATTTAGCTAAATATTGCCCAAGTATTTGACATTCAAGTAGCCAAGTATTTGAATAAAATATTTTAGCCAAGTATTTGACATTCAATTAGTGTCTTGAATAAAATATTTAGGTAAAATACTCTCACCCAAGTATTTGACATTCAATATTTTTACGGGAATATTGCCCAAGTGTCTTGACATCATCTTGAATATCAAATTCCTTCAAATTTCTTATTGTATTTGCTAAAGTGCAAGCTAAAATATTTTGAATATTGGGCAAATATTTATTCAGCATAAATACAGAGAAAATTTATGAAGATATATGCCAAAGTGCAAGCCAATATCCAATAAATTCAGCAGGAGTCAATAAATTCATAAATCCAATATTCAAAATAGTGATATGGGAATAAATACTGCCAATATTTGCTGAATTTCCAGTTGCAAATATCCAGGAAATTCAAAATGAAGAACACCATAAAAATGAATTTGACTGAAGGGCCTATCCATTTTTAATTTAACATACATACATTCAGAATAAAGTTTTTGAATTTGAATATAACAAATTTGACATACTTTATATTCACAGTATGTAAAGTATTGGGAATATTTGTCAAATATTCATATAACAAATTTGACATTATAAAGTATTGGTTTTTCAGGCCATTCACAGAATTTCACAGAATTTGGGATAACTGTGTAGAAGACTACACATTGCTAACCAAAAACATGCCCAATACAAAATTGCTGGCATTTATCCACATTTTGAAATATGTCCAATGTCCAATACAGTCAGAAATTATATGTATAAACATTACAAAGAAATGTCCATTCACAGAATTTGACATTACTGAAATGATTTATGAATTTAACAACTATTCACAGAATTTGATAAATATAACAAATATAAAGTATTGGTTTTTGAATTTGAATATAACAAATTTGACATACATATTGGTTAGAAATATTCACATATAACCAATACTTTATATGTGAATTTGAATATTCACAGAAATTTGACCTACATACATATACTGCAGAAAAGTCCAATATTCACAGAAAGTTGGACTTGAATTAAAAAGAGATTCATGCATATACTGACATCAGCCAACACTGTCTAACAGACATTTCTGCATTGGATGCTGTCTAACAGACATTTCTGCATTTCTGTATCTGGGGTTAAACCTTGAGAGACCGCGAGAGGGAGAGCCGCTCCATTGTGGTCCTGTGGACGTGGGGCGCCCGACTTGGGAAGCATGTGATCTGCATGTAAGCCGGCCGTGGGTGATCCGAGCCATCAAATTTCCTGAAGCTGATAATATCAAATCCTTAAAAGGAAGCAACGGAATATTGTAGACCCACAAACTCGCGCATGATAGTGGATAAACTGCAAATCTGAGGTAAGTTCAAATGTTATAAAGGTGGTATCACCACTTTTAAACAGCATATAATAACCAGAAAATGATGTATAACATTTGGAACTGAATATTTTCGTATGCATAGCGGATGATGATAATTTGTTGGTATTTCTGCAATGAGATAATTTATTAGCCTGCATTACCATTCGTTTATCATGGACTGATCAGTATAGTATTTATTCCCGGCTCTGTCGTTAAAAGCCAAAACATGTTCATTTATGTGACCACTGCAGTGTGCAAGTAGTAACACTTTAGAAGGATAGTCTGTGGTGAACTATGGATAAATTTAACAATGAGTTCTTGCAAATTTATTCTTTAGACCTAAGCACAGTGCTGGAAACCAGAGGTTAGCAACTATGAAGTAGAAGTCATTCACAGAACATGTCGTTATATCGAGACTATGTCAATAAATAAATCAATTAATCAAAGGCATAAAATGGTACTGTATTCATAATGCAAATCCTTTTAGAAGATGACATTAAGTTAATCGAGCGTTTCAAGCCTTGAAATGGTCAATTGCTTGATTGAGGAAGTCGTGTACACCAAAAAGAATGTTATATCCAAGGGTTGGAAACTAACACCAAACCATATCAATTTTTCAAAATGGTGATGTGATACAATGACCAAATTTTCGGGACTGGCTGATGTCAGTATCATCAAAACACATTAAGTTTCAGACAGTGTTGGTATGCATCAGCCGAACCCATCCAATGCATACCCAAATTCTGCATGCTCTCTAACAGACATTTCAACAAACATAATTTAACTTTATGTTAAAATGTAGCCCTGCTCTCCAGAACATATGCTGCCATATTGGAGCCTAGATGCCAAACCTCTCTATTAGCAACCAAGATCAGGTTGATAAGATATAATGCCTTGGATTGTGCTTCACATAAGTAATCAAAACACTGAATGTAATTGACAACACAACATGATTATAAATCAATGGGGTCCGGCCCTAACTTTTATATTATTTCTGGTTGATAATTCCTTGACAAAAATGCCATTTCTGCATGCTGTAACTGATGGCCAAAGTAACACACAAAAAATCTTAAATACGATTCATCTTTTCAATCAATTAAAATAAGAAGAAATTAAAACGATTGCAGATTAAAGTCTCTAAAAATACCTGATCTGTGAATAGATTACGAAGAGATGAAGAAATTAAAACGGACTGAGGACTAAGGAGGAAATTAACAGGACCTGGAAACAAAAATTGAAAGAAGAAGAAATCATCAAAACATGCTTGAATGTGTATTTGTATCTGTACATGCTTGAATGTTAAGAATTCATTCCATTGTATTTTACTTGTAGTCTGTATTTTACTTGCAAATTCATAAGCAAAGTTTGTGTATAACAAAATACCTGTAAATTTATCGAGTCTGCATTTTTGTTGAAACTTTCAGTGTGTACTGCATTATCAAACCACCTGTTAGGTGTTTTATTATACACAAACATTGAGTCTGTAACATGCTAAATTCAACAAATTAACAAACTGGGCAATTCAACAAATGTTCTAATTTAGAACAGAGAGATTGTGATGGCCTGAAACATTAAGGAAAAGCAAATCGGGATAGCACCTAAGTTTTGATTGTGCAATAAAAAATGAAATTCTGCAAACTTATATAGCATCATTGAATAATATTTTTATACTAAAGAAATTAGAAAGGAAGATGAAACCAATGAATTAGAAGATAAGTGTGGAGAATAATGAATTACGATATGAGAAATAAAAAAAATCAATATTTCAGTAGTATATTAACAAATAAAAGGTTCAAAAATTAAGCCATCATCATGAGCAAATATCAATCACCATATAATGGGAAATCATTGGTAGGCAGGCTATCACCATAAAACTTTGAAATAAAGAAGGAACCCTTTACATTTCTCCCATGTTGAGAATCTGGAAGTTGTCAGGACAATAACATTGGCTATAGAGAATAGCATCCATCTTTGTTAAGGCATGATATAAGCAAAAACAGCCAAAGAAAAAGAATGAAAATGAAAATGACAGAAGTACAGTTTGCATAAGAAGCTGGAACATAAATTGCAACTTTTTTTAGATAGTTCAACGTTTGTTAATGGAACATTATCTCCAAAATTGACTTGCCTAGGTCTTACCTGACATCACTGGGGTAATCCTCAGTCCTTGATGGAGGAGCACAAAAAATTTCATAAGGGAACTGATTATCAGTTTTCATCCCTCTTAATGATGGTTTTATCCCTAACTTCATCAATTTATCGTGATGATCAGATGTCATTGTCTGTCCATAAATTTGAGAGTCTGGATGATCCTGTTAATGAGTGCAAATTTGGAAGACTCAGTTTACTCCTATATTCAAAAAATAGGGTGCAACAGATGATTTTATGATCACTTTTTTAATACAAAAAGTCATGCGCATGTTCACAACCTATGTATTATAAGGTAGGGTATAGTCATCTTGGTCCATTAAGATGGTAGCCAGTCATAGCACATTCAATTGTTGGCACTATCATATTCATTGCTAAATTTTACCCATATTCAGTTATTTCTGTAATCGTATCGCGCATGAAGAGTTTCCTACCAAATTCTTGCAGTAATATTGGCAAGGGATATTACAATGTAAGTGTAGTTTTTCTCTTTTAATCAAGGGGGGAAGGTACGGTAGGTCTCAGCAACTTTATGTTCTTCCAACAAACCTTAAAATCATGGTTAAAATTTATTGCAAGAAAACTAATAATGATTTTAAGTTTTGTCACAAGACTAATATTCTAGCAACAAAACTTAAAATCATGCTTCTATTAAATCAATATTTCTTTCAAGTGTTGTAATTTGATGTCAGTAACTCTCAGCAAATGCATAAAATTTAGATCATTTGGTACAGATTTGAGAATAAAATCCAGCCTCAAGAAAAACCATGGCCTCCTATAAACCTAAAATTTGTATATTTTCATATGTATATCATCCCAATGCATTACTAATTTGCATTATTTGGTTTACCAAACTTATAAACTAATAAAACATACTCCTCACCTTTAACATCTGACATATAGTAACTCATTATTCTACTTTCTTATACTTGAGCAAGTAGTTTACCAATCATAATGTCATACGTTCACATACTAAAGAAAAGAGAATTGAATATCTTGCTAGTAATGCAAAAAAACCTATCTTCAAACATATAAATTCTTATTCTACAACAATAACGTACTTCCACATTCACCAGCCTTTATTTTATGTCTTCGTGAACATTACTCTTGCCTCTGGAAAATCTCGTTTCATATGAATGAGAGAAATGAAAGGATGGATATTGCCATGTGCACATTGTCAGGCACTAAAGTACTTCAACTCTTAAAGCATATGAAATGGTACCAATACCATTGTGAATCTTGGAAAACACACGCACAGACGCACCTATCACCCACAACAACCCCCACACCCAAAAACAACAACTACCCATGCATCCACAGAAACCTTGCACGCATCAAGTACATGATATTTTAAAGTGCAAGAAAACTATCATAGTTCGAGCCAAACCTTTCGCCACTTTTCAGCAACCATGTGACCTAGTACACCTGGACCAACAATCAACAAATCATTCTTTCCTGTAATGCCAGTGAGTGAACCGTTCAGCTCTGCATCAGATGTACCTGTGTTTGACAAAGTATAGAAAGATTTTTGTTCACGCAATCAGTCAACTGAAGTGAATTTCAAGATTAAAAAAATTTATTGCTAACTTCAATTAGAATCATTGTTGTATTTAAAAAACTAAAATGAAGCAGTTTTTAATTTATGTGTTTGTTTCAAGGAAAATTTCATGTCATGAGCAGTTTTTTAAATACAACAATGATTCTAATTGAAGTTCAAATATCATGTTATATCTTAGAAAATTAGAACTTCAAAAATGTTGTACAACAATAATTCATGATAGAAATTGTGAAGATGTTATATCATTGAATAAACGGAATTAAACTGCCATTCATGTCTTATAACTATGTGCATTTGAACTTGTGCATGCTTGTGTGAACTATGAAATTGTACAATTCCAGTCATGTGTCCAATGCATCCCTACAGTATTTTCCATGCACAGGTATCAGCACATTAATCCAACCTTGGAAACTGAAATTTAAAGCAAACAATGATTATGGCATTGGCATTGGCATTGGCATTGGACTTGGAACTTGCTCATTCATATGTGAGTAATGCATACCTTAAGCTCACAGCAGAAGATATCAGATATCAGATATTAATTCTATTCAAGAAATATGTTCTTTGGCATCATGTTTTGATAACTATGATGTTCACTGCATCCCATTTTAGTGGTGTGGTGCAGTTTGATTGCATCCTGTTTTATTTTTATAGTCTGTGTAAACGTTCATAGTTTCATCGAAAAGCCAACCCAATATATGATTCCTTGCATATCATGGGCTCTAAACAACAGGGTAGCCAAAACAATTTTGTAGATCGGTCAAAGTAGAATAAGATGTGAATAAGCGTGTTTAAGCATTTTCATTCTTCTTGTACTTGCCAAACGGGTGTTAATTTGTTACTAAAAAGCCCCAGTTATTATCAAAATGTTGGATATAAGCAATTGTTAAAGAATAGAAGACTATGCTTATATCCAGTTTATTCTCTACTAATTCCCCATCATTCTTCTAATTCCCTCTACTCCTCACATCTGCTACAAATTTGACTTCTAATGTAATCTGATATTAATTCTTCAGGTATATTTACAGTTTCGGGAATATTAGATTCGTTCATATACCATGGTCAGCGGGCAATAAAGAAGAAGATGGAAATCGGAAAATTCAGCTGAATCTATAATTCTAATGGGGTTCTTGCATACCTTAAGCTCACAGCAGAAGATATCAGATATCAGATATCAATTCTATTCAAGCAATATGTTCAATCTCAAATCAGGAAAAAAAATTATACCTGGAATAGGCATTTCCAGGTTCCCAAGAATATGATCGGGGGCCCTAATAGCCGGAGGAACCTACCTAAGTGACACAATCATAAGCAAGGGTTGCTTATATGGAACCAACACCTCATACATTGGGTTGTATTCATGCAGGTGATCCAACTGAGGATCATGAAACATGCCATCAAAATTTTTTTGAACGCCGTCGAAGAACTGAGAATGGTTCACTGGGAAACCACCCTGGCTCTTCAAGAACAACCACCCGTCGCTGCAGATTATCTTATCGTATTGTTTCTCGAGAATTTCTTCTTCAAATGTAAGCGTATGCACCCTAAAAGAACACATAGGCAGGTTTAACATCAAACAACATGATGGGTGAATCGAATTTGAGGTGAATTGTTATGTATAAACACATGCACTTTATTGCCTCCCCGTATGTGAAATCAGGGCCAGATCCCCACACTGTATGCTTCCTAGGCATATGGTCAGTTTCTACACAGAAACTTGGTGGATATACTGAACCTAACTTGGGAGGATGAGTGATTCTTTGTGGAAAGTAGTAAATAATAAACAAAAATTTGAAGAAAAAATGAAATCATCTGAATCTACAGCTAAAGCTTTGCATCATGTACATTATTCTTATATTAAAGGCTACAATGAAAATAAGCTAGGTTCAAGAAATGGAATAATAACCTGCTGCAATTTCATAGCAATCTTTTGATGAGACTCAGTGAGTTCTGCCAAGTACTGCTCCTTCATAGATTTAATTTGCATTAAGTAAAAAAATCATCAAACTCAACTGCAAAAGACACATCTAATTGTAAGATTTACATCTCATTATTTTACATGTAAATAGTGAAAAGGTGATGCAGCCAATGACTGAAATGACCAGAACATGCAAGATATTGTAAAAAGGCAGGGTAATGAACATGGTGACATCTCAATTAAAATGAAGTTGATAAACCTTGCGATCAACTGATAACCAGCCAAATGGCTCACCAGACCATCACCAGACCTTAATTAGACCCAATTGTTCATCAGTTCTATTTCATCAGAACCCAGTTATATCGAGATTTGCTGCTTGGTTGGTCAGCTCCATGTTTACCTGCATCTGGTAAGCTCCATGTTTGCTAAGTATGATTGAGCTGCAATTGAGGTACAGAGTTGTACAAACTTAAATAAAAGTTGACAGGTCTTTTAAAATAATACTAAACACTATTATAGTGACTTAGCCTTTTTATAAGCAAAAATCCCACAACATTCAATATTTTCTCACACATCTGGTCAGGTGACTATGTTTAGAAAAAACAACAAACTTCGTCTTCTATAAAAACATCAACTGTGAATTCCAGATTATATCACCAATTGAGGTTTCATGAAGGGAAAAAAATGAAAAGATGTAAAGGTCTAAAAAGTAACTTAAGTTGTCTCCATGACTTCTAGCCTCTCCCATCATGTTACTGAGTCATATTTGCCCGAGGCAACACATAAATTTAGAATTGACTCTTTTTAGTGTAACCTTATATTGCATGATTTTTGTTCAAATATCCATATGGCCACAGTCACTTAAAATTTAAAATATGAAAGTTACTATCATAATCTTATACGTGAAAGCTTATTTAACTCCAAGTTGCATGTACCACCTGTCACAGAGTTGCAAATGAGATTCCATTTTATTAACTCCTTAAGTGCACCAAAACTGAAGGTGAGGTAGGACACAACAATAGAAAAGCATAATACCAAATGATGAAGGTTGACCTGCTCTACTATGATGTTGTGAGCAAGACAGAGGTCCTTCGGCAATTGCATTAACTGTTCATTTAGACGATCTCTTTTGTTGAGTATATGATACAATCGTTATAGAAAATAGAAAATCAGAATAAAAAGTGAATTTTTATGGTGGAAAGGTAAACATTGGGATTTTTATTGATTTAAAGTGGAACTACAAAATAAAATCAGCTGATCAATACTACTCAGTTATTTTCTCTATTCTCATGTTTGGATAAATAATGATCAACTGATAAGATCATAAAAAGGCTGTATTTATTCCCATATACCAAATAGATGTCCAAAACATTACCACTAATTAGCTTAGGCATCCGATTACTATAACATTCATGAAAGAGAAAATGCAGTGGAAGAAAAGAGTAAGAACACCAAAATTTACCCAGCGAAGAAGATCAACGAACAATCGATTTGATTCATGAACCAAAGGGCGGCAATTGGGAGAGCAATCAAGAAGGAAACAACAGGCTACCAATTGATCTGCAGAGAAGAGAGAATGAGCTACCAACAGGCTACCAACAGGCTACCAATTCATGAAAAGTAAAGTTGCATTTGATTACCATGGTTCTGTTGGATATATACATACTGATTTCAATCATTCAGACATTTGTGCAAGTTTCATTTGATTCGTTGTGCGCAAAAAGTAAATTAACCAATACCAAATTAATAGAAACTAACATTTAATATATATAAGGATCCCTTCCAACTTGAACAAATCAATTAATACATATAATTAATATAAAGTTTAATGAACATGAACAAATCAATTTGCTCTATTCAAACTAAAACATTATATAAGGATCACTTCCAACTTTTAGCAAGAGCTTGTTGAAGGGAATATCAAAAATAAAATAAATAAAACATAAAAGTAACACCATGACCTTTGTTCCCCTTTAAGATTCTAATTGCAAACGAACAAAGAATGGACCAAACTTTGGGAACTCTAAATATATAACGAAATATAAAAAATTTGAAAAAAATTTGTCTACAATGGGAAATTTTTTTAAAAAATAAAACTTTCTAAATTCTATAAAAGAAATATAAAATTAAAATTTAATTGAAGTTGCCCGGCGAAGAAAATTTAATTAAAGCTTTGTTAGAAGAAAATACCGACCTGAATACTGAGCTCCTGAAAATTTGGTTAAATGAAAATTTGAAAATACGAAACCAAGAATTGTTCACTCCACTTCATTAAAAGGGAACCAATTTCACAACTTTCAGCATTAGTTTTTAAAAATTGTGATTCGCCCCATTTCCACACAGAAGAAATGAAAATGCCAACAGAAAATATGACCAGAACCAATATGACAACAAATTTCAATTTGATCTATAAAATCAACTAAAATTAGGAAGAACATGTTTGCCAAAAGAGGCAAGTTTCATCTGACATTAAGCAATTCCATGATGCTAGAAAATTAGGAATTAAAAAATGAAGAGGAAATGTCAAAAGTCTCACCGAGGGCTAAAAATTGAACTTCCTCCTCAGAAGCTGGTTGATTCCTCTTCCCGCAGCCATTCGTTTCAACCTTCACCAAAAAGAAAGAAAGAAATCACATAGCTCACGAATGAAATTGAAACTTATAAACATTTGAACTTTAGTACTGTGCAACACATGCCAACATGTTATGTCTGAACAGTAGTAACTAAAGTTGAAGTAATGCAACCAATCACATCGTAACGGCAAACAGAAAGAACAAATAAATTACCTATTGTTCAGCAAATTCGTGACGGCAAACATCGTAATGCAACCAATCACATCTGTCATATTCACTCGCAATGCATGAAACAAATCCTTCATTGTAGAAGATGATGATCCAAGTTTCTCCACAACCAATGGGCAAGTTGCAGGAATAACATCCGCAGCATTTTCCAGACCAAGTATCTCAACTGTTCTTAGTGCCTCGAAAGTTTCTTCTAAACTGAAACACACAATAAATAAATAAAATTAGACAATTGCTATGGCTTACCTACACAAATTCCTCCAATCGAATAACTTCATGCTCAAACCAAACTATTATAGATGGAAAATATCAACCAACGCAAAAAATACGAAACAAAGCAATGATGCAGAACGATTAGAAGCTTTGAAATTTTTTAGAAATCAAGAACAATCAGAACGATTAGATTGAACCAGATCAAGAACGATCAGAAGCTTTGTGAATGCAATATGAAGGGTAAAAGTGAAAAAAAAACTAAACCTTGCGTACGATTCATCTGCGGGAGCAAAGAGCTCTAGAGCAGCGGAGCGGTGAGCGAAACCCTAGAATCCACAGGGAAGTGCGGTTGAGAGAATGGAAAGTGATCGATGGAGAAGAGATCCATAAGATCCAGCAATCGGTCTCTCTCCCTCCTCTTTGCAGAATCTCGATTCCATCTCCAATTTCCAAATCTTCCGCTTCTTCCCCTTCCTTCTCCAGATCTAGGGGCGAGGGTGGCTGCGGGGCGAGGGGCGAGGGGCTGAGGGGCGAGGGGCGAGGGGCGAGGGGCTGAGGGGCGAGGGGCGAGGGGCTGAGGGGGCTGCGGGGCGAGGGGCGAGAGGATGATTTGGGATTTTTTTTTTCAAAATTTTTAAATAGCCCCCCACGCAAACGTTTGTTCCCTAAAAATTTCGTTTCCCCCCCAAAAATTTTGTTTCCCCCCAAAAATTCAAAATCAATTTCTCTTAACTTATCCAATTTCTCTTATCTTATCCAATTTCTCTTAACAACATCCCTCATATATACTCAATTTCTCATCTCTTATCAAAAACTCTTATACAAAAACCCATGATAACATCCATGTTTTATAATATATATATATAGATATATATATAGATATATATATATATATATATATATATATATATATATATAATCATAAAAATCTCAAATAAATCTCAATGAAAAGTATATGTAAAAATATGACATAAAAACATGAGATGTGAAATGAAAACATGAGTTCAAAGCATGACTTAACATATAAATAAGAATTTCTATATTTCAAGTTCACCCATAATCCCTAATTCACCATGCAACCTCACAAAGGAATCTTCTTTAAGAGGTTTAGTGAAGATGTCGACAATTTGTTTTTGGGTTTCAATGTACTTTAAGATGATGTCCTTCTTAGCTGCATGATCATTAATGAAATGGTGTCTCACCACTATGTGTTTGGTACGGTAGTTATGTACCGGATTTTTGGAAAGACATATTGCACTTTGGTTATCAACCATGATAGGACAAGTATCACAATTGACACCATAGTCTTTGAGTGTGTGTCTCATCCAAAGAACTTGTGCACATGCAAGACCCGCGGCAATATATTTCGCTTCAGTAGTGGACAATAATACTGAGTTCTGTTTCTTTTAAAACCAAGAAACAAGAGAATTTCCTAGAAAATGGCAAGTGCCACTAGCACTCTTCCTATCAGAGTTGCATCCTGCAAAATCAGTATCACCATATGAGATTAACTTAAATGTGCTAGACTTAGGGTAAATTAACCCATAATCAAGTGTATGAATGAGATAACGAAAAATTCGTTTAACTGCAATCAAGTGTGACTCCTTAGGTCTAGCTTGATATCTAACACAAAGACATTCGAAGAACATAATATCGGGCATACTAGCAGTTAAGTAAAGTAAGCTACCGATCATACCTCGATATAGAAAAATGTCTACATCTTTCCCATTCTCATCCTTGTGTAGATGGGTTGTCGTACTTATGGGAGTCCGCTTTTTTGAAGACAATTCCATCCAGAATCGGTTGATAAGCTCCCCAGTGTACTTTGTTTGATGTATGAAAGTCACTTCCTTCATTTGCCGAATTTGTAGTCCAAGGAAATAGTTGAGCTCATGCATATGGCTCATTTCGAATTCATCCTTCATAGACTTGGAAAATTCTTGGCAACGATTAGCGTTAGTAGATCCAAATATTATATTGTCTACATAAACTTGAATTAAAAAGATGTCATTTTCATTATCTTTAATGAAAAGAGTTGAATCAACTTCACCCATTTTAAAACCTAAATACAAAAGAAAGGTTTTGAGTCGATCATACCAAGCTCTAGGAGCTTGTCTCAACCCATATAGCGCTTTCTTAAGTTTGAAAACATGGTTTGGAAATTTTTCATGTCTGAAACTGGGTGGTGGAGAAACATACACTTCTTCATTAACGATACCATTTTAAAATGCACTTTTAACATACATTTTAAATAATTTAAAATTTTTATGAGATGCAAAAGATAAAAGCAACCTAATAGATTCTAATCTAGCTACGGGGGCAAATTATTCTTTGACATCAATACCTTCCTCTTGCCAGTAGCGTTGAGCTAGTAACATTGCTTTATTCCTTGTGATGACCTCGTTCTCATCGGTCATGTTCTTAAAAATCCATTTGGTCCCAATAACTTGGTGACCATTTGGCAGAGGAACGAGCTTCCAAACTTCATTTCTTTCAAATTACATGAGCTACTCTTCCATTGCAAATATCAAAGAGCTATCTTCACCTGCTTTTTGAATGTTCTTTATCTCACTGATAGAGACAAATGCACAATGAGAGAATTTATCAATCATTGACCTTGTTCGGACACCCACACCAATGTCTCCAATTATTTGGTTATGTGGGTGATTACAAATGGTCAGATAAGCTTTGGGAATACATAGATCACTTGCAACATCCTCAACAGTTTCATTAGTATTATTAGTCTCAATAATACAATCTTTAATTTTAACATTACTAATGGAATCATATAAAACATCTACAATATTATCTACAAATGAGGAATATCAAAATCTTCATAAAATGAAACGTGTAGTGATTCCTCGATCGTTGAAGAGGTTTGGCTGTATATCCAGTAGACTTTGCTACGTGTGGAATATCCAACAAACATTCCTTCTTCGGATCTTGGCTCAAATTTATCTAAGTTACCATAGGTGTTCTTTTCAAAACTTTTTGAACCAAAAACACGAAAATATTTAACTTGAGGCTTTTATCATAAAGTAATTCAAAACAAGTTTTGTTCATTCGGTGCTTCACTAGGATCCTATTTAGCACATAACATGCCGTCTGCACCGCCTCTGCCCAAAATTGTAGTCTAAGATGACTATCATGGAGCATGGTGCGAGAACACTCAATTAGGGTCCTATTTTCTCTCTCAACAACACCATTTTGAGGTGAGCGCGAGGAAAAGAAAACTTATGAGTAATCTCGTTGTCATCACAAAACTTAGTAAAAAATACATTCTCGAATTCTCCTCCATGATCACTACGAATAATGATAATAGTGGTTCTTAAGAAATTTTGAATTTTCTTTGCAAATATAGTTAACTCTTCAAAAGCTTCATTTTTATTGGTTAAAAATGAAACTCAAGTAAATCAAGAGAAGTCATCTATGACGACTAATCCATAATGAGCATTACCTAAAGATGCAGTTCTAGTTTGCCCAAATAGATCTAAATGAAGTAATTCTAGGGACCTCTTAGAAGTTATGTCATCTTTAAGTTTAAAAGACGATTTACTTAGTTTACCTCTTTGGCATGAATCATAAAAGTTATTCTTATTAAAAGAAAATTTCGGAAAACTTTTAACAAGATCATGTTTAGCTAACTTATATAAGTGCTTAAAATGAGCATAACCAAAACGGCGATGCCATAATAATTGTTCATTTATGTTAGCAGCCATGCAATGTTATATGGTTTTAGGCAAGCTCAAATAATAAATATTTTTATGCCTAACACTGATAAATAAAATATGTGAATCAATATCAATAATATTGCAAATACATTCTCCAAAGTTAACCTTGTAACCCTTGTCACAGAGTTAACTAATGGAGATAAGATTATGACATAAACCAATAACTAAATAAACATTGGTAATAAGTGGTTTGGAAGGATTACCGACTTTGTCTATCCAATGATGGTTCCCTTTTGATTGCCTCCAAAAGTAACGGTTGCACCATCCTTGATGCGAACCACTTCGAAGAGAAAATGTGGAACCTCCTGTCATGTGTTTGTATCATCCGCTATCGAGTATCCATCCTTTCATGTTAGAGTCAATATGTCTATTATTTCTATCTTTCTTGTTCTTGGGTACCTATATAGTATACCATAAGCTCATGGTACCCAAGCTTTGTTGGTTCCAAGGGGATTAGCCATTTGGAAACCAAGTCTAAGGGGACTTTGGCTTCCCAACATAATTACCACTATTCATCACATTGCTAAAATAAGAATTAACATAAGCATTCCTATCATTTGTGCTAGTATTCTTAAGACCCCAAATTGTGTATGTTTTGGGTGTCATTTTCCTAGTTGCATGCACATTTGGTTAAGATCTATGTGGTGCATACTTCCTAGGAGCATGAGATCTAGCAAATGAAGATGGAGGTGGATAAGGATGAGGCATATATGGATTATATGCAAATTGAGGAGCATGCATATTATATGAAACATATAGAGCATGCATGTGATGCGGTGGATGTGCATGAGCATACATGGGAGAATTATGTGTATTAACATACGAATGTGTAGGAACACTTGCATGAGTATTTCTCAAGTGTGAATTTGCACGTGTCCGTGGGTGTGGAGCATAATATGTGTCATAAGTGTCCATATGTGAAGTAGGAGTTTTCCTACATGTATGTGTGTTGGTGTACATATAGGCATAACCTTTATTTTGGTTTCCACCCATAGTGGGTTTCTTGCCAAAAGAAGGAGAGTGCGAAGTGGTGGCCTTCTTGGTAAGTTTGCTACCAATAGTGTTTTTGACATCACTAGTGGATACACCGAAGGGTGGCCTCACAAAATCTATAGTTACACCACTATATGATGTGCGAGAGTTGGATGCATTTGCTTCCACATAACCAAGTCCAACATGATGTGTGGCCGGAAATTGGCTTGAAAGCAATTCATCCAATTGACCTTTCCCTTTGTTAAATCTCTTAACTTGGAAGGACATGAGCGCATATTTCTCCCCAAGGGAAGAAATATTGGTATCCAAAGTGGACACACGTGTTTTGAGGTCAAGCACTTGGGTTTTAAGAGAATCATTCTCAATACCCAATTGTGTATTTTGTGAAGCAAGATCAATACTATATGTAATGGTAACGTTCCGACCGTACAGATTTTAGCGCATAACCGTGTTTCGTGTGCGTTTGGTGTATTTGATTTTTAATACTGTTTTTCATAGTTCAGGCGCGCGACCAAACCCCGTATTCACGACCCTCTCAGAGGCGCGATCGCTCCGGTATTTTCCTTGTTATTTTTGGATGTAGTGTGAACAATTTACTTATCTCATCACAACTTATAAATATCTATATATAAATAAATTTAAGTTCTTTAAGAAGGATGTATGTTAGTTTTTTTAAAAAAACAAACTTATTAATCTTTAATCTTTTATTTTAAAACACTTAATAAACTTTTTGAAACAAATTAAACCCTCCCCATGTGCTAGCCTACCAAGTCAAGTCTTTTCTGTTGGGTTTCAAATCACAACGAATTATTTTTTTGTTAAAACAAACTTTTGCTAAACTGGGTTGCTTGTTAAAACAAATTTAATTGTTAGTGTTATCATATCTTCAGCTCATAACCGCCTTACCCTCTTCCTGCGTTATCATTTATGGGCTCAACCTCCCCTACGATTCACGCACGTCACCATTTTCGTGCGTTCTTCTCCTTCCTCTTCTCTTTAAACCCAACCGCACACCAGGTTATCATTTCGAACCTCACGGCGACAACTCCACCTCTCCAGCACCCAAAAGAACCCATAGCCTGATCAATCTCCAAGCCTCACGCCCCTGTCCCAATACTCGCAAGCCACCCCAAACTCAGGCAGGCCCTGCTCCCCTTCTCTTCCAGGCACCGCAACCCCCGAGGCCGCAAACCGCCTGTACCTCCGCTCTTTCCCTTCACGACTACCTTCCGGCCATCGCTTCCACATACGACTCAACTCCAGGCCGCCGCCTGCTTCATCTTCTCCATAGCCCGAGAGCCGCACAACACTCTCCGGCCATTCCCAACACCGCGCCTTCCTCACCCCGACGAGTCGTCGCCGCTGCCGCTCCACCTGCGGGCACACGCCGAGGCGCCTTAACACGTAAGTCTCTGCCTTTTTCATTGGAATAAATATCATAGATGATAGCAGTATGAAGGGGAATGGCATATGTGTACTCATGCATGCAAATCATGGGTGATAATTCGTTGTGACCATCTGTTTAAGAAATAAAACACTGCCTTGGTTTAAATTTAATGCTATTATTATAAGCCAGTGGCACTAGTTTAACAGTGCATAGAAATTGATATGAATGTTAGTGCATTGTCTTTTAAAAACAAGTTGTTAGTGGGTGTAGTCGGTGAATAATTAATCATCATAGAAAATGATATATGTAGATGTAGGGTAGTGCCCAATTGTTAGTACAAAACATATAATGTATGACATAGGGCCCAGTCTGTCATAACCCTACACTAATGAATATTGCACCATGTCGTCTTTTTCCCCCGTAACCTAATGGATAATCTGGACAGTTACTTAATGGCACTATGCAATGTAGTAAAATCCAGAGTTTAGATTAAGTAATATTTTTAATTAATACTAGCCTTGATATAAGTTAGTTAAATAATAATGGTAGCGTTAAAGAGATCGAAACGATGGATCTCATCCCAAATCAACTTACTGATGCATTTCTTTATATGGGTTGCATGCACAGAACATGTAGCTTTATTTGCCACACTATTACTGATAAGAAAAACTGATATTAGTAGTATATTAACAGAAATTAATATTAAATGTTAAGTCATAACATATCAATAAGTTAGAGTTAATGATATAGCTAGTTACGTGTTAGACTATATGAATGTATTAAAGGCAGTACTAATGTTAGTGATAAAGTAATGAGTATGGTTGTTATTAGAATGTTAGTGTTATTTATTGGTGTGGACGTCATCCTTAGAGAACCTAAAAAGAGAGAGAGAGAGAGAGAACTATTATTTTAATTCTGTCGAAACGAACCTAATTCGGACTTGGGTTTTAATCAATACAGAGAACCGATCGTTCCATAGCGTAACGCTCGACGAGACGAACCCACGACAACGGACATCACCGGAAACAGGCAAGTGAAACTTGCCAATTAGTGCTTTAGGCCATGTCTTAGGCCATTTTCTTGTTTTAGGCATAAAAGAGACTAGGCGACGAAATGATACTCGCCTAGACGCAATTTTAAGATCTAGCTTGACAACGAAGCTAGATCTGTCACCATGCCATGACATTCATGCATATCTGCCTGTCACGTTTAATTTTCGTAACTGCATTCTTTTTACTTGTACTCTGCCTGTCACGTTTAAATTCCTTAACTGTACGCATTAAATTACAAACTTGACATGACATGTCATCCATGTTTGAGTGTTGCATTCGTAGCACACGCTACTATACTTGTACATCCTTGTTTAGGCTAGGCACCTGTGTTACAGGCACAACCCTATGCCAAATACACTTCCTGGCTCGTGATCCAGAAGCGAGCATTCCATGTTCGGGGGTAAAGCCCTGGCTCGGTACACGTGGAGGGGTAGGGATAAGCGATCACTTGAGCTTAGGAGTTGGCCCGTACAGCCACTCTAGCCAAAAGGCGTAATCTTTATGCACGACGTGTTTACTTGACTTGTAAAATCCATGTGTTTATTTAGTAGCTCTGCTACCCATGCCATGTTGTACTTGTGCCTTGTTAAACTTGCTGCCATGTCATACTTGTTGCATTTGTTTAATTGTTGCATCCATTCAGTAAAATGCCATGTCATCGCACTTTTTAGAACTGCTAGGTTGCTTTACTTTCCTTTTAGTTTCCTTGCACAAAGTCTTTGTAGACTTTGCTGATATGCGCCCTCGTCTCTTTGGGTGTCGCATGTTAGTTGCTGAGCCAGAGTCCGTTGCTGAGTACGAGGAGTACGTGGACATTGAGCCTGGGTCCACAGCTAACGTGGAGTACGAGGACACCGGCGACCAGTCATAGAGTTTTCCTTCGTTGTTACTTTGCTTAGTCTATTGTTAGGTTGTTGGTGAGCAACACCTTTCTTTCTGTAAGTTATTTCCTTTTGTTGGCCATGCTGGGTTTTTTTTTACTCTTTTCTTTTAGCATGGTGGCTTTTCTAGGATGTTGAAATTTGTTATGGACATTCTGATATTGGTTATTTTACGTCTCTTTCTTTATTATTATTTTTTTTCCGTATCGCACTTACAGGGACCTTTACTTGGTTTAAATCTAGACGCTTTACAGACTGGAGCCTTACAGCTCCAAGTCTGAGCGGACCTCATCACGCCTCGCCTCCATTTTAGGGAAGCGGGTCGTGACACTATATTTTGAATAATTTTGATCTAGTTGAGATTTGAGGGAATTCACCTCATTTCTCAAGGCGCCATTTTGAGAAATCAAATTGACTTTCTCAAGTGTAAGTGTGTCAACAATGGTGTCATTGTTGATGATGCTTTGCTAACATTTGATTTCTTCAAATTAGTTTATCTAAGTATAAGAGATTGATACATAGAAAATAATTCTTTGTTAGCAATACGAAGTTCATCCATGGTTACCTCGGGTTTATCATTCTGACTATCACTCTCATCGGAGAATGCATCTTCTCAGGCCATGAAGCACATATGTGCACTCTCACCCTTCTCATCTCGGATTCACTCCAGAAATCTCCACTTGAATCATCGAAAGTCCCAAAAGGTCCTTTCTTCTTATCCTTCTTAAATTTGTCGGGCTTATGTACTTTGCTGCTTTCCACTTTTCTTTATTTCTTAGTATTGTGCAATCCTTCTTGATGTGCCCCGGCTTGTTACACTTAAAACAAAGAGATGATAAATTGTTACTGGAATCAAATTTAGATTTGGAAGGAAATTTACCTTTGCAAAAGAAGCGTTGGAACGTCTTGGCAATTTGCGCCATTTCTTCCAAATTCATTTCGTTCTCGGATTCATCACTATCGGAGGATGAAGAAGTAGACTTGATGGTTGACGCTTTCTTCTTTGCCTCTGTTGGATTCATCATAGCTCTAATCTTTATTCTGTTCTCCCTTCTTACTTCGTAAGACATGAGAGTACCGATGAAATTCACCACGGTATAGTTTTTCATGTCATTGGCCTTCTCAATGGCAATTGCCCTTCTTTCCAATTTTGAGGTCATTCACATGATTATCTTTCTCACCTTTTCTTGTTGAGTGTATACTTAACTGTGAGCTTCAAGCTCTTTTGTGATGTCGGTGAAATGACCTTACATCGTTGCAATGTTCTCATTATCCTGCAAATGAAACCTGTCAAAATTTTGTATAGCAACATATAATTTTGACAATTTTACTTTGTTCGTTCCCTCGTGGATAACAACGAGATGGTTCCATATTTGATATGCACTCTTACATGTGCATATCTTATTGAACTCATCCGGATCCAATGCACAATGAAGAACGGTCATTGCCTTGGCATTAATCACCTTGGCAGACTTCTAGGCAGGAGTCCATTAGTCAAAATCTCCTTCGGTGGGTTCAACGTACTCCTTATGGAGGGTTTTTCAAAGAGAAGCACTCCTTAGAAATGCCTCCATCCGACACTTCCATTAACTAAAATTCATGCCATTGAAATGCAAAGGACGAACCGTTGATTGTCCTTTGAAAATGGTAGACACACAATCATGATGGTGATTATTGTATAAAGGAGGTGGAGGAACGTTGTTGTTGTCGGATGCCATAGCTATAAACCTTGTGCTCTGATACCAATTGTAGGGACCCTGGCTATGAGGAAAACACTTGAAGGGGTTGAATAATTTTTATAAAATTTAAACGATAGTTATACAAATTTAAATCCCTAACCAACAATAAATGAGGAATTATAAATTAACCCAAAAGAAACAAGCTAACACAAAAGATGTTTCAAGGGTTCGGATTACCCAAGTCCAATCCCAACGTGTTCCTGGTAATCCTACGTCCCTTCCATCCGGATACCTCCGGCTACTCAAGTTAGAGTCCTAACTTGAGGTTTTCTTTAAACCTACTTGTAGCAACCCTACAAGTGTAATCGAACCATTATCGATGTCCTTGACTCCCACAACTTGGGATCAAGCAAACCACTCTCACAAACCGAGACTAAAACTAATTACGAAAGTTATAAAATTCGAAATGAAATTGCAACACTTACAATCACCTATGTCTTGAAGTAGAACTTGAAGGAGCAAGTATGTTGTGTGTTGATGTCTCTTCCAAGAAGATAGAACGCCCCTTCTCTTATCACCACCAAATGCCTAGAGGATATCACTTTGATTCTAGGTTAGCGAGCAAGAGATAATGAAATTGGAATTCTACTGCTTTAAGAGATTGAGAGCTTAAGGTCTTGGAGATCAATGCTTGAATGGCTAAGAGCATAACCAAGTAGCTCCAATGGAACAGTAGAAGCCCCTCTTATGGTTCTCCAAAAACCCTAAAACAGAATACACAAAAGCCCCTTTGAAATCCGTGTGGAAACAGCCAACAGATGGAATTTACACCTTAGACAATCGACGTATGAAGAACTCACATTCGCCTGCTGCACTGGGTCAGAGAGTAGGTGAGAATTCAAATGGTAACTTACCACGTAGGACAATCGACTGATGAAGGTCAGACATGCGCAAGTAAACCAACAGGCGACTGAGGAACCTTCTATAGCGACTGAGCGAAAGAGGAGTAAGTGGTGAAAACTCAAGAAATTTGGGAAGCGAGGACATGCGACTGATGTGGTATCCACAGGCGCCTGTGCCATGTGCATGCAACTGTGAAACCAATATCAGTCGTCTGGCCGAAACTTGCCAAACTTGCCAAACACCAAGTGTCAGGACAAGGATCGACACGAGAATGTAGAAGCATTCACAGGTGCATGTGTTGTAGGCAGGCGACTGTGAAAGCAACATCAGTCGTCTGGCTAAAAGATGACAAGCTATGGATCTTTGGGCAAAAGTGAGATAGGTGACTGACTAACAATTCACAGGTGTACTTTGTACAGCAGTCGCCTGATGAAAGTGATAACAGAAATCCTAGAAGCCAAATATCAAAGTATGCGCAAAACAGACTCATGTAGAACAAATCACATGTGACTGTTTGGAGACAGGCGCATGTAAAACATTCATCAGTAGGCTGTTGAAAGTCCAAAATGCACATGCTAGAGAATAATGAATTGGAGGCATAAGAAATGAGTTTTAATGATTTCCTAGGACAGAAAGAAAGATGTGTGTGTGCTTCAATATAATTCTACTTCTAAGCTACATACTGGAAGAGAATAAAAAGATTACATCCTGTTTTTGCCTCTCTTCTTTCTATTAAATGAGCTTGAAGTCTTCTAGGATCTTCAATCACCATCTTTGATTATCCAATCCACTTTACACGCTATGATTGATCCTTAAGTGACATCCATTGCTAACTGATCTTCATAATATGTTATAGTTGATCTTTAAGTGACATCCATTGCTAACTGATCTTCATAATATGCTGAGGCAATGGATTAACTGCAAGTAGGAGATTAGTCACAAGTATTTATGTTTGCTCATCATCAAAACCAAGTAGGGAGATGTCTAATACTCAAAATATACACACATCCAACTAATCAATCAAGTTTGTGTTGATATAGGCATTAGGCCACCAAACCCGTGATGAGTTTGATTTCCTAACATAATCACTAAAGCAAATAACAGTGTTAACTAGGGATTTTACATAGGCATCCCTCTGATGTACTCCCACATTGGTAGGAATCCAAAGTCTTATGACATTCCTACATCTCTTATCAGGCTTCCTTTTAGGGCAACGATTTGCATAATGTCCTAAAGTTTGACATTTCTGACAAGTGATATTAGGATGAATCGTGGCATTACAAGGATACACATGCTTGTGGGTAGAAGAAATTTCCTTGGCATGTCAATTGTGAATGGGTTGCCTCTTGGCATAAAATGAATCAAGTTGATTCGCATTTACAACGATGTGTTTTACATGCTTTTTGTTTGAGTTGGTGTTGTTCTACAAGCAATCATGGTGCATCTTCTTAAAAGCATGATAATAGCTTTGTTTAGCCCCATGAGAAGAGGTGGTGGCTTAGGAACCAACCTTTGAGTAATAACCCAAACCCCTACGATGATTTGCTGGATGTTGTTGTTTGAGCAAATCATGGAGGCAATCCCCAGATATAACAAATTTTCAAAGTTTTAGGAATTCCTCATTGCGTTTCAAATTTCGGGTAGAAATGTGGGATTCTAATTCAATATTCTTGGCTTTCAATTGGTCAATCTCTATGAGAAGATTATTGATTTGAGAAAGTAGTGTTTCTTTCTCAACATCACCTACTGTGTGTATAGCATGTAGAGGTGGATCAACAATATCATTAGAGGGAGTGTTCCCTTTACTAGCTAGCAATAAATCATGCTTGGATTTAAGAGATGTTAAATATTTAGCTAGTTTATGAAGAGAGGTCAACATTACCTTATTGTTCTCTCGAAGATCCTCCACGTTCTCCTCCTTCTCCTCTTCACTCTCCTCTTCTTCTTCACTTTCCTCATCATTTGAACTTGAGCTTGAGGATGAAGATTATTCCTCGATTTCCATAAGACACATGTTCTTCGTGTCTCTTTAGTTGACATCAACACACTTTGGCATAGTCTAATCCTTGAGATCACACATAGAATTTACAATGGATGTAAACGTCTGATCATTATCGTCTTCACTCTTACTCGAGTCATCAGACGAAGGCTCATCCCAAGTTCCAACAAAAGCGGGATTCTTCTTCTTCCCCCTTTCCAATGCTTCTTTCTTCTGCCATTATACTTCTTTTCTTTTTCTATGACAAGTATTTGCAAATTGACCTGTCTTGCCACACTTATAACTCAAAATAGAAGCTTTGTTAGTATTCAAAAATAACTTTAAATCTATCTTACATTGCGACGGATTCATGATACTCATGACTTTATTGGCAAGCTCAATTGCGGATCTGTCTTCATCTTCGCTTTCTTCATCATGAACTTCATCCCTGCTAGGGGTGTAAAAATGCTTCTTCTTCTTCTTCTTCTTCATAAGATTTGCATCATTGATGTTGAACTCCTTCATCCATTCAATCTTCTCATCAATGGCCTTGAAGGCAATCACCTTTTGCTTCTCTACGGGATTTGATGTTTGGCACTCCTTGTGTTGCATCCTCACCTCGTAGGCCATATGATTTCCAATGCACTCCTCTACAGTGTACTTGCTCAAGTCATTGGATTCTTCGTTTCCATTGCCGTTGAACTCCATTGAGGTGTAAGCAAACCTAGTATCTTCATCACCCTAGCCTCTTAAGAAACATCTTTTACAAGTCCTTCCAAAGCGTTCATGATCTCGTTAAACCAAGTGAACATCTCGGAGATGCTTTCTCCTTCCTGCATATTAAACATTTTATACTTAGAAACAAAGACACTTCGTTTTGATTTCGTTACCTTTGAGGTTCCCTCATACTCAAACTCCAGGAGATGGCAAATATTGTCCGTCGATTTGCACATAGAGATGCGGTTGAACTTGTTTGGATTGAGTGCATAATGAAACTCATTCATCGTCGTTGCATTGTGCTTGATCAACTCTTTTTCATCCGTTGTCCTTTGAGCCATGGGTGTGTCGGGTTTCTCAAATAGAGCCTCGATGATGTCCCATAGCTCTTGACCTTCTATCCAAATCATCATCTTCACCTTCCAAGATGGATAATTCATCATATTAAAGAGCAGGGGTCGAACTGTGTATAACCATTCCTCCTGGGATTGAGATGAAGCTTTAAACGCCACAGTTCTTGCTTGAGCATAATCAACCCACTCTGATACCAAATGTAGGATCCATGTCCACTAAACAACACAATAGAGGGAGGGTGAATAATGTATTGGCAATTAAAATGCTAATTAAAACTAATTAAGCAATGCAAAATACTAATTGTAATACAAAAAACATAAAATAGAGAATGTAAAAAACAAACGCAGAATTTACTTTGGTTCAGATCCTACACCGACGATCCTAGTCTAGTCACACCCTCGTAAACCCAAGCAGTGGATTTCCATTAATGCTCCCTAAATCAGGGCATGAAAACTCTTCACGAGTACAATCCTAAACCAGGATACCAAGGAGTAAACCCACCAATGTGATGGATTAAACCCTTCAAGTGGAGTACACCTCGTACAATGTTCTTACAACCTGAGAACTAGGTTTCACATCAAAATGAAGCAAAATATCTATATTACAATTGAGGGCAGATTTTGAATTTGTCCTATGTGGCAATGTCACATCCAGTTTTGGAGGGAAATTTTTGGGTTGAAGAGAAATTTGTTGGGAATACACAAAAACATTGAAATTATGAATAGCCTTTTAATATTAGTTATGAAAGAAATGCTGTGCACACACACAATCTTATCTTGGGAATGGACGCGAGTTGTGGGAGAATGAACGCGGGAGATGCTGCCAACTCATTGATCCGCGTTGCAAAACCCTGTAAAATTTTGATCCCATCTGCTGATATTTCAGGGGAAACTAATAATTATTGATGTTTGTTTAAAATTAGTGGGTCTAAGATTTTTAAATGAACAGTGTCCCACGGGCACATGTTATATGTATATGCCGAAGGCGCCCGCGCCGAAGGCGCCCGCTACATTTTTTAACGCTGATTTGTTGTTCCGCGCCAAAGGCATCCGCTCCGTTCGGCCCGGGCTAAATTTTTTAACGCTGATTTGTTGTTCCGTGCTTAAGGCACCCGCTCCGAAATAGTTGTTTTACGTGGAGTTTGTTGTTCTGCACCGAAGGCACCCACGTCGAATTTGGGGTTCTGTGTCGAAGGCGCATACGCTGAATTTTTTATTCAGCGTCGAAGGCGCCCGCGCCATTTTTTAACACTGATTTGTTGTTCCGCGCCTAAGGCACATGCGTCGAAATTGTTGTTTTACGTCGAATTTGTTGTTCTGCATCGAAAGCACCCACGTCGAATTTGGTGTTCTGTGTCGAAGGCGCATGCGCTGAATTTGTTGATCCGCACCGAAGGCACCCACGCCGAAGACGCCTGTGCCGCTAAATATTGTAAGTTAATTTGTTTTTCTTTTAAATTTTGGCTTCTATAAAAAAAATTCGGGGAACAAAGATTTCGCAAGGGAAAATCTTAAATGAACCGTGCCCGCGGGCACGGGTTATGACTAGTTATCTTACATATGCCTCGAATAGATCTTACCGATGTGTGTGTAAAGGCACGAAAATTTGGTAACACCAAATGCTTGATGATGAAAAGATGCACTTAGAAAACTTTCTCTCTTAATGCAAGTTAAATGCAAAACAGTTTAAGCAAGTGAAAGAAACATGAGAGAGAGAAATATGCTCTTGGATTTTGGCTCTAAGAATGAGTTCAATTCAAACTATTGACTTGTTGGACTGATTGCTATGGACACTGAACTTCTGCACAAGATTATATCTATATAATTTAGTATGATTGGAAAACTGAACTAATAAAATAGAGATTGAATTGAACTGAACTGAAATTGACAAACTGGGTTTGGGAACTCATTACTAAAAGATAATAGTGACTGAGACCATACTGTTAACCGACTTGATAGACCATCTAATGTACTTTACTGTAACGAACACTCTCTGGTCGTACGTATTTTAATGCGTATTTTGTTTCGTATGCGTATATTCGTATTTTATTTGTATTATTATACTCAATAGCTCTTAGGACTGACCGGACCCCGTATTCACGATCCTCTCGGAGGCACGATCACTCCAGTATTTTCTTTATAACTTTTAAATGTCCAATGGCGTAGTTGCATAACCTGATTATTAATATTATTACTTTTATAATAATCTGTTTTAATTAAACATAAAATGTTTAAAAACAACAACAACAAAGTTCTTTCAGAATATTTTTGTTAACAAAACATAACTAACACTATTCTAACTAATATAATTCGTATTATATCTTAACCTAATAACTAATGATATCTAAAACTATTAGTTTTAAAAAAAATCAGATCAAATCAAAACCTATTATTGTAAAGATCCTAACTAAACCAACAAACCCTGCACGTCACACGTAACCCCTATCCCCCACATTATCTCTCCCTTCTCTCTAACTTTTCCCTCTACAAAAGCCTCAGGTCGTCTCTTTCTCCACATATTAAAACCCAACTGAACCTAGGCCTAACCCTAAGCCCCTTCTCACAGCCCTACAAACTAAATACCCTAGACCTATACCCCTCAGCATCTCACCGAAACAAACACCCCACCGCCGACCCAATCGTCAATGGCTTCAACCCTCCGGACAACCCAGTTGATGTGCGCAACCTATCATCCGTGCATCCCTCTTTTCCCAGTCCGACGTCCCTCCCTCCAGCCTCTACCGCACAAACTCCGGCCAAGAAACCCCTGTCGATCTTCTGCAACCCTAGCCCACCTCCAAACAGCCTGCAGACCTTCCCTCCTCAACGTGTGCGACCCCCAGCCACATCACCTCTCCCCCTCTCACTGCAAACCTCTCACACCGCCGGTAAACTCCTCAGCCCGACGCCCAGACCACCTGCACTCACCCCACAGCCGTCTCCATGGTCAGCTTACCTCCGAGCTCCAGACAGACTGCGGCCTTTCCCACCTCAGCCCGCAACAATGGCCTGTCGTTCACCTCGCCTCAGATCCACCGACAACAGCCCTTGCCCACACCTCGAATGGCTGCTGCTGCTGCCAGACTCGCTGCGTGCCCCCACTGCCCTCCAGCAGCTCGCTACTATCGCAAGTATCCACGCACGTCGCTGTTTGAGGATGTGCGCATCATCTCTACACCCCCCACTGCGTCTCAGCTCCATACCAAGCGTCAACTGTTAGTGATCTTTCCATACTATGTTATAACCCACACACTAGGCTAGAAAACATAATAAAATCAAATTATTAGACGTCGTAAGGACTATCTTAACATTTAATATGTCGGGACGAACCTAATTAAGCTGTATGTTAAATCAAACCAGAGAACTGATTGTACAGTAGTGTTGCTCGTCAAGACGAACCCCGACATCAAGTTCATCGAAATCAGGCAAGTGTGCAAATTGTAATGAATTTTTGAAGTTTAACGTTTAAACTGTCTTTTTCACTTAAAGCCGAATAACAAGAAATTGACCCGAGAAATGACGTTCGCAAAAAAATACCATGACGACCCATACTTAAAATGTGACACATTGACATAAAATTTCGCATGTTTATGATTCAAGAGTAAATAATGAGAAATACTTGATTGCATCATGTTTAATAAACAAGCCATTTAATTTCACTATTAAAATTATTTTTGAATGTAGTAATTTGTGATAAATGCTAAAATTAATATGGTCATGTGCTCCACATTTTATTTGTTTACACATCGTTGGATTGGACACTTGTGGAACATCTAGAATACTAGAACTCGCGAATTCGTTCGCCTCAAAGGAGAAATCTTGAATTCAAAAACTCTTGCAAATCGTTTAGGCTGGCTCGTGTTCCAGTACATATTTTGTGTGGGGTTAGGGTTGAGCGACCACTGAGCATGCGTGTAGATGCCCCTTTCAAGATCACTACCTAGGTGGTGGGTGGCGTCAATCACTATTAGACCCCTGTGAGAAGGATCGACATACTCACCATGACTTAAAGGCGGAACCCTAGGCATGATAGAAAACAATGACACAAAACTTGAACTCATTATGGTTTTCTCGGTTGTACACTAGAATTGACATGTTAATAATGTTTGTAGAAATGCCATGCTCCTTAGTGCTCGTTTAAAGTCTTTAGAACTTCCTTGCTTAAAAGTACTTTACTTTACTTTAAAATTTACATGTTTATAACCATGCTGCTGACATCTTGTATAAACAGTTAATGCTTCATAATTTGTTACTATTCGTACACCTTGCTTTGGATCGTCTTACTTTTACTTGCCAGAACCTTGCTGACATACATTCGTGTTTTTGGAATATATGTAAGATCACGAGCCATGCTGAGGTTCTGGCAAGTAAAAGTAAGACGATCCAAAGCAAGGTTCTGGCAAGTAAAAGTATGTCAGCAAGGTTCTGGATATTTGCCTTTACGGGATGTTTTGTGTGTGCGTGTATACATCGAGGTATACACGATTTTTGAATGTCGTAACTACGTATGGATAGGTATATGTAGCGGTATACTAATTATATGCATATTGATATGGTGGTATATTATATATATATATATATATATATATATATATATATATATATATATATATATTTTTTTTGGAGAATATGCTTTGCATCTTTATTGAATGTAATGAAAAAATACAAGGCTCTCACTGGGGTGGAAGAAGGAAGTTAGCAAGGGGAGGTAAGGCACAGGCGCGATTACTTCCACCAAAGCATAACGCCTTCCGATACCCGTAGTGCCAAAGAAGAAAAAAAAATACATGGGTATATCATCCTAGTCTAACAGCCCCAAATTTGAGGGGGGGGCGCCAGCCTCATCCTGCTCCCAAACCACATGCCGCAAAGCAATCCTGACGTCCTCAGCAATATCATCAAAGAGAACCGTCCGTATCTGACTGCAACCCTAAAAAATTCTCCTGTTCCTCTCTCTCCAAATGTGCCAAGCCATCACTGCTAAGACTGTGTTGGCCAATCTTCCTGTGCTGCCTTTGCTGTGAAAATGAATGAGAATAAGATCTCCAATACCACTAAAGAGGACGGTAAAGTAGAACTGAACCCCAGTTTCAGAAAACTCCTGCAAAGGAGGTAATTAGTATAACTGCATTCAAAAAATATATGATCCATATTTTCATGGGCATTATCAGAGCATAAAACATAGAAGGGTGAAGTGGGCACTCCCCATTATACGAGCTTGTCCCGGGTAAGAAGTTTCCCATGTAAAGCTCACAATAAAGTGATAGCCATCTTGGGGTTATGCCCCTGAAACCAGACCACCTTGTGATAGGGAAATAGAGGTTTAACGACCCTTGTCCCCGCCCAGGCATCCCATAAGGTGGGGGACTTGGAGACCCAAGCCCAAGAATCATCACCAACAGTTAAGACAACCGAGTCAATTAAGTTTCGCACATTAATGAGAGAGCTACAATGAACCCAGCCCGTGTCATTCCAATAGCTCCTGACCGTGAAGGCCTCCTCACCAACAGGGACGTCGTAGATATCATTACGGGCTCCACAGGGAAGCCAGTTATCATACCAGAAGAGGGTGGAAGCCCCATCTCTAACAATGCGCCGAGTGAGTTTCTTAGTAAATTCACGTCAATGCAGAATGAATTTCCAAGAACCAGATTGCATAGGATGAGATTTAGCCAGATATAAGCCCGTGTTGGACATATAATGCTTCCTCATATAATCAGCCCAATATCCCCCATGGGTAAGCATACGCCAAGTCAACTTAACACCATATGCATTATTCAGATCAGTAAAGCTTCTAAGCACCACCCCTCCTTCTTCTTTCGACACACAAATGTCCTCCCAAGCCCAGAGATGATTTTTCCCCCAAATGAATCTCTTGCATATTGAAGTAAGAGAGCGTAAGACAGACTTAGGAATACGGAAAGCCTGCATCCAGAAAACAACCATGCCGTAGATAACAGTTTTGACAAGCTCAATGCGCCCGGCAATAGATAATAAAGACGAAGACCATCCCTGCAACCTGCTCTTGCATCTATCAATCAAACGGCCATACATCGAGGCATTGAGATACTTGGTAGAGAGGGGAAGGCCCAAGTATGTGGATAGTGTCTACACCCTTCTAATGCCCAGAATATCAGCGAGATTACCAGCACCCCTGACCCCTTTGCTAAATATGCCAGCACTTTTACTCCAGTTAACATCAAGCCCAGAGAAGTGCTTGAACGTGGTAAGTAGATCTCTCAACCTGTCACTCCCCGCTTCCCTAAAATGGAGGCGAGATGTGAGAAGGCCCGCACAGGCACGGAGCTGTGAAGCCACACGCCTGATAAGCGTCAGTAAAACAAGTGCAGGTCCCTGTAACCACGAACAGAACAAGGATAATAACACAAGAGAGACAGAAATAAAATCTCAAATCTCAGCATTGTCCAACATTAAAATTAAGTTCAACATCCATAAAAGCCACCATGCTAAAAGAAAGAGTCTAAGGCCCAGAACAAGGCCAACAAAGACAAACATAAACAAAGTATTGGTGCTACGCACCAACAACAAAAACAATCTAAAATGAAGAACACAAGCAGCCTCTACGACTGATCGCTCGTGTCCTCGTACTCCTCAACAAACGCAGGTTCTGACTCAGCGTCAGCGAACACCACGTCCTCTGCAGCACTCTCAGGCTCGGGATCTAACATGTGTCACCCAAAAGAGTAAAGGGGCACATGTCAGCAAGTCTAAAAGACTTGGGCAAGGAAACTGAAAGGAAAGTACACTAACAACCTAGCAGTTATAGTATGATGCATGACATGGCAAGTATAGTATGGAAGTGACAAGTAAAGGGAAGTACAAGTGGCAAGTATAGTATGTCGTGGGTAACAAGTTTTACAAGTAAAACACGGACAAGTACAAGTCTAGTGGTTCACATCAAGTGATCACGTCAGGTAAACACGTCAAGTAAACAAGTTGTGCACAGAGATTTCGTCTGCTGGCTAGAGTGGCTGATCGGGCCAACTCGTAAGCTCAGGTGACCGCTTATCCCTACCCCTCCACGTGTATCAAGTCAGGGCATTACCCCGAACACGGAATGCTCGCTTCTGGATCACGAGCCAGGAAGTGTATTTAACACGTATGGCGTAGGGTTATGCCTGCAAAACAGGTGCCTAGCCGGAAACAATTAGATCGGGCATTGGCTATCAACCAACTCACGTGGCCCGCTTCTGGAACACGAGCCAGAAAACACAAGTATTGTAGCGTGTGCTACGAATGCGACATTCAACATGTATATCATGGATGACAATTATTCGCGTACCGTTAATTAAAATTAAACATGACATGGTAGTACTTATGCAACATGATAAATGACAGGTCTAGCTTTGTTGTCAAGCTAGATCCTGAAAATTGCGCCTAGGCGAGTATCATTTCGTCGCCTAGTCTCTTTTACGCCTACAATAAGCAAATGGCCTAAGACATGGCCCAAAACCCTAAGTAGCAAGTTTCACTTGCCTAGCACCGAGGATGACGGTCACGAAGGTTCGTCTCACGGACTCTAATCTACGGGGAAGTCGCTGTTATGGAGAAACAATCATCAAAACAACATTCATTTTCATTAGGGTTTCACAAAAACACAAATGGGTTATGAGAATATTAAGAGATCGATTTATTACCGAATCGTTAGCGGAAGAACGATGCCGAGCAAGCACGGCGACGGAAGAACGATCCGGGAAACTAGGGTTCAGATCTGGAAATGGGGAGAAATTCTGGAGAAATGGGATTTTGGGGGTTTTGGGGGGTTTTCCGACGACCTAGAGGTGGTGGCCGGCCTAAATGGAGATGGGGGAGAGGCTCTTGAAGAAGGAGGAAGGCTAGGGGAAGATGGATGATGATTTGGGGAAGAAGGAGGCTCAGGAGAAAATGAAAGAAGAAAGAAAAACGTTTGGGGGGGTTTAAATAGGCACAGCCGGCGACTGGGCAAACCCTAGGTTTACGACAGCAGTTAGTCGGTCAAAGAAGGGTTGTTGACAGACTAGTTTAATAACTAGTCGGTCGGTCGACCAACTGTGACCGACTAAAACCAAACAGTAACTCAGGTTGTCGAAATGGTCAAAGAATTAGTCGGTTAAAGTACAATGGCTGACCGACTAGTTTGCAACCTAGTCGGTCGGTGGTTGTTCTTGGACCGACTAACGATAAACAGTAACTTAGGTAAAATGTATCAAAGGAACTAGTCGGTCTGAGAGCAAGTTCTGACCGACTAGTTTCACATCTAGTCGGTCGGTGGTTGTTCTTAGACCGACTAAAAGTAAACAGTAACTCCTGTACAATTGATTCAATGAACTAGTCGGTTCTAGTAGCGTTCCTGACCGACTAGATCTCAATCTAGTCGGTTGGTCCCCCTTCTTGAACCAACTAAAGTGCACTAAAAGTGCCGAATCGAAGCGCGAAGCTTCGGGAAGATTTCTATAACTTCTAAGATCACTCTAACTCTAAAATATGAGCGATTTGAAGTTCGTCATGAGCGACTTACTCCAAGATCAACGATTCTAAGGAAGCTAGAAAATCACGACGAAACGATCGAAAATTGTAACGACTGGTTTTCATGTATCTGGATTTATTATATTATAATATATGTTTTGGTGGATTTTCTCCTCATGTGTGGTTTTCGTCTCCGTAATTTTCATTTTCGATCGTTTCGTCGTGTTTTCTCGTTTCTTCCTTAGGATCGCCGATTTCAAAGTATGTCATTTGTGACGGGCTTCATAACGGTCGTATCTTACTATTAGATCAAGCCTAGGAGTCTTAGGAATCGATCCCGGAGCTCCGCGCTCCGTATCGAAACTTTTGGTGCTTATTAGCCGGTGTAAGAAGGGGCACAGACCGACTAGATGACGATCCAGTCGGTCGGCAATCCTTCTTAGACCGACTAGTCGTCTTTCTAAATTATTCATGAGTTACTGTTTATCGTTAGTCGGTCTAAGAACGTTGGTTGACCGACTAGGTTGCAAACTAGTCGGTCGGCAATGCTTCTTTAACCGACTAACTCATCAACTATTTTTGACACTAGTTACTGTTTACTCTTAGTCGGTCTAAGAACGTTCATCGACCGACTAGATGTCAAACTAGTCGGTCAGTAGTTGTTCTTTGACCGACTAACTCTTAGTTCATATTTTCAACTAGAGCTACTATTTACACTTAGTCGGTCTGCGTTGGTCAACCGACCGACTAGTTCTCAAACTAGTCGGTCAACAATTGTTCTTTGACCGACTAAGCAGTGCAGGAAACCCTAGTTTTGCCCTAGCCGCCACCAAACTCTATAAATACCCCTCCAAACGTTTTCTTCTCCTCCCTCACGACCTAAAACCCTAATTTCTCCCCCATTGAGCCCCCATCTCCCTCAAACCATTAATCCTTCATCCCAAGCTCATCCTCCATCATCCAAACCCTCCCTCAACTCATTCCACCTCTCATCTTCCCCAAATCTCCATCAAATCCCCAAAATCCCCCCAAAACCCTATTTCTCCAAACTTCTCCAATCATTTCCAGATCTGAAACCTAGGTTCCCCGGAGCGTTTCTTCCGTCGTCGTGGTTGCTCGGCGTTATTCTCCCGTTCCCTACGCGGTAATACTCGATTCCTTTAATTTTAGCATAACCCACATTGACATTGTGAAACCCTAATAAAATGGATTGTTAGATGATTATGGTTCTAATAAGAAACCTATTTAGGATCATTGTGCTAATGATTATTTTGCCATAACAGTGAACCATTCCGTAGTTAGCTTGTGTGACGATCTTCATTGCTCGTCAATCCCGGTATCAGGCAAGTGAAACTTGCATCCCTTGATTTAGGCCATGTCTTAGGCCATTAACCTTGCTTTAGCATAAAAGAGACTAGACGGTGAAAGGATAGCCGTTTAGACGCCATTGACCTAGCTTGATAACGAAGCTTGGTCCGTCACCTTCATCATGCTTGTATGTCACGTTTACTTTCCCTTAACGGTACGTGAATTAACTGTTCATGTCATCCATGCATCCTTAACTGATGTTGCATTTTAACTGCCATGTTTAAATTCAATTAACGGTACGTGAATATGTTCATGTCATTACATTTTGCCTGTCATGTTTAAATTCAATTAACGGTACGCGAATATCTGCTCATGTCATTGCATGCTCGAATACTCATCGTGATTGCGTAGCTTCGCTACATACTTGTACTATTGGTCCCAGCTAGGCACCCACCTTGCGTGGGCACAATCCTATGCCAATTTCACTTTCTGGCTCGTGTTCCAGAAGACGAGCTCAACACAGCCTGCGGGCAATAGGGCACTCGTTGAGTGATCCCTTGTACTTGATACTTGAACACAGCCTGCGGGCAATAGGGCACTCCTTGAGTGATCCCTTGTACTTGTACTTGTTACTTGACATTGTTGGATATGGAAGACGTTTGTACACCCTTGTGGGGGATGTACGAGGGATTACGGACCTCGAACGTCGCGTACACGAAGTCGTGTGCAAAGGGAATCTGTTCCCTTGCGGAGAGGATCTCTGGATGAGCGGGAAAGTCACATTATATATGCATAAGTGCATGCGACATGGCTAATAAAGGGGGAATATCTTAAGCTTATGTTGTACCATGCATATGGTACAACTTAAGCTTATAATGTGCCATGTATCATGGTACACCTTAATTAAGTTGTTCCAAAGGAACAACTTACCCTAAAATAACTACCTTGGGGGCTATAAATAAGACCCAAGGGTAGCCATTTTCCTAACACATTTTGCATGAAATTCATGCATGCATCTTCTTCATAGCGAAGCTCTGCAGAAATATTTCCTCTCCCTCCTTCCAAGTTCTTAATCTAAAATAGAGATTTAGATTGTGGATTAGTAGCCTTACTCCGTTCGTGAGAAGACTCGATCCGTCGTGGCGAATCCGAAGGCAAAGTTCCGAGACTATCGTTCCGCATACGCAAGCGTAAGTCTCCACTTTAATTATCGATCCTAACTTTGTTTTGGACAGGATCCTTCATTGGTATCAGAGCCATATGGGTTCGCCCCGGTCAAATCCACCGCCCCGTCGAAACTACGAACGAGTCGTTGTCTTTTTCACGAATGGGTCTCCTACTATTACGGATATAGTAGGAACGCTTCGTGACGGAGAGAACGCAGCGGTTGTTCTTTTCACGTTAGGGTCTCCTATCATTACGGATATGGTAGGAACTCTCCGTGACGGGAAGAACCGACCGTTCACGTAGTACGTTAGTAATTTTTGGCACACGGCCATTAGGCAATAACTAACTTCATCGACGAACGGGTGCTTCATCGAGGAAGATGATGGAAGTTATTTCCATCGGGTAAGAGGAAAATTTGGTGCATGTGCACCATGGCCAAATGGGCTATGAAGGCCATGCATCCCCTCTCCCCATGCGGAGGGGGTTGGCTACGGCCAATAACCACCGGCGACCACCCCATCAAGGGGGAGGAATGAGTGCGGCAACCCCATTTAAAGGGGGTGGCCGGCCATGGCCAAAGGGGCCATGGCCGGCCAACGCCGAATGGCCTTGGCCATGACCGGCCATGGCCAAGCCATGGCCGGCCATGGCCAGGCCGACAGTGGCCGGCCAAGGCCAGGCCGACAGTGGCCGGCCAAGGCCAGGCCGGCAGTGGCCGGCCTTTGCCAAGCCCTGCCGGCCAGGCCGGCCCTGGCAGTGGCCAGGGCCGGCCCTTGGCCGGCCTGCTGGCCCTGGCAGAGGCCAGGGACGGCGCCCTGGCCACTGCCAGGGCCAGGCCGGCCCTGGCAGAGGCCAGGGCCGGTGCCCTGGCCTCAGGCCAGGGCCTGGCCGAGGCCAGGGCAGGAGCCCTGGCCCCGGCCAGCGGCCTGCCGGCCCTGGCAGAGGCCAGGGCCGGCGCCCTGGCCTCAGGCCAGGGCAGGAGCCCTGGCCCCGGCCAGTGGCCTGGCCGGCAGGCCCTGGCAGAGGCCAGGGCCTGGCCGGCAGGCCCTGGCCGAGGGGGCCAGGCCCCCTGGCCGGCCAGGGCAGAGGCCCTGGCCGGCCTTTGGCCAAGCCCCGGTCAGGGCAGAGGCCCTGACCGGGAAGAAGTTGCTTTCGAAAATTGGTCGACCAATTTTGTGTTTTTGGTCGACCAATCCGACAGATGGTCTGGTTTGATTGCAAACTTGTCAAATGACCCATACGGGGTAACAAATGGCCTTGGTCAAACACGAATGTGTAGATTAGTCCATACGGGGCTAACCACAGTGCCGAATAGTTCATACGGGACTAACGTTTTTAATGAAGTTTTTCATTGGGCTCTACTCCTTGAAGATTAGCCATAGTGCTCTACTTCATGCGAGATTAGCCATGTCATTGTGCTCTACTCTACGGAGATTAGCCAATGTACTTGAGACTCTGTGCTCTACTCTACGGAGACTAGCCAACGTGCTTTCAAAATTTTTTTTGAAAAAGATGTTTTTCAAATAGGTTATGTCCCGTCCTTAAATCGGGATAGCACAATTTAGAATTCCAAGTCCTACCACGATCCGGCCATGGTTATCTAACCCATGGGTGTGTAGAACAGGTCTCGTGGCTTGGCAATTGTTGCGTTAAAATTCTTTGAGCTAAATTCTCACCTATTCTATTTTGAAAGATGTGTTTTTCAAAGTAATTTTCTGCTGCTAATACCATACGGGTATTATTTCTGATTTCTTTTTACTTAAGATAAGTAAGAGGGATACTTTGAAAGTTACTTCTAGATGGTAGTTGGGAACGTAGTGAACTTCTCGATTCTAGAGTAACATTTCAACGCATCCAAGGAACTTATCAAGTGTTTAAAGAATCGAAACTTTATGCATAGAATTTTGATCGTGTTTTTCGTTCTCTTTGCAGTTTTTTGAATCGAAAATGTCTACCGCTTCTAAGAATATTGTCGCAGAGCTTAACAAAGGTGAAAAGCTCAACGGCGACAATTATAAACTTTGGTCAATAAAGATCCAATATGTTTTGGAGGAGCAAGATGTGCTCGAAACACTCCAAAACATAATGGTAGAACCTGAGTTGGGCAATACGGCCCAACACAAGAGGGACCGGGAAGCTTATGACACTTGGACTCGAAAGAACAAAATAGCACGTATTACGTTACTGTCCGCAATGGACAATGACATAATGCGTCTGTTTCGGGAATTCGATCTAGCCAAAGACATATGGTCTGAGCTAGAAGTAAAGTTTGGTGGAACTTCGGTTACCAAACTCCGCTCCTTGAATATTCAATTTGATTCATACAAGATGCGGCGAGATCATTCTATGAAAAAGCATCTCCGCCACATGGCGAATCTAATATCTGAATTAAAGGATGCGGGTGTTACGCTGTCTGATGAACAGCAGATCCAAGCAGTCATTCGTTCACTCCCAGATAGCTGGGATAACATGAAGATGCACCTCACTCATAATGAGTGCATTAAAACTTTAAGCGATGTTTCGAAACACCTCGAACTCGAGGAAGAGCGGATTCAAGCCGCAAAACCAAGTGCAGAGTGCACGTGGCCGCTAGTTCCTCACATGGAGGAAATAAGCGAAAACGCTTAAGGTTTGTGAACGAACGAAAGCAAGAACCGGAAACCTCAAAGAAGACTAAGAACAAAAAGTGGCAAAAGAATGTGCACTCAAAGAAGAAAAACTTGAAGAAGATCAAGTGCTTTAAGTGCAACAAGTACGGTCACTTCGTCCGTAAGTGTACGGATGGAAGTGACAAGGTAACTTGTAGGGCTAGTTACATATGTGTTTCTAGTTCCATGTTTCTTGCTGAATCTAACTATTTTTGGTTGATTGATTCAGGGGCCACAGACCACGTTGCGAAGGACAGAAGGTTCTTTGTAGAGTATCGAAAGATAACTCAAGGAACAAAGTGGATATACGTCGGCAACAACACACGTGTTGAAGTCAAAGGCGTCGGAACATGCAAGCTAGTTCTCGACAACGGCCGGACTTTATTATTGCACGACGTCCTCTTTGCTCCAGATATTAGAAGGAATATCGTTTCCGTGGTCATGTTAATGTCTTTAGATTATGAGTGGAGGTTCTATAAACAATGTGTTGACCTTGTTTGTAATAATTCTTTGATTGGTTCTGGTAATGTTTGTAATGGATTAATTGTTTTAAATACAATGTATGATGTTTCTTCTTCCATTAATGAAAGTTTCCATTTGACAAATGCTTCTAACTCTAAGTCTGAGATCATTTGTTGGCATGCAAGACTTGGTCATATTGGACCAACTAGAATGGATAGACTTGCCAAAAGTGGCTTGCTATCTAATGTTTCAAAAGTTGAAATGTCAACTTGCGAACATTGTCTTGTAGGGAAAACTTGTCGCAAGCCGTTTGGAACTGGCACAAGGGCCGAAGTTCCATTACAGCTTATCCATTCGGACATTTGCGGTCCAATGAATGTTAAGACAAGACACGGGAAGTCCTATTTCATCACATTCATTGATGACTTCACCCGTTTCGGACATATCTATTTGATATCCCACAAAAGTGAAGCTTTGGCTTGATTTAAAAACTATATGAGTTTAGTGGAGAATCAATTAGATCGCAAGATTAAGGTTTTGCAAACCGATAGGGGCGGTGAATATCAATCAATAAGTTTTAAGGAACTTTGTGATGAAAAAGGCATAGTACATCAGGTAACTATGCCTTACACTCCGCAACAAAACGGTGTTGCGGAAAGAAGAAATAGGACATTGATGGAAATGGTCCGTTCAATGATGTCTCAAGCAAATTTGCCTATCACCTTTTGGGGTGACGCATTATTAACGGCAGCATTCATCTTAAACCGTGTACCCTCGAAGTCGGTAAGTTCTACTCCTTATGAGTTGTGGAACAATAGAACTCCAGACTTAAGCATTCTAAAACCTTGGGGTTGTGCATCTTACGCACATTTATCCTCTCACAAATATGGCAAACTTGGGCCACGTGGGAGGAAGTGTATCTTCATCCGATACGCTGAAAACTCCAAAGGATATGTTTTCGTCGGTCAAGAGGACAATGGAGGTCTTATAGAATTCGAATCGAGGGATGTTGTCTTCTTGGAAAATGAGTTTCCAAGACAGGGTGAGATAAGTCAAGACTTATCCTTGTTTGAGACTTGGGATCAAAAAGGATCGGAACGTTCGAGTGGGAGAATTCTTGGTGAAGAAGAAAATACGTTTCAAACTTCACCAATGAATGATACGAACGATACCAATCCTATTCCGAGTGGGAGTGATGTTATTCCAAGTGGGAGTGATGTCATTCCAAGTGGGAGTGATCAAACTCAAACAAGACGTAGTAATCGGACGAGGCTAACACCTCTGAGATTTGAGGATGAATTTCCTCAAACATTCATGACATTACTACAAGATGATGACGAACCTGCAAATTTCAAACAGGCCGTCACATGCCCTGCTAAAGATAAATGGATAGCGGCAATGGAAGAAGAACTTCAATCCATGAAAACAAACCAAGTCTGGGACTTGGTTAATTTACCTAAGGGACGTAGAGCCATTGGGAACAAGTGGGTTCTCAAAATCAAGCATAAGGCTGATGGCTCCATCGAGAAATATAAAGCTCGCCTTGTTGTGAAAGGTTTCACACAACAGGAAGGAATAGACTACGAAGAGACTTTCTCTCCTGTCGTGCGTTTTACCTCCATTCGCTTAATTTTGGCAATAGTGGCTTGTTTGGACCTCGAGTTACATCAGATGGATGTAAAGACTGCTTTTCTTAACGGAGAACTAGATGAGGAGATCTACATGGAACAACCAAACGGGTTCGTACAAGAAGAAAACAAACATAAGGTTTGTAAACTTCGTAAATCCATATATGGTCTTAAACAATCCTCAAGGCAGTGGTATATGCGCTTTCAAGAAGTCGTTTTGTCGTATGGTTTCTCCATGCTCGACGAAGACAACTGCGTATATATTAAGAGGATTAAAAACAAGTATGTAATTATGTCTCTTTATGTAGATGACATACTTATAGCCGGAAATGATAAGTGTCTTATATTGGATATCAAAGCTTGGCTTTCATCCGTCTTTGAGATGAAAGACATGGGTGAAGCTGCATATATCCTTGGGGTTAAGATCTCAAGGAATCGTTCCAAGAAACTTCTTTCTCTCTCTCAAGAGACATATATAAAGAAAGTTTTAGAACGGTTTAATATGCAGGACTGCAAGCCAATTGATACTCCAATAAGCAAAGGCGAGGGTCTATGTTTGGAGATGTGTCCCAAAGATCCAAAAGAAAAGAAAGCTATGGAAAAAGTTCCATACTCCAGTGCTGTCGGGAGTCTGATGTACGCCATGATGTGTACCAGACCCGACATTTACTATGCTGTTGGTATGGTAAGCCGTTACCAATCCAACCCAGGGCAGGCACACTGGAAAGCGGTGAAGAGGATATTAAGATACCTCAAAGGGACTGCGGACTATGCGTTATGCTATCAAGGCAATACCTTGAGACTCGAAGGCTATACCGATGCTGATTGGGCAGGTGATCTCGACGAGCGAAGATCTACCTCAGGCTTTGTTTTCTTACTCGGGAATGGTGCAATATCCTGGAGCAGCAAGAAACAAACCTGCATCGCTCTATCAACCATGGAAGCCAAGTTCGTAGCATTCAGCATGGCGGTCCAAGAAGCTGTTTGGCTTAGGAAATTCTTAGACAGGCTGACGAATGCCACTGACTCAAGCACTGTTCCTATATACAGTGATAGTCAAGATTCGATTGCCTATGTCAAAGATCCTAAATTTCATTGTAAGACCAAACACATTGACATTCGATTCAAGTTTGCAAAGGATTATGACAAACGGAAGGAAGTAGACATAGGATACATATCCACGCATGAGATGATAGCGGATCCCCTTACTAAGGCGATCCCTAGAGATGTGTTTTTCAAACATTTATCATCTATGGGAATGCGTAGGTGCTGAGCTGTATCATGTAATATTTCCCATGTCTATAGAAGATCAAAATTTAATTTGCATACAAGTTTCTTACAAATGATTTTATGTACATTTGTGTTTAAGTCTCAGCTATTTTTATGTGTATGTCGGACAGATTAAGGTTGGCTCTCTCACATGAGCAACCGCCTTATCTTATCAGATGGATAAGATAGAGATGAGACTAGTTTAAAGTCAAAATCATTAGACAAATGATTTAGAGTCATGACTTAAACAAGATAGTCGAATAAAAGATCTGCATCATACGGATGCTTACAAAAGATCTGAGATCTGTATCACAAGGATATAAAGATCTTATTGGATTTTTTAAATCCTATCTGTCTTATGCAGGATGAGAGTCCGTGAGTATTTCACGAGTAGTAAGGGGACTCAAAAAGATAGGCACTGTGGTGTCTGATCTTTTCATCCGTACAACATCATTAAGACATACTCTCCCTGGGAAAGGAGTGATGTTGTAGTACGTGTTCATACCACGTATGCATTTCGACCACTGAGTTAGTAGCAATAGTGTTTGCTATTATGTGAGACTCAAAGGCCATACGGGTCTTAACTCTTACCCTTAAGGACTCCAATTGGTTCCTTTAGATTTGACGAGATGATCGCTATCTTAGCGTGTTACTAATGGGCTATGGTAATTCGGCTCGGCGGGGCACGTTAGAAAAGCGAATCAAGTCAAGATCAGAAGGTTCACAAGAAGAGGAAGATTGATTTCATATTCACATTTGGACTTTAATGATTCAAAGCTGGCCAGCCAATTGTAATCCAGATGAGATTCAATTGTTGAATATAAAGTATAAGAAATGTGAAGAAATAATCTAGGGTAAAGCATGCGTTGAACTACTCAACTTTGCACCTTCGAGGTCGTTGTGTATCTCTAACAAGTGCACAACAACAGACTCTACGCGCATGACGGTCGCACGGTCTATTTCTCGGTATGATAGATGAAAGAACTAAGGGAAAGACGTTCTCTTACAATCCCCTCAAGTGTGAGTGGGAGATGTTGGATATGGAAGACGTTTGTACACCCTTGTGGGGGATGTACGAGGGATTACGGACCTCGAACGTCGCGTACACGAAGTCGTGTGCAAAGGGAATCTGTTCCCTTGCGGAGAGGATCTCTGGATGAGCGGGAAAGTCGCATTATATATGCATAAGTGCATGCGACATATGGCTAATAAAGGGGGAATATCTTAAGCTTATGTTGTACCATGCATATGGTACAACTTAAGCTTATAATGTGCCATGTATCATGGTACACCTTAATTAAGTTGTTCCAAAGGAACAACTTACCCTAAAATAACTACCTTGGGGGCTATAAATAAGACCCAAGGGTAGCCATTTTCCTAACACATTTTGCATGAAATTCATGCATGCATCTTCTTCATAGCGAAGCTCTGCAGAAATATTTCCTCTCCCTCCTTCCAAGTTCTTAATCTAAAATAGAGATTTAGATTGTGGATTAGTAGCCTTACTCCGTTCGTGAGAAGACTCGATCCGTCGTGGCGAATCCGAAGGCAAAGTTCCGAGACTATCATTCCGCATACGCAAGCGTAAGTCTCCACTTTAATTATCGATCCTAACTTTGTTTTGGACAGGATCCTTCAGACATTACATGTCACAACAACCACTTGCCACTTGTACTCTCCTTTACTTTACTTGTTACCATCTTACTTTACTTGCCATGCACCATACTTTAACTGCTAGGTTGTTAGTTTACCTTTCTTTCCGTTTCCTTGCACAAGTCTTCCGACTTGCTGACATGTGCCCCTTTTCTCTTTTGGGTGACACATGTTAGAGCCCGAGCCCGAGTTACTTGCTGAGGACGTGGTGTTCGCTGACGCTGAGTCAGGACCCGCGTTGATCGAGGACTACGTTGACACTGGGGATCAGTCTTAGTGTCTTCGTTTAGCTTTTGTTAGGCTGCTTAGTTGTCGGTGTGTGGCACCTAGTTTGATACTCTGTCATGTTTGTGTTGCTTTTGTTTGGCCTTGTTCTGGGCCTTGGACTCTTTCCTGTTAGCCTGGTGGCTTTTCTGTGATGTTGAATATTTTGTGGACAAACTTTGGGATTGGTATTTCGTATCCGTCTCTTTATTATTATTATTGTTGTTGTTTCTTTTGCGATTACAGGGACTTGCTTATACTAAATTGACGCTTATCAGGCGTGCAGCTTCACAGCTCCACGTTTGAGCGGACCTTCTCACGTCTCGCCTCCATTTTAGGGAAGCGGGGCGTGACAGGTTTTAGTGGTGGCCCATGCAGGTCCCTTTGTAACTGCAATTATCAGGGATAACAATAATAATATAAGATTGTCCAACAAATAAGTTCGATATCCGAGTCATAAGCTATGAGTCTAATCTGCTTCGTTTTCTGTGTCATTAGATGGCAGGAAGGCGATTCACCCGTGGTGGGGGTAGTGGTGCGCTCCCTCATGATGAGGAGCCTGAGCGGGAACCCACCAATGGGGAGATGATGCGGATGATGCTCCAGATGATGCAAGTGCAGCAGGGCGTGCTCCTGTAAGTCCAGAATGCTCCACTTGCTCGAGCTGCCCGGGCTCTTCCGGATGCCCCTCGCTCTGAGCCAGGAGCAAAGCAATTTCGGGAGCTGGGTCCCGCATATTTTGATGGATCTGAGGGTCCTCTGGCTGCCGACGAGTGGATAAGGAACATTGAGGATAACCTGGCAATGGCGAAGATTAACCCGGCTGGATGGGTTGATTTGGCAAAGAGGCAGCTGAAGGACAATGCCAGAAATTGGTGGGATGCTGAAGGGAAGATGCTGGTGTAGCCGATAGTTTGGGCTACCTTCAAGTCCAGATTTGATGGAGAGTTCTTCCCAAAGGCTGCTAGGCAGGTGATGCTGCAGCGCTTTATAGATCTGAAGCAGGGGAGCTTGTCGGTGGATCAGTACCACCAGGAGTTCACGAGGCTCAGTCGGTTTGCACCAAAGATGGTGCAAGATGCCGATGAGAAAGCTCAGCGATTTCTTCAGGGACTTGCCTTGGAGCTTCAGAGCTTTGTGACCTCTTCTAACCTGGAGACATATCAGAAGGTTCTGATTGGTGCGAGGCGGCAAGAGTTGAATTTGAACCAGAGGAAGGGACATGTTTCCGGAGATGGGAAGAGGCCTATGGAGCAGGCCAGGGTGGTGGTTAGGCCTGGTTTCAAGCCTAATCAGCCGGTGCAGTTCAAGAGGGCAGGAGGGCCTATTCTGAAGACTAGCCATTTCTGTGGCAAGACTGGACACCTCAGGGATCAGTGTAGGAGGTTTCTAGGACAGTGCATTGTCTGCGGAGATCCTGCCCACACCATCCAGGAGTGTCCGAAGTCGAAGCAGCCTTGGCGGGCTCCTATTGCAGCACAGTCGTTGCAGCAGCGAGCTCCTGTGCCCGTTGGACGTGGAGCGCCTCTTGTTCCACAGAGACAGGCCTTTCGGCATGCTGTTCCGCCGAGAGGGCAGGCCTTTCTGATGACCGAGGAGGAGAGCATGGCCGTGGATGAGGTTATTACAGGTAACGCTCATTGCAGCTATTTTCTTCCTTAGTTTGATTGTTGATTTTGTTGGTTGCTTGCTCATGCTTGTTGCTAGAATAGGATTTGACTGTTAGACTGCTTGCTAGGTGTGGTTTTGGTTTGCACGTTTACTGCACGAGTCCTCTTTGACTCTGGTGCGTCGATGTGCATTTTGGCCCGGAGCTTCGTGGAGAAGCATTCCTTGTCGACGTCCTCTCTCCCTAAGAGTTGGAATATCGTCACAGGAAACGGTGTGGTCTCGGTGCATCGTGGGTGTAATTCTTGCCCATTGGTGGTTTGTGGACGTGAGCTTTGTGCTGATTTCATTGTCCACGACATCATCAACTATGATGCAGTTCTTGGGATGGACTGGCTTGCGAGCTTCTATGGTACGATCGACTGCCGGAGAAAGAAGGTGGTGTTCAAGATTCCCGGACATCCAGTATTTGAGTTCAGTCGTGGTAGCAGTTCGCTTGGTCCTGTCAGATTTTGGGCCAGACCGGTGGATGTTGTGGCTATGCAGATGGAGTTGGAGTGGCCAGCTGTGGTGCGAGATTTTGGTGACGTCTTCCCCGATGAGATGTTTGGATTGCCGCCTGATCGAGCTTTGGAGTTTTCTATTGATCTTATCCCAGGTGCGCAGCCCATTTTGAAGGCACCATATCGTATGGCGCCAGCAGAGTTGGAGGAGTTGCGTAAGCAGTTGGATGAGCTCTTGCAGAAGGGTTATATCAATCCTAGTGTGTTGACCGGCGCCCCGCTTGAGTCGCGGCGGCGCGGTGTCGTTTACCGCAAGTTTCACGGTTAGTGTAGGGTGCGGGAATATCGAACTCAGGGAGGCGAGGTTATGCTTGGGTCAGGTAGGACCTAAATCACCCCGAGGGGCGAGCTAGCCCGAATCGGTGAATGGTTGTCACGAAAGGAAATAAATGGGTATGAACAACAAGAAAGAAAACCCGGGACTTTTGTTTCCAACCCGACGAGAGACTCTCGTCGATACGACCTACGGGTATGGATAGCGATCGGGATTAGGGTCTAATGGTGAGACGTTGCCTCTGAAAGTGGTACCCGGCGTCCCATGGGCCCGATATTCCGGTCGGTGCCCAGGATGATACACCGGACTTCCCGGATTCGATCAGTGGGTACTCCCGTGTCCATTAACACTGATCGATCCCGGGAGCACTAAGCCCGCAACGATATCTCCCAACGTCTCATCTTGCTGCTCCCGCGTGCTAGGATTCGGCGTCTACGCTAAGGGTGTGAGCTATGGCTAGGGAGTCAACCGCCAAGTTTATTCCCCCTTGGCCTGACGGTCAAAGGCGGTCTTTTTCCCGCCGATGACAATGAAACACCCCGCGTAACCGTTAGATCCCTACTCCCTATCGATTTCCTAACCATATGGACGCATCGGGAAGAGCCCCCGAAGGGGTTTCCACCAAAATCCCAGATTTGGGAACTACTCACAAAAATTCATGAAAAAGCGATCTACATGAAATTTAACCGTTGGAATCATAATCGGACAATTGCAATGCGGAAGTAATAGAGTAATAAAGACAATACTAAAATTTTAGAAAGATCTGAAAACTTACAAAAGAGTAACAATTACAGCCGTCACAAGGAAATAAAACAGTAGAAAAAATAACTGCTCTCGTTTCTGGAACCCTAGGGGTTCTATTTATAGACCTTCGCATCACCCGATCGGTTGACAAGTCAACCGATCGGTTGATCCGTTAAAAATTAATAACAGAAAACGGCGAGCTTTCACCCGATCACATGAACCGGTCGGGTGAGTTCTTGAGTGACCGGTTGGATCTTGGAGCAGTCGGGTGAATCGATCGGTTCGACGTCCATGTCTTCAGCTCTTCTTCTTCATCTACAGGTGAACCGATCGGGTGAGAGTCACCTGATCGATTGGTGTTTTGCTTCGAGAAAACAGAGAACAGCCCCCGCTGAACCGGTCTACGAACCGGTCGGGTGACTTCTTTGTGAGCTGTGGCAGAGACCGGGTGGTGCACGCATGCATCACCCGATCGGTTGGAGATGACCAACCGACCGGGTGAGGGGCTGAAAGATGAATTCTATGGCGTTTAACCCCCTGGATCACGCGTGACTTCTCCCGTTGCTCCGGGGACTTGGGATATCATCGTTAAACGTCCCCTACGTGGTCAATCCCCTGCAATCATGGATAAACAAGGAAAAGTGAAAGAAAACGGGAAAATACACGAAAACGAATAAGAGACGGTGGAAAAACACGGAGAAACACAAACGAAAACGTGCGTGAATATATGAAATATAAATGCACGTCAAAATCCCCCAAGCTGAACTCTTCCTCGTCCTTGAGGAAGACGAGTGAGAGTAGGAGCTCGGAAGGGAAAAATAGAGAGGAAGAAAGAAAAAGAAAACTCTAAGCCCTAGATCGTCCATCAGAGCCACCAAAATCAAAAACGACAAACCAAGCAAGCAAACGTCAAATCACACCACTAAACCTAGGAAAGCGAGTCCAAATAAGTGTCGTGGGTCCACGCAGTGAAGCGCGAGTGAGCGTGGTCGTGTGCTAGCAAATGGTGATGCTTTCTACGATGTGCTATGAGGCTCGATATACACAAATCCATGATATGACCCAAAATATCGATCCGAATTGAATTAAGCGGCGAATATAAGCTCAAGCATGCATGAGAAGAGTGAGAATAGAAGCGTATCACGCATCGGGGACTCCACAACTAGGGTTAAGGAAATCACGCCACTATAGCATAGATACTAGCTAAAAAGTTCCTAAGCCAAGTGTTTTCGATAACGACGGGGGTTGAGATGATGTGGAGAAGAACACTCGGTGAAAATTCTCGCCTTCCCTTTATTCTTGGCAAGTATGAAAAAATATTCACACGGAAATTTTTTTTGGGTTTTGGGCATTTGTATTTTTTTTGGATTTTGGGCTATGCACAACTTTTCTTTTCTTTTCTTTTTGGATTTTTCTTTTCTTTTCTCCTTTTTTTTTGGATTTTTGGGTTTTTGGCTATACACATGTGTACTCTCCCAAGTGGGACAACGGTACACGACGAGGGGATTTGCACCAAGTAAAACAAAAAAGAAGTCGAAATCTAAACACTCGGGCAAAGGAAACTATTCTCGCTAAATAGAGCTTATGCTAAATGGGTTATCCTAGTCCTTAGTTGTGGAATCCCGACGCATGCGAATTGAAGTATACGATATAAATATAGCATGCATAAAGTGGAAACAAATACCGCATATTCAAATCGGAGCATGATAATCTAGGGGTCATTCCTGGACAGGTATATAAAGTAATATCACAAAGCAGAAGCACACCAAATGCTAGTCACGACACACGACTCACAAAAAGCTAAGTGGACCCACGATGCGTGAAATGCAAGAGGACTCGAAATCCTAGGGTTAGTGAGTGTGATTATCGATGCAATGCTAGGTGTGTGTGACTTTGTGGCGATTCATCATAGGATTCATCTCTAGGAGAAAGAGCTAAAAAAGAAGAAAAGAAAGAAGAAAAGAAAATAAAAACACGGAGAAAAACGACTCAAATAAACGAAAAAGAAGGACTCAAACGACGCACACAGTGCGACTCCCCCAAGCTGAAGTTTGCATTGTCCTCAATGCAATATGAGTGAGTACGGGAGGGCAATGAAGATGGGGGGAATACGCACTGACACAAAAAGAAATGAAAACCAGGAAAACTCATTGATGAAACTGAAAAAGAAAGAAAGATCAGAATCAAAATCACGCAAAATGAAAATAAAAATAAAAACACGAGCACGACACTCAAAAAATGAAAAAGAAGCATACACACAAAAATGAGAAAAACGAACAAAACACGACAGCACACCAAAATAGACATCCCCCAAGCTAGACCAGAAAGTGCTAGCGAAATGATGTGATCGATGAAATGCAGAGATGCGCAAGGGGGAGTCAAAAACAAAAGAGGTGAAATTAGAAAGCAACACGCAAATAGTCCCCTCCCCCCGACAGAGACAAAGCAGGGCCCCGAAAAGACAGATGGGCACAAATATGGGGGGGTGGCAAAAGTGGGAGAGAAAAATCAAGCAGGGGCACCACCCTCTGGGGGTGGTGACGGGGGCCTGCGCTGTGGACCAGGAGTCGTGGGGGTGGAATGTGGAGCTCGGAGACGTCGGGTGGGTCTTCACGGATGTGGCGAATGAAGCTTTGAAGAAACGGGAGGTCTCGGTCGACGGATTCCTCGGTTATCCGACCACCCTGACCAGCAAGGAGGACCATGGCCGTGAATCGGTCGGCATGGTCATTGGTTTGGAATTGCATCCCATACTCAGGATCGTAAGCACGAGGTGGGGAAGTGGTGGATGGGTTGGAGGTGGTGGGCTGTGTGCGACGGGTACGACGGGTGGGCCTAGGGTTCGAAGAGCCGTCCTCGGTGGGCTTAACACGGCGGGGAGGCATCGTGTGGGTATCGTTCGTGTGCGTAGGTATGCAAACGTATAATGAATTCAACACAAACACGAAATACGAACAACAATCAAATGGAATATTCGCGGTAAGATTAAAATTAAGCAAAGGAGCGAGTTTACCCAAATGAGATGAAGATAGTTGCTCGTTGACGCCCCGATGCTACTGGATGGGAGCACGCTGTGAAGCCGCAGCGATCTCTTCAGCAAGTTTCGAAATTGGGGAAAAACGGGTCAAGGTTAGGGTTTTGTGTGTTGGTGGAATCGTGGAGAATGGAGAGAAATCGGTGGTGGATGGGTAGGGGGATGGGGGAAAAGGCGATTGAGGGTGATTGAAAGGAAGAAAGAGGGCAGGCGCACGAGGGAGAGGTGAAACGGCGGATCTGGATTCGAAAATGGCGAGTGCGTGTCGAACGGGCGGTTTGGGGTATTTATAGGGTTTTAAGTCGAACCGATCGGGTGACTTGTCACCCGATCGGTTGACGGTTAGGTCGAAATTCTTGCCGAAGAAATGCTACAGGCGAACCGGTCGGTTGACTTATCAACCGATCAGTTGGCCGCTCCACTCATTTTCCCGAGAACTTAGGGGTGCTCACCCGGTCACGTCAACCAATCGCGCTCGAACTCAACCGATCGGTTGATATTCCCCAAAAATTTCCGAGAGTTCTCCCCAGCTCACCCGGTCTGCCACCCGGTCTCTTCATTACTCAACCGATCGGGTCATATGGGGACAGATCTCGGCATGTATCTGATACATCCCAACCGATTGGGTGAGTTGTCACCCGATCGGTTGGGGCTTGTTTCCTGCAAAAACCAATAGATTTGTTTAAGTCCCCGAACGGATGTTCTCGCGGCTGATTTTAATTATAAAAATAGACAAAATAAAGTCAAAAAAATAACGCTGAAAAGTGGGGAAAAAGTTTAGAACATGGGTTGCCTCCCATGAAGCGCGCTTGTTTAATGTCGTTGGCTCGACGCCCGCAAGAGATGCTCATGGTGGTCGATACGGGTGATGCCCGAAGTTTGGCATCTCTTTCTCATTGGAGCTGAAGGCGCTTGGAGTAGTCAGCGGCTGGAAAAATACTTGCTCGACTACCCTCCCCTTGTTCTTGGGATCCGGGGGCTTTTCCTTGGTGTTGGCGCTTCCCGCCATCTTCTTCAGGATCCGGACCTCGTCTTTAGTGAGGTCCGTGGGCTCTTTCCCCGTTCTCCTCATAGGAGGAGCCTTGGGGAACCCGGGAGGGGTCGTTCTTGTTGCACTCGGTTTTCCAGCAGCTTCTTTGTACTCGGGGCCGTCTCCATCTTCTGAATCCCCCAAGTCATCGGGGGGGTTTCTCAGGAGAATATCCCAGGAGCTCTCCTCTGCAGCTTTTTCATCTTCTACTTCGAGCAGATTGCACCGAGGGTCATCAGGGGGATCGGGGTGCTTCATGGATAATCCCAGATCAAACTCAACTTTCTCTCCACTGACGTTCAAAGAGAGTTTTCCATTCTTCACATCTATTAAAACTCCAGCAGTGGCCATGAAAGGCCGTACCAGGATGATGGGGGTGTGTGCGTCTTCAGGCATGTCCATGACTACAAAGTCCACAGGCACATGCACCCCTCTCACATTCACGGGGAGGTCATCCACAATTCCCACCGGATATTTGACCGACCGGTCAGCTAGTTGTAGGGTCATACCGGTGGGCTCCAAATCACCCATTCCTATCCTTCTGTACATCGACAAGGGCATCAAGCTAACACTCGCTCCTAGGTCGACGAGTGCACGATGAATCTTCACAGCCCCAATTGTGCAAGGAATAGAGAAGCTCCCCGGGTCCTTGAGTTTCGGCGGGTTTGCCCTCTGAATAAGAGTGCTACATTCCGCCGTCAGCACTACTTTCTCCTTTCTTGACCCTCTAGTCACCAAATCTTTCAAGAATTTTGCATAGGAGGGGATTGTTTCGATTGCTTCCAGGAAGGGGATTTGCAGGCTTAGGTCCTTGACCATGGCGAAGAACTTGCCATATTTCTCATCAATTTTTGCCTGAGCCAACCGTTGTGGAAATGGCACAACGGGTTTGTACACTTTCGGGCTCTCTTCCTCCCTCTTCTTCTCTTCTTCAGAGGCTCCCTCCGGAGTCATAGGATTTGATGACGAAGCACCTGCGTCATTTGATTTTTCGGTCGGTCTCTCATCGACCAATGGTGCTTCCGGGTTGCTAGGGGGCACTCTAGTAGGAATTTGTGTCCCGCTTCTCAGAACGATAGCGGACACATTTGCGTGCTCGTGCACGAGTGCCGACATTTGGGTTGCTCCCCTCGGGTTCACCTCCGGTTGTGACGGTAATTGGTTTCGTGACCTTGCAAGGTTCGCCACTTGTAACCCCAGCTGGGTTACTTGGTCCGTGAGGGTCCGCTGACCCATTTCCAGCTTTTGGTTGATCTTCTCCTGGTTGGTAATATATTGAGTCAAGAGAGACTCAACCGGAGAGACGGCCCTCTGTTGGCCATACTGCTGCTGCTGCTGGAACGGCTGCTGAGTCCTGGGGGCGTAAGATTGTTGCTGAGGTTGTTGCTGAAATGGTTGCTGCTGAAATGGTTGCTGCTGTGGCCTAGCCGGCTGATATGTTTGTTGCTGCGGCTGCTGAGGCGGCGAGGTCTGAAATGGTGGCCGATAACTGAAGTTTGGGTGGTTCCGGTTGTTTGGAGAGTAGGCTGGGTTGGAATTTGTCCTTGGCGGATACGGCGCATTCCCCGTGGGGTTGTAAAATAGTGCGCTCACCTGATCCAACGGTGGTGAGATGTCACCACCGTCGAATTCCCCAAAGAATTCGGACTCTACCGCAGAAATTTGCTGTGTACCGGCCCCACCGGCTACTACCATTAGTGCGGAGATCTGGGTCGAAAGCAAGTCGAACTTGCTTGAAAGTTTGTCGACGTCCTCGACTCTGTGTATACCACCGGATCTTGGTGTGGCTCTCTCGTCACACCACCGCTCATTGTTGGATGCCATATTTTCCAGAATATGCCCGGCATCCTCCTCGCTCCTAGACATGAAGGAACCCCCAGCTGCGGCGTCCATAGAAGATTTCAGGTCATCCCTCAACCCATTGTAGAACAGATTAATAATCTGCCACTTCGGAAGCTCATGGTGAGGGCATCTTCTTTGCATCTCTTTATATCTCGTCCAAGCTTCATGCAAGGACTCGTGGCTGGCCTGGGAGAAGGAGGAGATCTCACTCCTCAACTTCATGGTCTTCCCCGGAGGAAAGAACTTTGTCAGAAAAGCGTTGGAGAGCTTCTCCCAGGTGTTGAAAGTGTTGGGGTCCTTCCCCCTTAGCCATTGCTTGGCTTTGTCTCGCAAAGAGAAGGGGAACAGCTTTAGACGGATAACCTCTGTCGTGACACCATTAATCCGGAAGGTGTCACACTTCTCCAAGAAGGAGTCCAGGTGCTCGATCGGGCTCTCCATGGGCGCACTCGCAAACTGGTCCTGCTGGATCCATGTCACTAGAGACGGCTTCAGCTCAAAGCTTTGGGCCGCAATAGCTGGAGATCGGATGGCGGAAGTCGACTCGATGGATGGCATCGAGTACTCCAGCAGAGACTTGTGAGGTGGGGTGTTCTCCTCCATGGATTCGGGATCTTCTCTTCTTCGCTTCTCGGTGGCCAAACGCCTAAGGGTGGCGTTAATCTCTGGATCGAGGGGAATCAAGTCGTCAAGACTCCTTGAACTCCTACGCATGAAAAACAACAAACACCCGTGAAGCGACAAGTGGGAAAGAAACAGATAAAATAAGAAATAAAAATAAGAAAAATAAAAAAGAAAAAGAAAAAGGAGAATGCAAAAATTATCGCGAGGTAGGGATATGAGCTAGACACTAGGGTTCAAGAGATCCTAAAATAACAAGCACGTTGCCTCCCCGGCAACGGCGCCGTAAACTTGACCGGCGCCCCGCTTGAGTCGCGGCGGCGCGGTGTCGTTTACCGCAAGTTTCACGGTTAGTGTAGGGTGCGGGAATATCGAACTCAGTGAGGCGAGGTTGTGCTTGGGTCAGGTAGGACCTAAATCACCCCGAGGGGCGAGCTAGCCCGAATCGGTGAATGGTTGTCACGAAAGGAAATAAATGGGTATGAACAACAAGAAAGAAAAACCGGGACTTTGGTTTCCAACCCGACGAGAGACTCTCGCCGATACGGCCTACGGGTATGGATAGCGATCGGGATTAGGGTCTAATGGTGAGACGTTGCCTCTGAAAGTGGTACCGGCGTCCCATGGGCCTGATATTCCGGTCGGTGCCCAGGATGATACACCGGACTTCCCGGATTCAATCAGTGGGCACTCCCGTGTCCATTAACACTGATCGATCCCGGGAGCACTAAGCCCGCAACGATATCTCCCAACGTCTCATCCTGCCGCTCTCGCGTGCTAGGATTCGGCGTCTACGCTAAGGGTGTGAGCTATGGCTAGGGAGTCAACCGCCAGGTTTATTCCCCCTTGGCCCGACGGTCAAAGGCGGTCTTTTTCCCGCCGATGACAATGAAACACCCCGCGTAACCGTTAGATCCCTACTCCCTATCGATTTCCTAACCCTATGGACGCATCGGGAAGAGCCCCCGAAGGGGTTTCCACCAAAATCCCAGATTTGGGAACTACTCACAAAAATTCATGAAAAAGCGATCTAAATGAAATTTAACCGTTGGAATCATAATCGGACAATTGCAATGCGGAAGTAATAGAGTAATAAAGACAATACTAAAATTTTAGAAAGATCTGAAAACTTACAAAAGAGTAACAATTACAGCCGTCACAAGGAAATAAAACAGTAGAAAAAATAACAGCTCTCGTTTCTGGAACCCTAGGGGTTCTATTTATAGACCTTCGCATCACCCGATCGGTTGACAAGTCAACCGATCGGTTGATCCGTTACAAATTAATAACAGAAAACGGCGAGCTTTCACCCGATCACATGAACCGGTCGGGTGAGTTCTTGAGTGACCGGTTGGATCTTGGAGCAGTCGGGTGAATCGATCGGTTCGACGTCCATGTCTTCAGCTCTTCTTCTTCAGCTACAGGTGAACCGATCGGGTGAGAGTCACCCGATCGGTTCGCGTTTTGCTTCGAGAAAACAGAGAACAGCCCCCGCTGAACCGGTCTGCGAACCGGTCAGGTGACTTCTTTGTGAGCTGCGGCAGAGACCGGGTGGTGCACGCGTGCATCACCCGATCGGTTGGAGATGACCAACCGACCGGGTGTGGGGCTGAAAGATGAATTCTTTGGCGTTTGACCCCCTGGATCACGTGTGACTTCTCCCGTTGCTCCGGGGACTTGGGATATCATCGTTAAACGTCCGCTACGTGGTCAATCCCCTGCAATCATGGATAAACAAGGAAAAGTGAAAGAAAACGGGAAAATACACGAAAACGAATAAGAGACGGCGGAAAAACACGGAGAAACACAAAAGAAAACGTGCGTGAATATATGAAATATAAACGTACGTCATGTGTCTCCGTTGGAAGCACCGGTGTTGTTGGTGAAGAAGAAGGATGGTTCGCGTCGCATGTGCGTGGACTATCGGGAGTTGAATGCGGTGACCATTAAGAATAAATACCCGTTGCCTCGCATCGATGATATTTTTGATCAGCTTGGAGGTTCGAGGGTGTTTTCTAAATTGGATTTGAGGAGTGGTTACCATCAGTTGAAGGTGAAGAAGGATGATGTTCCGAAGACAGCTTTCAGGACAAAGTATGGACACTATGAGTTTGTGGTTATGCCTTTCGGCATAACTAACGCGCCCGCAGTTTTCATGAATCTGATGAACCTGATTTTCTACGACTTTTTGGATAAGTTTGTCGTTATCTTTTTTGACGACATTCTGATCTATTCAAAGTCGGAGGAAGAGCATGCCTCGCACTTGAGGACGGTGTTGGAGATCTTGAGGAAGCATCGTTTGTATGCTAAGTTTTCGAAGTGCAAGTTTTGGCTGGACAGAGTTGCTTTTCTAGGGCATGTGGTGACTGGAGATGGTATTTCAGTGGATCCCGAGAAGATTAGGGCCATCAGAGAGTGGCCTGTTCTGTCGTCTGTGTCTGAGATTCGGAGTTTCCTTGGGCTTGCTGGTTACTATCGGGGATTCATCAAGGACTTTTCCCGTATTGTTGAGCCGATGAACAGGTTGACGCGGAAGGATGTTCCTTTTGTTTGGTCGGGTGATTGTGAGAATGCTTTTGGTGTTCTGAGGGAGAGGCTGACGACTGCCCCTGTTCTTGTTGTGCCTGATCGCAGCGGTGGATTCGAGATCTTTTGCGATGCTTCTGGCAAGGGTCTCGGTTGTGTGTTGCATCAGCACGGGCATGTTGTGGCTTATGTTTCTCGTCAGCTTAAGGTTCATGAGAAGAATTACCCGATGCATGATTTGGAGTTAGCTGCCGTTGTGTTTGCTCTTAAGATTTGGAGGCACTTCCTGCTGAGTGAGAAAGTGAAGATTTTCACCGATCACAAAAGCTTGAAGTATATTTTTACTCAGAAGGAGCTCAACATGCGACAGCATCGTTGGTTGGAGCTTATGGCGGATTATGAGATTGATTTGCAGTTTCACCCTGGCAAGGTGAATGTGGTTCTCGATGCGCTGAGTAGGCTTCCCGCGGTAATGATTTTGACCTCGCAGTGGAGATTGCAGGAGGATTTTTGCGAGTCCGGAGTGGAGATTTTTCTTCCTGGGGAGGCTTCATCGTTGATGTACATGCAGGTGCAGTCAACGATCGTGGATCGGATTAGGTCTGGACAGGCTGAGGATCCGAAGCTGGTGAAGATTCGGGAGCAGGTGGAAGCCGGTCTGCGGACTGACTTTTTGATTCATGAGGATGGCTCGCTGAGGTTTGGAGCCAGGTTGTGTGTGCCAGCTGGAGATATTAGAGAGGAGTTGATGGTGGAGGCACACAGTTCGCCGTATTCTGTGCATCTTGGTGACACCAAGATGTACCAGGATCTTTGTCTGAATTATTGGTTGCATGGTATGAAGAGGAGTGTGGCTCGGAGTGTGGCCAAGTGTTTGTGTCACGCCCCGCTTCCCAAAAACGTGGAGGCGAAGCGTGAGAAGGTCCGCTCAGACTTGAAGCTACAAAGCCGCAAGTCCGATAAGCGTCAATCACTTTAATCTGCAGGTCCTTGCAATGCGAAACGAAACAAAGATAACAATAACGAAAGAGACAAAAAGAACATCTCAGAATATCCATAATAATAAATCTCAACATCGCAGAAAAGCCACCAGGCTACAAATAAAAGAGTCTAAAAAGAGGCCTAGCATGGCCAACAAAAGTACAAAGTACGAAAACAAGGAAAAGGTGCAAGCACCGACATCTAACAGCAACCTAAAGCAAAAGCAAGTAAAATCAGTCTCTAAGACTGGTCTCCGGTGTTCTCGAACTCCTCAACGAACGTAGGCTCGGGCTCAACGTCAGCAAACACCTCGTCCTCAGCAACTGTCTCTGGCTCAGGGTCTAACATGTGGCACCCAAAAGAGCAAGGGGCACATGTCAGCAAGTCTGGAAGACTTGTGCAAGTGAAACTGAAAGGTGGTAAAAGTAAAGCAACCTAGCAGTTCTAGCATGATGCAATGACATGGCAGTTTAAAGAAATGAGTGCAACAAGTAGGGTAAAGTAAAGTAAAGTACGAGCATGGCATGACATTCACAAGACAAGTACAAGACAAGAAAAGTAAGCACCTCGTGCACAGAGATTCCGTCTTTTGGCTAGAGTGGCTGCGCGGGCCAACTCCTAAGCTCAAGCGAACGTTTATCCCTACCCCTCCACGTGTGTCGAGCCAGGGCCTTACCCCCGAACGGTAATGCTCGCTTCTGGACCACGAGCCAGGAAGTGTGTAAACAAGTATGGCGTAGGGGTGCACCTAGCCCGGGACAAGCAAGTACAAGTATGTAGCGTGTGCTACGAATGCAACATTCAATGCATGGATGACATGACATGGCAGTTAAAGTAAGGCGTACAGGTAAGGAAAGTAAACGTGACAGTTTAGCATGCATGAACAACAATTTTAAGGGGTTGGATCTAGCTTCGTTGTCAAGCTAGATCATTTAGGTGACGGATCTAGTTTCGTTGTCAAACTAGATCAAGTAGGCGTCTAGCCAGCTATCATTTCACTGACTAGTCTCTTTTACGCTAAAAGCAAGTAAGTGGCCTAAAAACATGGCCCTACACAAGAGTTGGCAAGTTTCACTTGCCTGCAACTATCACGTCAAGAAAACACCGTCCAACGAGTCCAAAGTCACGATTCCTACGTGCACAAGTCCACCGGCCTACATCCGTTTTATTAATCTTGATTAGTGGATTCTAAAACATTTAAAATACTTTAAAATACTGATTTTCAGTCTTGTTTAGCATGCAATTGGGTTGGGGGTCCTAGGGGTGCAAAACGTTACCTCAACACGACGCGAAAGCTACACCGGCGTCGGGTAGCGACGCCGGGGGTTGGAATAATAAGATCGCGCTCCAAGTCCAGATTCCAATTAAATTCCTCGCTGGAAATTCAGAGCAATCAACCCGGGGCGACGATTCCAGATTCCAAAGCTCGTACGTGCGACGACGGGCTACGACGTGCGACGGCGACGTACGCGGCAAGTCGTCGAAGAGAACGTACCAAAGTGGGGCCCACAGTAGTCCTAGGGGCCTTTGGGGAACCCACAATAGCTCTGGAGAACTTGGGGGGCCCACGGAGGCAAGCGGTGCGACGGATGCGGGGTTGCGACGAGTGGCCGTCGGTCGTACACAGCCAATGCGGGGACTTGGCTCGGTCAGACACGGTGGGCGGCGCTGTGCGACGCTTTGGGTCGGTCGCAGCAGCGGGGGCGAGCGCTTCTCTCGGTCAGACACGCTGGGGGCCTCGGTCAGGCGCTTGGGATGCGGGGTTGCAGCGCTGCAGCGATGCAGCGCTCGGGCGCTCGGTCACAGCGGGCGGGGCCTTCGGTCGTGCACGGAGCGGAGCGGGGCGACAGAGCGGGCGACAAGCGGGTCGGTGCGGAGCGGGGCGACCGGGCGGTTCTCTCGGTCTGACCGAGAGGCCCTATCGGTCAAGCGGGGGAACGAAGCGGCGGGGTTGGTGCTGCGGTGCGGAGCGACGAGAAAGCGGGCGGGGCGACCGGTCAGAGCGGGTGGATGCGGGGGATTTCCTCGGTCGTGCGGGGTGCTGAACGTCGCAACGTTGCGACGATTCGTCGCAACGTCCAAGATGACTTTGGAAGAGGCTAGGGCTAATTTCTTTGGAAAAATAGGACTTGCTAGGGGTTGCTTATATAGTATAGGTGGGTTGACTTGGTCTAGGGCTAAATCTAATAGGATTAGAATTCAAAAAGATTTGAAATTTGAATTCAAACTTCTCCAACCCAATCTAGGATTTGACCTGGTCCAAATGAGCTGGAAATTGGCTCAAAAATTCCTTAAAACGTTTAAAACTCAAATAAATTTTATTTGGCCGAAATTAATTGAAAAATAAATTATTAAAAATAATATAAAACTTGTAAAAATTATAAAAGTGGTCAAATAAACTCCAAAAATTATAAAATAAATATCGTGGTGTTCGTGGCGACGAATGTGAGCTAACTAAGAAGACGGATCTCAAATTCAACGTCGGACGACGAAACTAAAAATAGAAACGTCTCCCGTCAAAAGTGAAAATCGTCACGTCTCATCGAGTGAGTTTAAATTGTGGGAAAACGACTCGAGAAGTGTCGTTTCAAGATAGTGCCACTATTTAATACTCTCAGAGACGTTCGCAACGGCATATCACACAAAAGTATTCACAATCAAATAAAGTCTAAAATAAACACGTGCACGGCCAAAAGCACGTGCAACGCACAACGAAAAGTGGTCGTTACATCCTCCCCACCTTAGAATAAAGTCCGTCCTCGGACTTTCTAATATAACTAGTCGCTCTAGTAACTACCCCAATCAAGCCATATAATAATTTAACCAGGTTTATTCATTTCAAGTGCTTATATATGCACTAGATAGTCAAACGTTAATACTACTAACACGTGTATATATACATTCACATACGTCGTATACTTATACCTATTATTATTATCACACCTAGCCTACATATAGTTTCACCAGCACATTGCTTCAACCATTATAAGTATCCCCTAATTACCTACAGCCTCTTAAGTACTTCTACTCTAAATCTCACAGGCATCCTTAGTATGGTATAGCTACCCACACACCAAACTATAACTACTAACATACAAACAACTTCACACATCATGAATAACTCCGAATATATATAACACTCAATAAGCAACCATTAATATACCATGGAGGGTACGCTCATTCAAGCCAACATATGCGGAATTTGAAAACCGTCGTACTTCAAAAGTTGAAATCCTCGTTTGGAAGAAATATTTGGAGATCGATAAGACGTGTTGTTTCAAAATAGGTTTGGGTCGAATATTCATAATAAGAGAAAATGGTCCATTGGTTTTAAAGAATCATTAAAAGAGGAAGTAAAATCATTTACACGAATATTGAAGGCGTAGTTTAGAAAATATTATACGGCGGTAATTTAATATAATGTTTGCGAAAGTCAAAGAAGGAAATCAAGTAACGGAAGAATTTAAACTCATGTTAAATGCCTTCAAAACTTTTAGGTCATGGAAAATTTTAAAATAATCAATATTGAAGCTGCTTTTCAAGGGAACCAGGGTTTGCAAAAATTCAAAACTGGTTTACACAAAATGCTTGCATACGAGCACGACGAACTTGGTATGGATAAAAGTAGTTGAAACTCATCTTAGTCTCGAAATTTTTTTTTCTAAAAGCACGTAGGGGAAGTGAAAAGATAATATTAATAACTTGGTCGTAAAATTATCAAAATTGATAGTGAAGCTTTAAAATCAATTCGTGTGGGGTCTAAATCAGAAAGTGGTTATGAAATGGTAACTTTTACAAAAGTCTAAAATAGGGAAAACGGTGAGCATAAAATCGACTTGCTGAAATCTGAAATCCCATGTGATTGGAAGGTATATGAATGGCATAAATTAGAAGGGAAAATTACAAGTTGAATGCAAGTACGGTTTAGAATAAAATTAGTATATGAAAGAAAAATGTATTTTCATAGATGCGAAAGTGTAGGCTGAAAAAGCATTATAACTATTTTCCAAAAATTTCGACAAAATTTTAAGAATTTAAATCAACGAGGAGCATGAAGTATAAGTATATATACATATTAGAATTTGAACACATTTAAAACTTAGGGAAAAAGGAAATCAAAAAAGAAAATGCTTGCAGAAGGTTCAAAATTTTGCAACGGAGAGTTTCAAAAATTGATGACGATAGTCATGAGGCGATATCATGAATCGGGGCAAGGGAAACAGTCAGATATTCAAAACATACATACGCTTAGGATATGAATCAGGAGGATCTACGGGAAAACTCCTACGGTCGCCCAACTGAAGCTTAAGAACTTAGCGCTTGGTCTTTCTAAAGGAGCTAGGCGATAATGGAATGCGCTCAGCTCGGTCCATAATCGATGAACCCAAACGAACGACTAAAGGAATTCTAGAACTCTAATATGGTCAGGGGTAGATAAAGACCACTATGGTAACTTCTATGACGATTAAATCGATTCCCAGCAAGGACTCTAATTACCAGTCTAACAGTCAACCCTATTTGCAAACAATCATATGCAAGCATAATTTAACAAGTCAGGACTAACTAAGGGAAGAAACAACTAGATCGAGAGTTACCTGCGATAACCTCATCCACAGTCTCGCCCTCCACTGCCGTCATCAGGTAAGCCTGCCTCCTCGGCTGCACGGCCTGCTGAAAGGCCTGCCTCTGCGGAGGAAGAGGCGCTCCACGACCTGCAGGTGCAGGTGCTCTCTGTTGCAACGGCTGTGCGGCAACAGGATCCTTCCAAGGTATCTTAGAGCTCGAGCAGTCCTTCACAGCATGAGTAGGATCTCCACAAACTAGGCACTGTCCCAACATCTTCCTACACTGATCCTTGAAATGCCCGGTCTTGCCACAGAAATGGCAAGTCTTCACAATAGGCCCACCTGGCCTCTTGAACTGCACTGGCTGGGTAGGCTTGACCCCAGGCCTAGACGGCTCCATAGGCCTCTTCCCAGCTCCAGAAATCAGTCCTCTCTTCTGCTTTGCAATCTTCTCCTGTCTCCGAGCAGCTACCAGCAACTTCTGATACGACTCCATGTCCGACGTAGACACCAGACTCTGCAAGTCTAGAGAAAGGCCCTGCAGAAACTTCTGAGCCTTCTCCTCAGCATCCTCTACCATCTTTGGCGCGAAGCGGCTCAATCTAGTAAATTCCTGGTGGTACTGGTCCACCGTCAGACTCCCTTGCTTCAGCTCAATGAAGCGCTGCAACATCTCCCTCCTAGCAGCCTTCGGAAAGTACTCCTCATCGAATCTAGACTTGAAAGTGGCCCAAGGTATAGGGCTCACCAACAACTCCTCCTCGGCATCCCACCAATTTCGGGCATTATCCTTCAGCTGCCTCTTCACCAGATCAACCCATCCAGCCGGGTTGACCTTCGACATCTTCAAATTATCCTCTGTGATCCTGATCCACTCCTCTGCAGCCAACGGTCCTTCAGATCCATCAAAGTACGTCGGGCCCAGCTCCCGGAACTGCTTCGCTCCTGGCTCATGGCGAGGAGCACTCTGAGTGTTCTGGAGCATGCCCTGCTGTACCTGCATCATCTGATGCATCATCCTCATGATCTCAGCATTGGTGGGCTCTCTATCAGGTACCTCAGCACGATTGGGCCCACTGCCAGATCGGGTCTGTCGTCGTCCAGCCATCTAATGACGTGGAAAACGAGCAAACAAATTAGACTCAAAGCTTAATGACTTGGATGTTGCAATTTATTTAATGGATATTCCGTTTATTATCATTGTTCCGTTAGTTCGCAATTGCAAGACTGGACCTGCATGGGCCACCAACAAAACCTGTCACGCCCCGCTTCCCAAAAACGTGGAGGCGAAGCGTGAGAAGGTCCGCTCAGACTTGAAGCTACAAAGCCGCAAGTCCGATAAGCGTCAATCACTTTAATCTGCAGGTCCTTGCAATGCGAAACGAAACAAAGATAACAATAACGAAAGAGACAAAAAGAACATCTCAGAATATCCATAATAATAAATCTCAACATCGCAGAAAAGCCACCAGGCTACAAATAAAAGAGTCTAAAAAGAGGCCTAGCATGGCCAACAAAAGTACAAAGTACGAAAACAAGGAAAAGGTGCAAGCACCGACATCTAACAGCAACCTAAAGCAAAAGCAAGTAAAATCAGTCTCTAAGACTGGTCTCCGGTGTTCTCGAACTCCTCAACGAACGTAGGCTCGGGCTCAACGTCAGCAAACACCTCGTCCTCAGCAACTGTCTCTGGCTCAGGGTCTAACATGTGGCACCCAAAAGAGCAAGGGGCACATGTCAGCAAGTCTGGAAGACTTGTGCAAGTGAAACTGAAAGGTGGTAAAAGTAAAGCAACCTAGCAGTTCTAGCATGATGCAATGACATGGCAGTTTAAAGAAATGAGTGCAACAAGTAGGGTAAAGTAAAGTAAAGTACGAGCATGGCATGACATTCACAAGACAAGTACAAGACAAGAAAAGTAAGCACCTCGTGCACAGAGATTCCGTCTTTTGGCTAGAGTGGCTGCGCGGGCCAACTCCTAAGCTTAAGCGAACGTTTATCCCTACCCCTCCACGTGTGTCGAGCCAGGGCCTTACCCCCGAACGGTAATGCTCGCTTCTGGACCACGAGCCAGGAAGTGTGTAAACAAGTATGGCGTAGGGGTGCACCTAGCCCGGGACAAGCAAGTACAAGTATGTAGCGTGTGCTACGAATGCAACATTCAATGCATGGATGACATGACATGGCAGTTAAAGTAAGGCGTACAGGTAAGGAAAGTAAACGTGACAGTTTAGCATGCATGAACAACAATTTTAAGGGGTTGGATCTAGCTTCGTTGTCAAGCTAGATCATTTAGGTGACGGATCTAGTTTCGTTGTCAAACTAGATCAAGTAGGCGTCTAGCCAGCTATCATTTCACTGACTAGTCTCTTTTACGCTAAAAGCAAGTAAGTGGCCTAAAAACATGGCCCTACACAAGAGTTGGCAAGTTTCACTTGCCTGCAACTATCACGTCAAGAAAACACCGTCCAACGAGTCCAAAGTCACGATTCCTACGTGCACAAGTCCACCGGCCTACATCCGTTTTATTAATCTTGATTAGTGGATTCTAAAACATTTAAAATACTTTAAAATACTGATTTTCAGTCTTGTTTAGCATGCAATTGGGTTGGGGGTCCTAGGGGTGCAAAACGTTACCTCAACACGACGCGAAAGCTACACCGGCGTCGGGTAGCGACGCCGGGGGTTGGAATAATAAGATCGCGCTCCAAGTCCAGATTCCAATTAAATTCCTCGCTGGAAATTCAGAGCAATCAACCCGGGGCGACGATTCCAGATTCCAAAGCTCGTACGTGCGACGACGGGCTACGACGTGCGACGGCGACGTACGCGGCAAGTCGTCGAAGAGAACGTACCAAAGTGGGGCCCACAGTAGTCCTAGGGGCCTTTGGGGAACCCACAATAGCTCTGGAGAACTTGGGGGGCCCACGGAGGCAAGCGGTGCGACGGATGCGGGGTTGCGACGAGTGGCCGTCGGTCGTACACAGCCAATGCGGGGACTTGGCTCGGTCAGACACGGTGGGCGGCGCTGTGCGACGCTTTGGGTCGGTCGCAGCAGCGGGGGCGAGCGCTTCTCTCGGTCAGACACGCTGGGGGCCTCGGTCAGGCGCTTGGGATGCGGGGTTGCAGCGCTGCAGCGATGCAGCGCTCGGGCGCTCGGTCACAGCGGGCGGGGCCTTCGGTCGTGCACGGAGCGGAGCGGGGCGACAGAGCGGGCGACAAGCGGGTCGGTGCGGAGCGGGGCGACCGGGCGGTTCTCTCGGTCTGACCGAGAGGCCCTATCGGTCAAGCGGGGGAACGAAGCGGCGGGGTTGGTGCTGCGGTGCGGAGCGACGAGAAAGCGGGCGGGGCGACCGGTCAGAGCGGGTGGATGCGGGGGATTTCCTCGGTCGTGCGGGGTGCTGAACGTCGCAACGTTGCGACGATTCGTCGCAACGTCCAAGATGACTTTGGAAGAGGCTAGGGCTAATTTCTTTGGAAAAATAGGACTTGCTAGGGGTTGCTTATATAGTATAGGTGGGTTGACTTGGTCTAGGGCTAAATCTAATAGGATTAGAATTCAAAAAGATTTGAAATTTGAATTCAAACTTCTCCAACCCAATCTAGGATTTGACCTGGTCCAAATGAGCTGGAAATTGGCTCAAAAATTCCTTAAAACGTTTAAAACTCAAATAAATTTTATTTGGCCGAAATTAATTGAAAAATAAATTATTAAAAATAATATAAAACTTGTAAAAATTATAAAAGTGGTCAAATAAACTCCAAAAATTATAAAATAAATATCGTGGTGTTCGTGGCGACGAATGTGAGCTAACTAAGAAGACGGATCTCAAATTCAACGTCGGACGACGAAACTAAAAATAGAAACGTCTCCCGTCAAAAGTGAAAATCGTCACGTCTCATCGAGTGAGTTTAAATTGTGGGAAAACGACTCGAGAAGTGTCGTTTCAAGATAGTGCCACTATTTAATACTCTCAGAGATGTTCGCAACGGCATATCACACAAAAGTATTCACAATCAAATAAAGTCTAAAATAAACACGTGCACGGCCAAAAGCACGTGCAACGCACAACGAAAAGTGGTCGTTACAGTTTGGTTTGCCAGCAAGTGAAGGCGGAGCATCAGCGTACGGCTGGGTTGCTACAACCGCTTCCGATTCCGGAGTGGAAATGGCAACACATCACTATGGATTTCGTGACTGGACTACCTCGGAGTCCGAAGCAGAATGACGTGATTTGGGTGATCGTAGATCGATTGACCAAATCCGCGTACTTTATTCCATTCCGAGTGGGACAGTCCACTGAGGCGCTAGCAAGGAGATATATGGAGGAGGTCGTGTGACTTCATGGAGTCCCCGTGAGTATCGTGTCAGACAGGGACACGAGGTTCACATCTCAGTTCTGGCAGAGTTTGCAGAAGAGCTTGGGTACGCGTCTGAGTTTCAGCACGGCGTACCATCCGCAGACAGATGGCCAGTCTGAGAGGACGATTCAGATTTTGGAAGACATGCTGAGGGCGTGCATGTTGGATTTCAAGGGTTCGTGGGAGGACCATCTACACTTGGTGGAGTTCTCTTACAACAACAGCTACCAGGCGTCTATTGGCATGGCGCCTTTCGTCGATTTGTATGGGAGGAAATGTCGATCGCCATTGAGTTGGGATGACGTTGGTGATCGGGAGCTGTTGGGACCTGAGATGATTGTGGAGGCTGTGGATATCGTCAGGAATATTTGGGAGAGGTTGAGGATTGCTCAGGACCGTTTTAAGCATTGGGCGGATGCTAAACGTCGTCCTTTGGAGTTTCAGCCGGGAGACCATGTGTTTCTGAAGATTTCCCCGAATCGTGGTGTGATTCATTTTGGGAAGATAGGGAAGTTGAGCCCGCGATACATTGGACCGTTTGACATTCTGGAGAAAGTTGGCGAGGTAGCTTATCGCTTAGCCTTGCTGCCATCTTTGGAAGGAGTTCACGATGTTTTCCATGTGTCACAGCTTCGTCGATACATTAGCGATCCATCTCATGCTGTGGATTTTTCGGAGATTACCGTTCGCCCTGACATGACGTATGACCAGCATCCAGTGTAGATTCTGGACAGGCGTCAGAAGTCACTTCGGAACAAGGTCGTCGATCTTGTGAGGGTGATGTGGCGACACGGCTCGCCTGGAGAGTCTACTTGGGAGAATGAGGATGAGATGCGAGAGCGTTTCCCACTTTTGTTTCTGGACACGTGAGTGTTTGGAAATTCCGAGGAAGGAATTTTTCTTAAGTTGGGGAGGATGTAACGACTGGTTTTCATGTATCTGGATTTATTATATTATAATATATGTTTTGGTGGATTTTCTCCTCATGTGTGGTTTTCGTCTCCGTAATTTTCATTTTCGATCGTTTCGTCGTGTTTTCTCGTTTCTTCCTTAGGATCGTCGATTTCGAAGTATGTCATTCGTGACGGGCTTTATAACGGTCGTATCTTACTATTAGATCAAGCCTAGGAGTCTTAGGAATCGATCCCGGAGCTCCGCGCACCGTATCGGAACTTTTGGTGCTTATTAGCCGCTGTAAGAAGGGGCACCGACCGACTAGATGACGATCCAGTCGGTCGGCAATCCATCTTGGGCCGACTAGTTGGCTTACTAAATTATTCAGGAGTTACTGTTTATCGTTAGTCAGCCTAAGAACGTTGGTTGACCGACTAGGTTGCAAACTAGTCGGTCGGCAATGCTTCTTTAACCGACTAACTCATCAACTATTTTTGACACTAGTTACTGTTTACTCTTAGTCGGTCTAAGAACATTCATCGACCGACTAGATGTCAAACTAGTCGGTAAGTAGTTGTTCTTTGACCGACTAACTCTTAGTTCAGATTTTCAACTAGAGCTACTATTTACACTTAGTCGGTCTGCGTTGGTCAACCGACCGACTAGTTCTCAAACTAGTCGGTCAACAGTTGTTCTTTGACCGACTAAGCAGTGCAGGAAACCCTAGTTTTGCCCTAGCCGCCACCAAACTCTATAAATACCCCTCCTAACATTTTCTTCTCCTCCCTCATGACCTAAAACCCTAATTTCTCCCCCATTGAGCCCCCATCTCCCTCAAACCATTAATCCTTCATCCCAAGCTCATCCTCAATCATCCAAACCCTCCCTCAACTCATTCCACCTCTCATCTTCCCCAAATCTCCATCAAATCCCCAAAATCCCCCAAAACCCTATTTCTCCAAACTTCTCCAATCATTTCCAGATCTGAACCCTAGGTTCCCCGGAGCGTTTCTTCCGTCGCCGTGGTTGCTCGGTGTTATTCTCCCATTCCCTACGCGGTAATACTCGATTCCTTTAATTTTAGCATAACCCATATTGACATTGTGAAACCCTAATAAAATGGATTGTTAGATGATTATGGTTCTAATAAGAAACCTATTTAGGATCGTTGTGCCAATGATTATTTTGCCATAACAGTGAACCATTCCGTAGTTAGCTTGTGTGACGATCTTCATTGCTCGTCAATCCCGATATCAGGCAAGTGAAATTTGCATCCCTTGATTTAGGCCATGTCTTAGGCCATTTACCTTGCTTTAGCGTAAAAGCGACTAGACGATGAAAGGATAGCCGTTTAGACGCCATTGACCTAGCTTGACAACGAAGCTAGGTCCGTCACCTTCATCATGCTTGTATGTCACGTTTACTTTCCCTTAACTGTACGTGAATTAACTGTTCATGTCATCCATGCATCCTTAACTGCTGTTGCATTTTAACTGCCATGTTTAAATTCAATTAACGGGACGCGAATATGTCCATGTCATTGCATTTTGCCTGTCACGTTTAAATTCAATTAACGGTACGCGAATATCTGCTCATGTCATTGCATGCTCGAATACTCATCGTGATTGCATAGCTTCGCTACATACTTGTACTATTGGTCCCGGCTAGGCACCCACCTTGCGTGGGCACAATCCTATGCCAATTTCACTTTCTGGCTCGTTTTCCAGAAGACGAGCTCAACAAAGCCTATGGGCAATAGCGCACTCGTTGAGTGATCCCTTGTACTTGATACTTGAACACAGCCTGCGGGCAATAGGGCACTCATTGAGTGATCCCTTGTACTTGTACTTTTTACTTGACATTACATGTCACAACAACCACTTACCACTTGTACTCTCCTTTACTTTACTTGTTACCACCTTACTTTACTTGCCATGCACCATACTTTAACTGCTAGGTTGTTAGTTTACCTTTCTTTCCGTTTCCTTGCACAAGTCTTCCGACTTGCTGACATGTGCCCCTTTTCTCTTTTGGGTGACACATGTTAGAGCTCGAGACCGAGTTACTTGCTGAGGACGTGGTGTTCGCTGACGCTGAGTCAGGACCCGCGTTGATCGAGGACTACGTTGACACTGGGGATCAGTCTTAGTGACTTCGTTTAGCTTTTGTTAGGCTGCTTAGTTGTCGGTGCGTGGCACCTAGTTTGATACTCTGTCATGTTTGTGTTGCTTTTGTTTGGCCTTGTTCTGGGCCTTGGACTCTTTCCTGTTAGCCTGGTGGCTTTTCTTTGATGTTGAATATTTTGTGGACAAACTTTGGGATTGGTATTTCGTATCCGTCTCTTTATTATTATTATTGTTGTTGTTTCTTTTGCGATTACAGGGACCTGCTTATACTAAATTGACGCTTATCAGGCGTGCAGCTTCACAGCTCCATGTTTGAGCGGACCTTCTCACGTCTCGCCTCCATTTTAGGGAAGCGGGGCGTGACAAAAATGAAAGCTACGGAGACGAAAACCACTTATGAGGAGAAAATCCACCAAAACATATATATATAATATAGATAATCCAACTACATGAAAACCAGTCATTTCATCCTCCCCAACTTAAGAAGAATTCCGTCCTCGGAATTTCCCAACACTCACGTGTCCGGGAACAAAAGTGAGAAACGCTCTCGCATCTCATCCTCATTCTCCCAAGTAGACTCCCCAGGCAAGCCGTGTCGCCACATCACCCTCACAAGATTGACAACCTTGTTCCGGAGCGACTTCTGACGACTGTTCAGAATCCGCACTGGCTGCTGGTCATACGTCATATCAGGGTGAACGGTAATCTCCGAGAAATCCACAGCATGAGATGGGTCGCTAATGTACCGACGAAGCTGCGACACATGGAAAACATTGTGAACTCCCTCCAAAGACGGCGGCAAGGCCAATCGGTAGGCTACCTTGCCAACTCTCTCCAGAATGTCAAACGGTCCAATGTATCGTGGGCTCAACTTCCCTCGCTTCCCAAAGCGAATCACACCACGATTCGGGGAAATCTTCAAGAACACATGGTCGCCTGGCTGAAACTCCAAAGGACGCCGTTTAGCATCCGCCCAAATGCTTAAAACAATCTTGTGCAATCCTCAAACTCTCCCGAATGTTTCTGACAACATCCACAGCCTCCACAATCATCTCAGGTCCCAACAGCTCTCGATCTCCAACGTCATCCCAACTCAATGGCGATCGACATTTCCTCCCATAAAGCGCGGCGAAAGGCGCCATGCCAATACTCGCCTGGAATCTGTTGTTGTAAGAGAACTCTACCAGATGTAGATGGTACTTCCACGAACCCTTGTGTCACGCACCGCTTCCCTAAAATGGAGGCGAGACGTGAAAAGGTCCGCACGAGAGTGGAGTTGTGAAGCCCCAAACCCGATAAGCGTCAATAAAACATAAGCAGGTCCCTGTAACCACAAACGGAACAACAATAATAACACAAGGAGAGACAGAAATAAAATTCTCATATCTCATAATTTGTCCAACATGAAAAGTAAGTTCAACATCCAGAAAAGCCACCAGGCTAAAAAGAAGAGTCTAAAGGCCCAGAACAAGGCCAACAAAAGCAATAATGCAACAAAGTATAGGTGCTACGCACCGACAACAAAATAGCAGTCTAAACAAAAGGAAAAGCTCAACGAAGACACTAGGACTGGTCCCCAGTGTCCACGTACTCACCGTCAAATACAAGCTCGGGCTCGGCGTCAGCAAACACCTCGTCCTCAACAAGGTACTCAGGCTCAGGTTCTAACATGTGTCACCCAAAAGAGTAAAGGGGCACATGTCAGCAAGTCTAAAAGAATTGTGCAAGGAAACTGAAAGTAAGGCAACTAGCAACCTAGCAGTTATAGTATGCATGACATGGCAGTTATAACATGAGTGCACAAGCAAGACATGATGAAACAATAAGTACAAGAGAACAATTATCGGGACAAGACAAGAGTAGCCAAGCTACTAACAATCTCAATCATTTCACTAGTCACGTTTTAAGTTGTTTGTAGATGTTTACGCCTTACATCTGAATGGTTTGGCATTCACGCTGAGTGGCCGCTTAACAACTACCCCCAAAACCCAGAGTTTACGCCTTACAACTGAAGTTGCTGATCGGGCATACTCCCAGTAGAATGGCCGCTTAACTCTTACCCCCAATACCCACATGTAAACCAGCCAGGGTCCCTGTACACGAGCTCAGCAAATGAGCCAGGGTTGCCCCGCACAGGAGCTCGCATTCTAGTTCACAATTCATAAGCATTTGGCGTAGGGGTGCACCTAGCCGGAAACAATCAGTTCGGGCATTGGCTATCAACCAACACATGGCCCGCTTCTGGAACACGAGCCAGGAACACAAGCATTGTAGCGAAGCTACGCAATCACGGAAACACTTAAAGAATGCAATGACATGACAGTTAATTTGCGTACCGTTAATGGAAATTAAACATGACATGGTAATTGTGCAACATGATAAATGTCAGATCTAGCTTCATTGTCATGCTAGTTCCTAAATTTGCGCCTAGGCGAGTATCATTTCGTCGCCTAGTCTCTTTTACGCCTACAACAAGCAAATGGCCTAAAACATGGCCTAAACCCTAAGTGGCAAGTTTCACTTGCCTAGCACCGAGGATGATGATCAACAAGGGTTCGTCCCACGGATGCTAATCTACGGGGGAGTCGCTGTTATGGAGAAACAATCATCAAAACAACATTCATTTCATTAGGGTTTCACAAAAACACAACAGGTTATGAAAACATCAAGAGATCGATTATCACTGTATAGGAAACGGAAGAATGATGCCGAGCAACCACGGTGACGGAAGAAACGCTCCTGGGAACCTAGGGTTCAGATCTGAAAATGGATGGAGAAGTTTGGAGAAATAGGGTTTTGGGGGGATTTTTGGGGGTTTGATGAGATTTTGAGGAAGATGAGAGGTAGAATGTGTTAAGGGAGAGTTTGGATGATGGATTTTGGGCTTGGGATGAAGGAATAAGGGTTTGAGGTAGTAGGGGGCTCAATGGGGGAGAAACTAGGGTTTTGGTCGTGAGGAAGGAGAAGAAAACGTTTGGGAGGGGTTTAAATAGGAAGGGCTGGCGGCTGCCCAGAAATTAGGGTTTCGACACTGATTAGTCGGTCAAAGAGCAACCACTGACCGACTAGTTTGGGAACTAGTCGGTCGGTTGACCAACGCAGACCGACTAAGTCCAAACAGTAACTCCTGTACAGAAATAGGATCTAGATTTAGTCGGTCAAAGAACAACTACTGACCGACTAGTTTTACATCTAGTCGGTCGAAAGATGAACGTAGACCGACTAAGAATGAACAGTAACTAGTACCAAAAATAGTTAATGAGTTAGTCGGTTAAAGAAGCATTACCGACCGACTACTTTGCAACCTAGTCGGTCAACCAACGTTCTTAGACCGACTAACAATAAACAGTAACTCCTGAGAAATTTAGAAAGCCAACTAGTCGATTCAAGAAGGTTTTCCGACCGACTGGATCATAATCTAGTCGGTCGGTGCCCCTTCTTACACCGGCTAATAAGCACCAAAAGTTCCGATATGGAGCGCGTAGCTCCGAGATTGATTCCTAAGACTCCTAGGCTTGATCTAACAATAAGATATGACCGATACGAAGCCAGTCACGAATGACTTGCTCCGAAACCGACGATTCTAAGAAAGAAGCTAGAAAACATGACGAAACGATCGAAAATGAAAGTTACGGAGACGAAAACCACACATAAGGAGAAAATCCACCAAAACATATAATATAATATAATAAATCCAGATACATGAAAACCAGTCGTTACATCCTCTCCAACTTAAGAAAAATTCCGTCCTCGGAATTTCCCAACACTCACGTGTCCGGGAACAAAAGTGGGAAACGCTCTCGCATTTCATCCTCATTCTCCCAAGTAGACTCTCCAGGCGAGCCATGTCGCCACATCACCCTCACAAGATTGACAATCTTGTTCCGAACTGACTTCTGACGCCTGTCTAGAATCTGCACTGGCTACTGGACATACGTCATATCGGGGCGAACGGTAATCTCCGAGAAATCCACAGCATGAGATGGATCGCTAATGTATCGACGAAGCTGCGACACATGGAAAACATTGTGAACTCCCTCCAAAGATGGCAGCAAGGCTAAGCGGTAAGCTACCTCGCCAACTTTCTCCAGAATGTCAAACGGTCCAATGTATCGCGGGCTCAACTTCCCTCGCTTCCCAAAACGAATCACACCACGATTCAGGGAAATCCTCAGAAACACATGATCGCCCGGCTGAAACTCCAAAGGACAACGTTTAGCATCCGCCCAATGCCTAAAACGGTCCTGAGCAATCCTCAACCTCTCCCGAATGTTCCTGACAACATCCACGGCCTCCACGATCATCAAAGGTCCCAACAACTCCCGATCACCAACGTCATCCCAACTCAATGGCGATCGACATTTCCTCCCATAAAGAGCGGCGAAAGGCGCCATGCCAATACTCGCCTGGAAGCTGTTGTTGTAAGAAAACTCCACCAGATGTAGATGGTCCTCCCACGAACCCTTGAAATCCAACATGCACGCCCTCAGCATGTCCTCCAAGATCTGAATCGTCCTCTCGGTCTGGCCATCTGTCTGTGGATGGTACGCCGTGCTGAAACTCAGACGCGTACCTAAACTCTTCTGCAAACTCTGCCAGAACTGAGATGTGAACCTCGTGTCTCTGTCTGACACGATACTCACAGGGACTCTGTGAAGTCGCACGACCTCCTGCACGATTCACGTTACATCACTATCCAAACTAAGGAAAAGGAAATAAAAACGGAGAGTAAAAGAATTTACCTCCATACATCTCCTTGCTAGCGCCTCAGTGGACTGTCCCACGCGGAAGGGAATAAAGTGCGCGGATTTGGTCAATCGATCTACGATCACCCAAATCGCGTCATTCTGCTTCGGACTCTGAGGTAGTCCAGTCATGAAATCCATAGTGATGTGTTGCCATTTCCACTCCGGAATCAGAAGCGGTTGTAGCAACCCGGCCGTACGCTGATGGTCCGCCTTCACTTGCTGACAAACCAAGCACTTGGCTACACTCCGAGCCACACTCCTCTACATGCCATGCCACCAATAGTTCAGACGAAGATCCTGGTACATCTTGGTGCCACCAGGATGCACAGAATACGGCGAACTATGTGCCTCCACCATCAACTCCTCTCTAATATCCTCAGCTGGCACACACAACCTGGCTCCAACCCTCAGCAAGCCGTCCTCATGAATCAAAAAGTTAGTCTGCAGACCGGCTTCCACCTGCTCCCGAATCTTCACCAGCTTCGGATCCTCAGCCTGGCCAGCCTTGATCCGATCCACAATCGTCGACTCTATCTGCATATACATCAACGAAGAAGCCTCCCCACGAAGAACAATCTCAACAGCAGACTCGCAAAAATCCTGCTGCAATCTCCACTGCAAGGTCAGAATCATCACCGCTGGAAGCCTACTCAGCGCATCAGGAACCACATTCACCTTGCCAGGGTGATACTGCAAATCAATCTCAAAATCCGACATAAGCTCCAACCATCGACGCTATCGCATGTTGAGCTCCTTCTGAGTAAAAATATACTTCAAGCTTTTGTGGTCGGTGAAAATTTTCACTTTCTCACTCAGCAGGAAGTGCCTCCAAATCTTAAGAGCAAACACAACGGCAGCCAACTCCAAATCATGCGTCGGGTAATTCTTCTCATGAACCTTAAGCTGACGAGATGCATATGCCACAACATGCCCGTGCTGATGCAACACACAACCGAGACCCTTGCCAGAGGCATCGCAAAAGATCTCAAATCCACCGCTGCGATCAGGCACAATAAGAATAGGGGCAGTCGTCAACCTCTCCCTCAGTACGCCAAAAGCACTCTCACAATCACCCGACCAAACAAAAGGTACATCCTTCCGCGTCAACCTGGTCATTGGCTCAGCAATACGGGAAAAGTCCTTAATGAAACGCCGATAGTAACCAGCAAGTCCAAGGAAACTCCGAATCTCAGACGCAGACGACGGAACAGGCCACTCTCTGATGGCCCTAATCTTCTCGGGATCCACAGAAATACCCTCTCCAGACACCACATGCCCCAGAAAAGCAACTCTATCCAGCCAAAACTCGCACTTCGAAAATTTAGCACACAACCGATGCTTCCTCAAAATCTCTAATACCGTCCTCAAGTGCGAGGCATGCTCCTCCTCCGACTTTGAATAGATCAGAATGTCGCCAATAAAGATAACGACAAACTTATCCAAAAAGTCGTAGAAAATCAGGTTCATCAGATTCATGAAGACTGCGGGTGCGTTAGTTACGTCGAAAGGCATAACCACAAACTCATAGTGTCCATACTTCGTCCTGAACGCTGTCTTCGGAACATCTCCCTTCTTCACCTTCAACTGATGGTAACCACTCCTCAAATCCAATTTAGAAAACACACTCGAACCTCCAAGCTGATCAAAGATATCATCGATGCGAGGCAACAGGTATTTATTCTTGATGGTCACCGCATTAAGCTCCCGATAGTCCACGTACATGTGACGCGAACCATCCTTCTTCTTCACCAGCAGCACCGGTGCTCCCCACGGAGACACACTAGGATTGATATAACCCTTCTGCAAAAGCTCATCCAGCTGCTTCCGCAATTCCTCCAACTCAGCGGGTGCCAAACGATACGGCGCCTTCGAAATCGGCTGCGCTCCCAGAACAAGATCAATAGAAAATTCTAGAGCTCGATCAGGTGGCAAACCAGACATCTCCTCGGGGAAGACGTCATCAAAATCCCGCACCACAGCTGGCCTCTCCAACTCCATCTGCATAGCCACAACCTCCACCGGCCTGGCCCGAAACCTGACACGACCAAGCGAACTGCTACCACGGCTGAACTCAAATACTGGATGTCCGGGAATCTCGAACACCACATTCTTCCTTCGACAGTCGATCGTAGCATAGAAGCTCGCAAGCCAGTCCATACCAAGGACTGCATCATAGTTGATGATGTCGTGGACAATGAAATTAGCGTAAATCTCATGTCCACAGACCACCAACAAGCAAGAATTGCAACCACGATACACCGAGACCACGCCATTCCCTGTAACGATATTCTAACTCTTGGGAAGAGGGGACGTCGACAAGGAATGCTTCTCCACGAAGCTCCGAGAAATAATGCACATCGATGCACCAGAGTCAAAGAGGACTCGTGCAGGAAATGTGCACACCAAAACCACACCTAACAAGCAATTTAACAATCAACCCCTATTCTAGCAAACAATCATGTTCAAGCAAACAACACAATCTAGCAATCAAAACTAGCTAGGAAAGTAACAGCTAGATTGAGGATTACCTGCGATAACCTCATCCACAGCCTCGCTATCCACAGCGGTCATCAGAAAAGCCTGCCTCCTCGACAGAACAGCCTGCTGAAAAGCCTGCCTCTGTGGAACAAGAGCTGCTCCACGTCCAGCAGGAACAGACGCTCGCTGCTGCAACGGCTGTGCTACAACAGGTGCCCTCCAAGGCTGCTTCGACCTCGGACAATCCTTCATGGTATGGGTAGGATCTCCACAGACAACACACTGGCCCAGGAATCTCCTACACTGATCCTTGATATGCCCGATCTTGCCGCAGAAATGACAAGTCTTCTGAATAGGCCCTCCTGGCCTCTTGTACTGAACTGGCTGGTTGGGCCTGAATCCTGGCCTAACCAGCCCTGGTCTGCTCCACAGGCCTTTTCCCAGCACCAGAAACATGTCCCCTCCTCTGGCTCAGGTTCAGCTCCTGCCTCCTCACATCGACCAGAACCTTCTGGTAAGAGTCCAGATCAGAGGAAGACACAAAACTCTGAAGCTCCAAAGCAAGTCCTTGTAGGAACCTCTGCGCCCTCTCATCAGCATCATGCACCATCTTCGGTGCGAACCGACTCAGCCTAGTGAACTCTTGGTGGTACTGGTCCACCGAAGAGCTCCCTTGCTTCAGCTCAATAAAGCGCTGCAGCATCTCCTTCCTAGCAGCCTTCAGAAAGAACTCCTCATCAAACCTGGACTTAAAGGTAGCCCAAGCTATCGGCTCCACCAGCATCTTCTCTTTCGCATCCCACCAGTTCCGAGCATTATCCTTGAGCTGACTCTTCGCCAAATCAACCCATCCAGCCGGGCTGATCTTGGCCATCTTCAAATTATCCTCAATGTTCCGAATCCACTCATCGGCAGCTAGAGGACCCTCAGACCCATCAAAATAAGCAGGACCCAGCTCCCGAAATTGCTTCCCTCCCGGCTCTGAGCGAGGGGCATCCTGGATTGCCCGAGCAGCTCGAGCAAGTGGAGCATTCTGGACTTACAGGAGCACGCCCTGCTGCACATGCATCATCTGAAGCATCATCCGCATCATCTCCCCATTGGTGGGCTCCCGCTCAGGCTCCTCGTCATGAGGGGGCACGCTACCACCACCACGGGTAAATCGCCTTCCTGCCATCTAATGACACAGAAAACGAAGCAGATTAGACTCATAACTTATGAATCGGATGTCGAAATTAGTTTAATGGACATTCTAATATTATTATCGTTATTCCGACAATTCGTGGTTACAGAAGAGGAGACCTTCATGGGCCACCAACAAAACCTGTCACGCCCCGCTTCCCTAAAATGGAGGCGAGACGTGAGAAGGTCCGCACAGGCACGGAGCTGTGAATCCACACGCCTGATAAGCGTCAGTAAAACAAGTGCAGGTCCCTGTAACCACGAACAGAACAAGGATAATAATACAAGAGAGACAGAAATAAAATCTCAAATCTCAGCATTGTCCAGTTTTAAAATTAAGTTCAACATCCAGAAAAGCCACCAGGCTAAAAGAAAGAGTCTAAGGCCCAGAACAAGGCCAACAAAGACAAACATAAACAGAGTATTGGAGCTACGCACCGACAACAAAAACAATCTAAAATGAAAAACACAAGCAGCCTCTACGACTGATCGCCCGTGTCCTCGTACTCCTCAACAAACACAGGTTCTGACTCAGCGTCAGCGAACACCACGTCCTCTGCAGCACTCTCAGGCTCGGGATCTAACATATGTCACCCAAAAGAGTAAAGGGGCACATGTCAGCAAGTATAAAAGACTTGGGCAAGAAAACTGAAAGGAAAGTACACTAACAACCTAGCAGTTATAGTATGATGTATGACATGGCAAGTATAGTATGGAAGTGACAAGTAAAGGGAAGTACAAGTGGCAAGTATAGTATGTCGTGGGTAACAAGTCTTACAAGTAAAACACGGACAAGTACAAGTCTAGTGGTTCACGTCAAGTGATCACGTCAGGTAAACACGTCAAGTAAACACGTTGTGCACAGAGATTTCGTCTGCTGGCTAGAGTGGCTGATCGCGCGAACTCGTAAGCTCAGGTGACAGCTTATCCCTACCCCTCCACGTGTATCGAGCCAGGGCATTATCCCGAACACGGAATGCTCGCTTCTGTATCACGAGCCAGGAAGTGTATTTAACACATATGGCATATGGTTATGCCTGCAAAACAGGTGCCTAGCCGGAAACAAGTAGATCGGGCATTGGCTATCAACCAACTCATGTGGCCCGCTTCTGGAACACGAGCCAGGAAACACAAGTATTGTAGCGTGTGCTACGAATGCGACATTCAACATGGATAGCACGGATGACAATTAATTCACGTACCGTTAATTAAAATTAAACATGACATGGTAGTACTTATGCAACATGATAAATGACGGGTCTAGCTTTGTTGTCAAGCTAGATCCTGAAAATTGCGCCTAGGCGAGTATCATTTCGTCGCCTAGTCTCTTTTACGCCTACAACAAGCAAATGACCTAAGACATGGCCCAAAACCTTAAGTGGCAAGTTTCACTTGCCTAGCACCGAGGATGACAGTCACAATGGTTCGTCTCACGGATGCTAATCTACGGGGAAGTCTCTGTTATGGATAAACAATCATCAAAACAACATTCATTTTCATTAGGGTTTCACAAAAACACAAATGGGTTATGAGAATATTAAGAGATCGATTTATTACCGAATCGTTAGCGGAAGAACGATGCCGAGCAAGCACGGCGACGGAAGAACGATCCAGGAAACTAGGGTTCAGATCTGGAAATGGGGAGAAATTCTGGAGAAATGGGATTTTGGGGGTTTTGGGGGGTTTTCTGGCGACCTAGAGGTGGTGGCCGGCCTAAATGGAGAGGGGGAGAGGCTCTTGAAGAAGGAGGAAGGCTAGGGGAAGATGGATGATGATTTGGGTAAGAAGGAGGCTCAGGAGAAAATGAAAGAAGAAAGAAAAACGTTTGGGGGGTTTAAATAGGCACAGCCGACGGCTGGGTAAACCCTAGGTATACGACAGCAGTTAGTCGGTCAAAGAAGGTTTGTTGATAGACTAGTTTAACAACTAGTCGGTCGGTCGACCAACTGTGACCGACTAAAACCAAACAATAACTCAGGTTGTCGAAATGGTCAAAGAATTAGTCGATTAAAGAACAATGGCTGACCGACTAGTTTGCAACCTAGTCGGTCGGTGGTTGTTCTTGGACCGACTAACGATAAACAGTAACTTAGGTAAAATGTATCAAAGGAACTAGTCGGTCTGAGAGCAAGTTCTGACCGACTAGTTTCACATCTAGTCTATCGGTGTTTGTTCTTAGACCGACTAAAAGTAAACAGTAACTCCTGTACAATTGATTCAATGAACTAGTCGGTTCCAGTAGAGTTCCTGACCGAATAGATCTCAATCTAGTCGGTTGGTCCCCCTTCTTGAAGCAACTAAAGTGCACTAAAATTGCCGAATCGAAGCGCGAAGTTTCGGGAAGATTTCTATAACTTCTAAGATCACTCTAACTCTAAAATATGCGCGATTTGAAGTTCATTATGAGCGACTTACTCCAAGATCAACGATTCTAAGGAAGAAGCTAGAAAATCACGACGAAACGATCGAAAACGAAAGCTACGGAGACGAAAACCACTTATGAGGAGAAAATCCACCAAAACATATATATATAATATAGATAATCCAAATTGAAAAAACCTAATGAGTGCGGCGGCGGAAGGAGTAGGTGCGGCGGCTTCCATTCCTAATGGTGGTTCTGGCAAGGGAGTGGGCACTGGTGCTCAGGATCTGGTATGCGGTTCCTTGGAGGAGGAGGGCTGGCATCTGGTCTCTCGGCGTCTTAGGGCCCCTGCCAGAAATCGAGTTTCTTCTTCTCGAGGTGCCCTTAATAATGTCAGATCCCACAAGCAAAACAATGTCAGATCGAGTTCCGATTTAAGGGTTCGTCATCTACCCCTTAATCGAGATCAAATGCGTAATCCCAATTCCAGCTTTTTGAACATGGATGCATTGAAGAAATCGGGGAATGTTCCTGTACGTCCCATAGCACAGTATCGAGTTCTTCCCTCCGAAGGTAAACGATCTTGGGTTGATATCTGCTCGTCACGTCGGAAATATGTTGATCCGTTGCTAATGAGCTTCGTCCAGCCTATCATTTCTGGGGGATGGCTTGGTGAAGGCTAAAGTATTGGAATCTGATCTAATTGAAGGAGCTGCACGTTGGCGCAACACCCTCGTGGGTTACGTCCTTGGTGATGTGCCGTATTTTGGTCAGATCAAAGCCTGGACTGAATGACTTTGGTGTATTAAGGGGGGACTTCGCATTTTCTCCCGCAAAAACGGATATTTCTACTTCAGATTTGAGAAGGAGGAGGACCGTGATGCTATTTTGCATGGAGGACCATGGCTGTTTGATGGTCGCCTGGTTGTACTCCAGAACTGGTCACCGTCAATCAAGCATACTCGAGACATTCTTACGGCGGTGCCAGTGTGGGTACAGTTCCATAATCTCCCACTACCGATGTGGACGCTGGGTATCCTGAATCGCATAGCCAGCGTGGTAGGTAATCCTATCTGCCTTGATAAAGCTACAGAAAATCTTAGTAGAATCTCTTATGCCAGATGCTTAGTGGAGGTTAACGCCAATTGTGAGCTCAAGAGATCGATGGAGGTGGAATTGGACGATCTCTCGTCAATATCAATTGATGTCCAGTATGAAGGGGAGCCTCCACGTTGCGGAGCTTGTTCCTGTTTTGGTCATCTGGATAATCAATGCCCATTGAATGGCTTGGCTAATAATTCAGGTCACGGATGCGTAGATGGTAGTCAAGTGCCTGATGGAAATTCTGTGGTTATCCCTGATAATGCTCAGCCTCCCATTCCCCCAAAGCCCGATAAACTTAAGCAACCTGTCCTACCTATTATCACTAAGGATTGCATTTTAGCTCCTGCGGGTCCACAGCCGGTCCTTGAGAGGGGTGAATGTAGCCACACTCTCCCCCTGAGTTTAGACGCTGGTTCAGTAGCCTTGAATCCTCAGACTGTTGTGAAAACTGGGAATCTAAAATCCCCTCTAATGGACATTCTATATGTTATCAGAGTGGTGTGTTTCTTCCGTCAAGTACTAGCATCCCCTTCTGCTTTACCGGGTGTTACACAGACCGCCAAGGATGATTCTTCTGTTCCACGGGGTCAGCCTCCGCATTCTTCCAAATCTGTTGCTGAAGACTCTGAGCCCCCTAATGAACTGACTATGGCTAATCCTGAGTGGGAGGAGGATCAGATTAGTTTGCAACTTGCCAGGAACCAAAGAGCATCTAAGAAATATTAGGATAGCCCCGTTACTGTACGACGGAGTCCCCGCCTTGCGTCGTAATCCTGGCCTTAACACCTCTGACCCTGTATTATGTCTATATTTTTCTGGAATTCCCGTGTACTAATTAATGCATCACGTCGGGCCGATCTGAAGCATTCTATGCGTAAGCTTAATCCTTCGAGAGTTTGCTTACTTGAAACGAAAGTTGAATCCTGCAATGCAATTGCTCTTTCGAAATGCTTCCCTAAAGATTGGGCAAGCCTTGATAATAGGAGTCACCATACAGGCGGGCGAATTGTGATTTTCTATAATCTACAAATCTGGCACATTACTAATGGTGTTTACTCCGCCCAGCACATTTCAGCCAATTTCACTAATTCTGTAGGCTTTGTGATGGGTTTAACTGATGTTTATGGGTTTAATGTGGCTAGAAACCGGACTTCTTTATGGACTAGTCTCTTATCCAGTTCCAATTCTTTTGATGATATTCCTTGGGTTATTGGTGGGGACTTCAACTGTGTTCGGAATGCCCAGGAGAAGATTGGGGGGCGCCCAGTGGATGTCATGTCTACGGATGAATTCAACAGTTGTATTAGCAGCTGTCGCCTCCTTGATTTAAAAAGCATTGGTTGTATTTATAGCTGGAACAACAGGCGTAGTGGGAGCAAGTGAATTTCAGCACGTCTAGACCGTATCCTTTGCAATGCCCACTGGATTAGTGCTCTCCCTTACTCTTATTATGAATATCTCATGGGCAGTACAAGTGACCACTCGCCTCTGATTGCCTACCTCATACCCAAGGTAAACTCTCTTCCTAAACCGTTCAAAATTTTTAATTCTTTGGTATCTCTACCAGGTTACAAGGATCTTGTATGCAATAATTGGGGGAGTCTATATGCGGCATCTCCTATGCGGGGTCTAATTGATAGGCTTAGATCTCTTAAATTTTTATTGAGAACTTGGTCATCCATACATAGACAACATCTGGCCGTTAACACTTGCCGCAGAGAGCTTATTTCCATTCAATCTAAACAAAAGAAATGTTCTGATCCTGAAGTTCATTTTTTGGAGTCTTTGGCCAATCAGAGGCTTGTCAAAGCTTTGGATGTGGAGGAGGAGGATCTAAGGCAAAAAAGCCGTCAAAACTGGCTCTTACTTGGTGATAGAAATTCCAAATTTTTCTATACGGCAATGAAATCCAGACAATCCCATAATTGCCTTAGCCATCTTATTTCAGCCGAAGGCAGAGGTAATTCTTCTACTGATTTTCTTCGGAAAGAAGCCCCCCTCTTTTACCGGAATCTTTATCATCAGGATGACTACTGGAATGTATTTCCAAACTTGATCCCAAAGCGTAAGCTCACTTTGGAGGCTATTAATTGGTTGGATAAACCGGTTTCCAATACTGAAATTAAGAATGCGCTTTTCCAAATAGGCAAAGATAAGTCTCCTGGTCCAGACAGGTTTAATGCCTAGTTTTTCCAACATGAATGGGAGATCATAGGGAACGATGTTTGTTTAGGTGTAGCGGAATTCTTCTCTACTGGAAGGATGGTTTCTCAGGTAAACCACACTTTCCTCACCCTCGTCCCTAAAAATTCTAATGCTTCTAGCCTTGGGGATTATAGGCCGATATCCTGCTGCAACGTCATTTACAAGATAATTAGCAAAGTTCTGTGTAACAGATTGAAGACTGTCATTTCTGAGCTAATCTACCCTAACTAGGCAGCATTTCTAAAGGGGAGGCTGTTGGCAGATTGTACTCTTATTGCCCACGAACAGATTTGTGACTTCAATAATCCAATGGGCTCCAGAGCGTGTATCAAACTGGACCTTCGGAAGGCATTTGATAGTGTAAACAGAGAGTTTATTTATTTCCTCTTACACCAGATGGTCTTCAGTCACAGATTTATCAATTGGATTACTGAATGCGTCTCCTCTCCTATGTTCTCTTTGTTGATTGATGGGACACCTGAAGGGTATTTTAATTCTAATAGGGGGTTACGGCAAGGCGACCCTCTATCGCCCTATTTATTTGTGCTTGTTATGCAAGCATTCTCTCTTCTTATGTCTAGAGCTGAATCCTCAGGTACTATCCAACCCATGCGCAGAGCCGGGGCGATCTCCCACCTGTTGTTTGCAGATGACCTCTTGGTCTTTTGTCGGGCAAACCCCCATTCCCTAAAAGGTATTAAGGATTTGTTATATAAATTCCATCAATTTTCTGGGGTTCAAATTAATTGGGATAAAAGTTCAGCCATCTTCCGCAAAGGGGTACGTGATCTGAATTGCCTCTCTGATATACTTGGTATCAAATTAGTGTCCACCTTCTCTATTTATTTGGGGCTTCCGCTTTCCTCTAAATACCCTAAGGCAACTTTGTTCAATCGCCTGGTGGATAAGTGCAAAAAAAGGCTATTGGGTTGGTCTTCTACACTCCTATCTATCTCTGGGAAGATAGAGTTGGTACGATCAGTCATATATGGTATGGTTGCGTTCTGGCAGCAAGCATATTGTCTTCCACCTTCTGTAATCCGTACCATTAATTCGGCTTGTAGGAAATTTATTTGCGGTAAACTGAATATCTGCGCTTGGAAGGATATGTGCTCCCCTAAAAAAGAAGGAGGTGTTGGGCTTAGATCGCTTGACGATTTGAATGTCGCGTCTGGTATACGGCTAACCCGGAGGGTTTTATCCACTAACGGTATTTGGGCCAAATTCATGAGGAGTAGATATGAGGCCATCGAGAATGGGTTTTATTCAGCAAAGGCTAGGCCAACAGACTCAGGCACTTGGAAGTTCATCCTCAAAAGCAGGACTATATCTCAAAAACTCATTAAACGTACTGTTAAGGATGGGACGACTACCTCTTTCTGGTATGATAATTGGCACCCTTTAGGGCCTCTTTACCTATTATATGACCCGCCAAATGGCTCTGAAAATTCAAGAGTCAGTGAATTTTGGTCTTCGGCTGGGTGGCTTCATGACCCACGCATTGATGCCGTTCGACATTTATTACAGAATGTGGCACTCACGGTAGGTGCGGATGATTGGTCTTGGTCTACAGCAAATGCAAATGGGAGTTGTCTTACAGCAAATGCAAATGGGAGATATCTTCATGATTGTTGGAATGCAGTGCGTGTTGTTCGGCCGGCCTTCACCAATTTTGACTCGGTATGGTTCTCTCACAATGTGCCGAAGATGGCATTGACGCTTCTGAAGGCCATTCACTGTAAGCTTCCGACTAGAGATATGCTACACAGGTGGGGCATCACAGGAGAGGTAGCCTGTTTCCTATGTGATGGAAATTTTCCAGAGAACCTAAGCCATCTCTTCTTTAATTGTGAATATACAAATTATATCCTTAAAAGATGCTTTTTAAAGTTAAAGATTACAAGGCCTCTCCCAGATACCATTCATGAAGTATGTGACCTGTTTCAATCAAGATTTAGCAAGAAGGATCCTCTGGGTGTGTTAGCGAAAGCTGCACTTTCTTCTACGGTTTGGCATGTTTGGAAACAGCGAAATAAACGAATTTTTGAGCAAAAAGCATCTGGGAAGACGGTGCTATTTGAAGAGATTGCTTCGGATGTGAGAGTATCCCTTCGGGATTTGGACTATTAATATGCTTCGGATCCTACCCCTTTCTCAAATTGGGGTTTCTTTGAGGGTGATGGATAGCTCAGAGGAATTCTTGATCGGCTTGTACAGTTTTAGTCTTTCTTTTTTTCTTCTTTGCTTTGCTTTGTGTTGCTACTTCTTTTGGTCAAGACAAGTATAAACTGTTGATAATTTTCTGTGGAGGGTGACGGCGCTTGTGACCTCTCCCCTCTCATTTTATTATCAACTAGTTATTACTTGTGCTTTTACCTTGTACTTTTTTACCATTAATATAGACTAACCATTACTCTTCAAAAAAATATATACGAAAACCAGTCGTTACACAACCCCTTAAAAGAAACCTCATTGGCTCAACAAAAAACAAGCAAGTCATCAGCAAAAAGTAGATGAGTAATTGCGCCAAATCTTTTCATTGGCTGAATACTGCACGTGGCACTGGCCTTAGCCATAAGTAACGAGAAGGCTTCCATAACAATAACAAAGAGATAAGGGGAGAAGGGGTCACCCTGCCTCAGCCCTCTATTGGATTGAAACATACCAAAAGGAGATCCATTGATCATGACAGAGAAGGATGGAGTAGATATGCACTCACAAATCCAGCTAATGAACTTATGCTTAAACCCCATCTGATGCAATATAAAGTAGACAAATTCTCTGTTAACGCTATCAAAAGCTTTCCTCAAGTCAATCTTGAGGCAGGCCCTGGACCCCATAGGATTATGGAAGTCCCTGATATGTTCATGTGCGAGCAAGGCACAATCAGCAAGTAACCGATCTTGCAGGAAGGCAGCTTGATTAGGAGATATGAGCTCAATGACTGCTTTTTTGAGACGATTGCAAAGAATTTTGATGATGATTTTATACAAAACATTGCAGCAGGCAATGGGCCTGTAATCACCGAGCCTAGAAGCGTTAGCATTTTTAGGAATAAGAGATAAGAAGGTATGATTGACTTGGTGATAGATCTTTCCAGACTTGAAAAAGTTTAGGATAGCCATGTTGACATCATTCCCAATAATATCCCAAGAGTTCTGATAAAAATAGCCATTGAAGCCATCAGGGCTAGGGGCCTTATCAGCCCTAATCTGAAAGACATCATTTTTAACCTCTTCAGCCAAAACCAGTCTCTCAACCCACACAGCAGCATCATTAGTGAGAACTCTTTTAACAGTAAGGCAAGGGAAGACTCTCCAATAATCATCTTGGTTATAGAGCTTAGAATAAAACTCAGGAGCTTCAATTTTCAGCTTATCAACAGAAATATTGCGAGAACCATCCAAAGAGATAAGATGACCCAAATTGTTATGACCATGTCTAGCCCTCATAGCAGTATAAAAGAAACGGGTATTGCGATCCCCAAGACTCAACCAATCTTGTCTACTTTTCTGCCTAAGATTGGATTCCTCAATGTCAATGGCCTCAGCAAGTTGATTAATTAAAAAGCGCTCTTTCTTTTGAAGCTCAACATAGGAGTTCAGATCAAGATGATTGTGCTGAATAGCAGCAAGCTCGGAGCGGATTTTGGAGACATCGTTAGCCTCTCTAAAGGACAAACCGAAATTCTTAAGACCCCTTTTCAGATTTTTAAGCTTAGCTACCAGGCGAATCATGGGACAGCCACTGACCCCGATGTGCCAACCATCCTTTAACACATTAGAATACTCGGGGCTACGGTGCCAGGCATTAAAGAATTTAAACGGTTTAGGGTCGGAACCAACAGCCTGGTGTGTGTGTATAATGAGAGTGGAATGATCACTAGAGCCTCCCTCAACATATTCGCAATAAGAGGGGGGGAGGATTTTTATCCAAGCGCTATTGCAGAAAGATCTATCCAGAGTGGTGGACATACGCTGCTGCCCGATATTACGATTGTTCCAACTCAGAGTGTTCCCAACAGTTTTTAGATCAATGAGGCACTGGTATTAATGCAATCATTAAACTCATCGACCATGCAACCCTTAACCGCTCTACCACCAACTTTGTATAAGGAGTATCTGACGCAATTGAAATCTCCACCAATGATCCAGGGGAGATTCTTAAATTTGCTGGCACTAGAAATAATATCACGCCAAAGGCTTCTGCGATCAAGATAGGAGTTGGAAGCGTAAACTATGGTAACCATCATAGCAAACCCAGCTACGTTATCCCCTTTCAAGGATATATGTTGAGCCGTCATGTCTTCAACCACACAAGCCCAAACATCATGGTCATAAAGAATAACAATACGGCCGTTGCGATGGTTGCAGCAGTTATTGATTGATAGCCAATTCTTGGGAAAGCATTTAGTAATTCTGTGGCCATTGTTCTCTGTGACCTTAGTCTCAATAAGACCGACCAGGGAGGGCTTGTACTTCAAAGAGCGCTCTTTAAGCTCCCGACGTTTAGCAACGCTATTAAGCCCCCTAGTATTCCAAATGAGGAAAGTCATTGGCTATAAGTGGGCGGGGGTGCTCTCCCCCCTATTAATTCGCGAACTCTTTCGAGTACCAATACCCGAAACACCCCCTCCTTTATATTGATTCTGCTTTTTCTTCCCTTTACTATTTTGCTTCAAAAGCTCTTGCTCAATTAACCAAGCATCATTCGCTATAGTCATCTCAAGGGGCTCGATATCCGACTCAATATCTATATCATCCTCTGGGGCAAGAAGCACTCCTTTCAACCGGGTATTAAGGAGAGGATTAAATGGGTTATCATCATTAACCGCGTTCCTAGCGATGAGTTCACTATTGCTTATGTTGGCCAGTGGCTTAGGTGAGTGGTTCTACGTTGGCTTAGCTACTGAGCCCAACCCCATGCAGTCCCCTGACCCCCCCCAATTTTATTATTTGCTTGTACAGGGGTGTCACTGTTACACGGGCTATCACACGCCCCACTTACGCTAGTCACAGCTAGCTCACCGTCCCTCATATACATGTCTTCTTTCTGGTACATCTTGCTATTTACAATCCCCATCCCTTCACCAAAGGCTGGCACGGTAGAAGCATCTGTACCAGCGGCCTGCTTCAGCATGGACAAGGCAAGCCCATCCCTGCATTGATCCTGGTTACAATCTCTACTACTGGGTGCAGCCTGCCTATTACAAGCCTCCTCCCATTTCTCTATATTACAAGCCGCTCTCTCAGCAATCCCCTCAACACCATCAGCACAAACAACTTCCTGAACCCCAGCATAAGGGGCCATGTTACAGCTTGCACTGCTGCGAGGCGCAGCCCGCCTGTTACAAGGCTCCTCTTCATCAGCCCGAACAATATTACAGCCGTCCCCTTCCTTCACATTACAGTTGACGCTCCCCCGCCCCTCATAACAATTCACTATTTTTCCAGAGCTACAACCAGCCTCCGAATTACAAATTTCACTACGCCTCCCCTCAATACAACTCTTCACATCGACAATGTTACAAATAGCCACCTCCCCCATCATGGAACTATTACTACCACCAACAACAGAGTTTGTCCCATGACCCATAATCCCCTCTCCCGTAACAGGTGAAGACGAAGAGATAGAAGGGGTCAGATTAGCGCTTACATTACATTGGCCGTCCCCACGAACAGGAACCTCCTTCAGTGAGTTGCCAGTGCTCCCCTTGTCCTTGACATGAGCAGCAATTGTGTCATCCTCCCTAATGTTGTGCATCACCCCATCTCTAGGAACTCCGTCTTTAGCTGAGCATTGATGAATAAGGTGCCCAAAGCACTTGCAATTGGTGCACCTAGGGGGGGTTGCCTTCATATCTGACTTCTACTTCAAAGCACTCGCCGCCTTTAACCTGAGCCACAACCACTTGCGGAAGCTCATGTTCAGCAGAGATCTCGACAAGGCACCGAGCATAGTTCATCCTCTCCATTGTAGTCGTGGCCCTGTCCAAGAAAATGGGGGATCCGAGAACAATAGTGATAGCATTAAGAATGTTAATCGACCAAAATTTGAGCGGTAAATTAGGCAACTGAACCCAAAGAGAGATAGAAGAGAGCATGTCTCTATCGAATACCAAGTCTGGAGCCCATCGCTGAATCACCACGAGCCTGTCGTCGAACATCCATGGCCCCCCATACAGAACCCTTTCACAGTCGACCTTATCTTTGAAACGGAAGAAGAAGAATCTGTTTTCCCTGGAGAAGATGGACATACCTTGCTTCTTCCAAGATCTAATGGCCCACGCCTTCATTTGGCTGTAGAATGGGACGTCTCCAAGAACATATGCAACAATCGTGTTCTCCCAAGCGTTGGCAGCTTCATCAATAGCCTCCTGCGAAAGAACAGCATATGGAGCACCTGATTCATCGCAGCTAGGGGGGATGTACCTCATCTCCAGAGAGTCAGCTATTTTCCTCTTGCTATTGCACACTTCCAGCCAAGAGTGCCTCGCCGCGTGTGGATTGATCTTAATCTCGAATGAGGGCCTCATCATTCTCCTCTCAAGGAACTTCCTATCACATGTAGCAACAGCGCCATCCTTGAGTGATCCAACTTAACACCATAGGTGTTATATTATATATATATATGGTAAAATGTGCCTGAGCTCGTGCTCAGATGGGATTCCTGCGCTCGACCCCTCCTGACCGTCCGATCCGATTAGTGATCATGGTAATATCTGACCTTTTGGTGCAATTACCAAAACGCCCTTTAAGCTCTTTTCAATGCGCCTCTGTACTAAATTACCTTTAAGCCCTTTTGTACTAAAATACAATCGCCACCAATTCTTTTGCTCACTCAAGCTGGAGCAATCGCCACCAATTCTTTTGCTCACTCCCACGCAAAACGCAGAAGCTGGAGTAGATCCCCAGTTTTGCACAAGGTCTTCGATTTCAACAGCCCACGCCTAAGATCGCCCCCAAATCCAGGCCATCACACGCTCGTTGATTCTCATGTTACTCTCCTCCATCGAGGTAAGGATCGTCATCCCTAATTTGTTGGACATCTCATATTGCTCAACGCGCACAACGGGATAAATTTTTGAAGGGTTTTGCGCGGGGAGAAATTTCCAACCTTTGGACGATTAGGGATGGAAATTCCTCTCCGCGCACAACGGGCTAAATTTTTGTCCCGTTTTGCGCGGTGAGTAATTTCCAAACTAGCGAAGTGTTGCGATGGAAATTACTCTCCGCGCACAACCCTTCAATCATCGCACTCGTTGTGCACGTTGAGTAATATGAGATGTCCATCAAAACTTGCCGAAGTAGCTCATATAGCACAACAACATGGAGCGAATGGCGTACATAATATTGCCCACCGCGCAAAACGGTTGATATGTTTGATTTTTTGATGGATTTGTTCCGGTCATCAAATATGATGGTAACAATTAGATCATATTGAAAAAGAATAGATATAATACGCAAGGTTTTAACATGATTAGTAATAGTAGTGTGGTTTCAACTAACATGCTAATGATGATCTACTGATACTTGGCTAGACATGTATAGCATTCATGTTGCATCAATATTACTGATATTTTTACTTGTTTCTAATGTAGAAAATGAAAATCGAAGAGAGTGAACCCTATGTGCATGATCAGGAGATGCCAAATGAGATTGAAGCTGAAAATGACAGTGCAAACAGCGTATATCAAGAGGATAGGCATAGTGATAATGAAAAAGGCCGCCCACATGTTGGAATGACATTTCAAACAGAAGAAGATGCGTATCAATTTTATAATACATATGCAGTAATGAAAGGTTTTGCAACCCGATAGGGATCTACGGGAAAGGGAAAAGATGGCAATACCACGAGGAGGAAGTATACGTGCAACAAAGAAGGGTATAAAAGCTTAAAAGATAAGAGGGAGATAGGGAGAGATGTTAATCGAAGGAAAAATGAGAGAGAAGGCTGTATGGCTCGAATGACAATTTATAAAATCACCGGAGGAGTATGGCGCATAAACTCCTTTAATGATGATCATAATCATGAGTTGATAAAAATCCCAGCGAAGATCCAGATGCTACGGTCACATAAAAGATCGCAGATGGACGGAACATGTAGGAATTTAGTTGATCAGATGCGTGGCTGTGGAGTAGGACCTGCAAAGATTGCAAGGATTCTAAATTCCACGAGTAGTAGTAATGTCAATATTACTACGCAACAATGCATTGATCATGGGAGAGTAGAAAGAAAGAACAACATTGGGAAGGAATGCATTAGAGTAATAGAACAATTTATTAAAAGGCAAGCTACAGACTCTCAGTTCTATTATGCTATTGAACATGATGAAGAGAATGTATGCATGAGTATATTTTGGGCTGATGGAAGGGCGAGGACATCATACAGCCAGTTTGGAGATTTTGTTGTATTTGATGTCACTTATAAGACAAATAGATTCATGTTGCCTTTTGCACCTTTTACAGGTGTCAATCATCATAAATAGTCTATTTTATTTGGATGTGCTCTTCTTGCTGATGAGAAGGAAGAATCCTTTGTGTGGTTATTCGGACAGTGGTTAACATGTATGTGGGATAAAGCACCAGGAGCTATCATCACCGATCAAGACCCGGCAATATGCAATGCAATCAAAAGAGTTTTTCCAAATACAAAACATAGGTATTGCATATGGCATATCATTCTGCATGAAGATGAGCATCTACGTTCATTGCGGTCTTCTTATAACCCTAAATTTGAAGAAGACTATGCAAACTGGTGTAAGAACAGTCAAAATGTTGAAGAAGCTGAGAATTGTTGGTGCATCTTAATGGAGAAGTACCAAACGGAATTTCAGGAGCCATTGACAGAAAAACAAAAAATGAAATGAAAGCCTGGAAGTGGTTGCATACGATTCATGAGAAAGCACAACATTGGATTAAGGCTTACCTACTGGATACTTTCTTTGCGGGTATGAATGTTAATACGATAGAAATTGGTGTAAAAATATATGATCAAAATAAACTCAGCACATGGTATTCATTTCTTGTTTTGTGTGTAGGCATGGCGTCCAGCCAAAGGAGTGAAAGCATGAACGCGTATTTTGATGGATACGTAAACTGTATGACTCCATTATACGAGTTCATTGATCAATATGATAAAGCTGTAAAATTTCAGCGAGACAAAGAGGAGAGAGAAGATACTTTTTGTATGCGGAACAAACCAGAATTTAGCGGCATGCATGAGTTAGAGGTTCATGCTGCAAAGGTATATACTAGAAACATATTTTCCATTTTTCAAAATCGTTTCAAAAATACTTTATACTGTCGGCACGAAAGGGTGAGCACGGATGGGGATACGAGCACGTATAGAGTAACTAAGCGGATTGATGGAAAGAGCTACGTGCATAATGTTCAATGCAATATATCTAAGGGAATGTTTAGGTGTACGTGTGTAAGGGCTGTGACTGAAGGTTTGCTATGCACGCAAATTTTATATATGATGAAGCAAAAGTATGATAAGCAAGCCATCCCTGAGAGATATATTTTACCCAGGTGGACGCTAAATGCAAGACATAGCATCATGAGTCTTGGGGCCTCGTCGACTAGCACAGTACAAGGAGTGCGTCTAACTCAAATTACTCCACTTCAAGCCTGGAGACTTCGTTCATCATTCGATAAAGTCGTGGAGGCGGTAACAAGAGATCCCCTTCTGTTTGATGTCGTCTTTGGGTGGGCAAACAGTTTTTTGGACCAGCATAATATGACTAATAAAGTGCAAACTGCTTCTGAAGAGCCAAGATCACAGGTGGGGTCCAGTGCACCTATCAAACAAGAAGTGGGAGTAAATGATGTCATTATGCATGATCCTGTAAAAGCTAGAACTAAAGGCCGACCACGAGTGGCGTCAAGGATTCCGTCTGGAATTCAAGTCTCACAAGAACAAAGTCAAACAAGAACAAGGACATGCAGTGTTTGTGCAGAAAAGGGTCATGACATGAGAACTTGTCGTATGAGCACAGCTGGTAGAAATAAGGTATATATGAGCACATCTGGTTACTATTTTATATACTAGTATAAATTATTGTAACATCATTGCTCCATAATCTCAGTAGGAAAAATCTTCGCCCGATGACTTAACAAGGCTGTGATATGAAGGCCGACATTTTTATATCCTATAGGTAACAATTTTGTATCAGCTTGGAAGAAATATACTACATGCATCTGTCACGGACATATCATTGTAAATGGGTTGTAAGTAAGCTGGTTCTCTTTAAAAATGGTCATCTGAAAACGGCAGCCTCCTATATTTTTAGTCCAAAATGCAGCCATCGTGGAGTTGAATTAATAGGGCTGGGGGTCCAAATTGAACATTAAAACACTAAGTCTTGGTTATAAGCATATGAGGATGATGCCTATCATTCGAGACCTATATCCGATGCTGTGGATCTCATATCTTATAATTTCTCTGTTGCTGCAGAACCTGACAATTGTCAAGAAAATTAATGGGATTAAGGAGTACGAAGCAGATGCAGAAGAGCTGAAGAGAATGAAGATTCAAGAGAATGAGGCATGTAGCTGTCCGCGATGAGTAATGGTGGGTAATTGTATACAATTTAGCTCCGCGCACACAACGTTTACAACTTTTACCAGTTGTGCGCGCTGAGCAAAACTTGGTAATTTTACAGGCTTCCTAATAAGCGCACACAACGTTCAATAATGTTACGGATGTGCGCGCTGAGTAATCCGGGTAATTGTAAACAGTTAAGCCCCACGCGCACAACGGTTAATAACTTTGACGGTTATGCTCATTGAGTAAATGTTGGTAATCGTAGACAGTTGTGCTCAGCTCGCACAACGTTCAATGTTGTTGCCGTTGGTGCGAGCTGAGTAATTGTGGGTACTTCAAGTTAGCATCACGCAATTTTGTAATGTGATGCAATTGCACCAAATTTAATGAAATTGTATTAAGATCTGTATTCCAACATGCTACAACATTTATGCAGTCAAATGTACATAACACAACAAAGTAGAAACTACATATAAACATTTTGCAACATCACAGTTTTTGCCCGACTAAGCAATTAAAGCACTAGACTATACTAGGGATACAGGGATTCCAACCATGAAAAAAATTTAAAGTTTGTTGCCATTTATGAACTGATCCATCAGCAGCATCAGCGTCACTTGCTTCTTTGTATCTTGGCCATCCTCCCCTTGTCTGCGTTGAAGAAGAATCAGTGATGAACACATAACAAAGCATAATTAAGTAAAAATATTGTACGGGTAGACTTAGAATAAGATAGAACATTTATTATCATTGAGCAGTGATGTCTGCAACGAAGTATCAAAGAGCATATACAAGCAGTGAAGAAATTGGTGTGCATGGAAGGTGATAGCTTCAATGACGATAAACAGAACATATGAAGGAGCAAAGAACATCTTCGAATCAATATATATGTGATGTATTCAATTTCTGCATCACGTCACTAGACGCTAGTATATTGTCCATTTTTGAGTGTTGAGGATGCAGCAGTGATGAAGGAAAAAATAGAATGTCGTAGAGAAAATATCATATAACTAGAATCATAGACAATAAGATAGAATAATATCATCAAGAAGTGTAGTGGTTGACGAGGGCTTGTGGGAAGGGAAGCCATTTATAGACGACTTTGGATGCCATTGGATGAGGATGAGACTACAGTAGAGTTACTGGGAGGCAACACAAGAGACCCCGTGAGTCTACAGCAAATTGCTTGTGATTATACAGAAGAATGCCCGTGAATCTACAGCAGCTTGATAGCAGCCAGTGTTGTTCCCAATAATGTATGACCGTGGTGGTGCGCGTTGAGCAAACAAAATAGCTCAACGCGCACAACCGGCAAGAAAATGGGCGTTTTGCGCGGAGAGCAAATAATTTTGGAAGATGTGCGCGATGAATAAAATCTTATGTACATTCACGATCACTGCTTTGTAGACTCACGGGGTCTCTTCTGTAGACTCACGGGGTCTCTTCTGTAGACTCATCCTCATCCAAGGGCAGTCTAATTCGTCTATAAAATGGCTTTCCTACGCACAAGCCCTCTTCAACCTCTACACTTCGAGTGATGGTTATCAGTCATGAGGAAGGAGTAATGCTACACTCGACTGTAGGCTCATCCTCATCCAAGGGCAGTCCAATTCGTCTATAAATGGCTTCCATACCCACAAATTATATTCAACCACAACACTTCGAGTGCTGTGAAAGGCATGAGAAAGAAGTAACCTTGCTCAAATATTACTCTGACCATATCACGCAAACCCTTCCCAAACAACCAGAGACCATAGCTTAAACAAACCATCACCGGTTTGCTGCAGCAGTGAAGATGGCCACCCAAACGAGATTGAAGCTTTTCATAGACAAGTGGATGAAGAGAGTCTTGTTCGTGGAAGCGGGCAAAGATTTTTTCAATTTCCTCTTCAGCCTTTTGGCCATGCCTGTGGGCTCAGTCATCAAGCTCATCACTAAAGAAAAAGTGGCAGTGGTATGAAAAGCATTTATGTAATGAAGCCCATCATTAAATGTGCTGAAAACTGAATCTCTTGAAAGCTGTATCTATGAAAAATGATTTATCTGGTATTTTAGTTCAAAATGCAGCTAGTGTGGCTTTGAATTCCTAGGTCTGCGGGTACAAACTAAAACTTAATACCCAAAGTTTTAATTATGAGAGTATGAGGATGATGCCTATCATTCGAGAAATCTATATGCTGCTGTCGATCTCATATCTTATAATTTATCTGTTACAGCAGGTCACGCCAATTGTCAAGAAATCATTCGAGAAATTTTTTCCATTGATCAAAAATAACTCCAAGTACAACGAACAAAAAGGAGAAACAAAAAAGGGTTCGATCCACTTATGATGCAGGAGCTCGAGAAGAGGCGTCCCAAGGCGATGCGTCTTCTCCCAAACCAGTAGGGTGACCAGGGACAACCGGAGGTCGGGGAAGCATTCTTCGGCCCCGCGCCTCGAACGCTGCCAAACCATCCCTGAAGGACCTCTCGATCTGAGCAGCAAAAATGGCCGAGAACGCCCGGAATCCCTCACGGATAGACTTCGCAATCTTCGGAGCCAGGACATCCCCATAGTCCCTCTGGACCTCAGCTACGATTCGACCATGGGCCACTTCCCACAGGTCGCCTATATCGGGCCAAAGAGCGCCTTTTGCCTTTCTATGCTCCTCCCAGTCGAGGGACAGTGCATCCTCAGCATACTTGGCCGAACTCTTGGCGACAGCCAGAGCCTCCGTCAAACATCCCACCTCCGAGGTGAGCTCTGCAACTCTCAGTTTGAACTGGTGGGCCTCCTTGGCTGATTGCTCAGCCGCCTCAGCCCTCAGGCGCTCCTACGTCAAGGCCGCCTCAAGACCATCTACAGCAACCGGGTAAACCTGCAAGACCGCAGGGATGAATGTCGCCATCAACAAAACAGTCGTTGAATAAAAAAGGGTCCGACATGCTGGATATGCCGTACCAGAGAGTCTGCCAGTTTCTCCCTGAAGGAGCGGTCACTCGGAAGGACAGCTGGACTACTCTCACTCCTCCTCTTCTTCCACTCGGGACCTTCAGACCACGAGTGATAGCGTCTCTTCTTCTCCTCATTCCCGGTTAACACACAGGAACCCTGCTTGATGGCCGCTACGTCCCCCTCTCCGAGGTCGAGATCGGAGGGCAAATCAATCTGATTCGCCACGAAGGGCGAAGGTTCGGCCGTGCCCAAGGGCAGATGGTGAGGAATGTTAGGAACGTCTTCACTGAAATCCCGACCCGCCATCTGAGCAAAAAAGATGAAAATCAGGGTAACGAGCAATGGGTAAAGCAAAATTTAAAAGGAGAAAGGCTTTATACTGAAGGTCCCTTCGAATCCAAGCCGTCAGTATGGGACACGTGTCAAAGTCTCACAGAGGCGGCACTTCGAATACCACTCCCCATGGGCGGGAGAATTCATTCGACTGGCCTTCATTCAATGCGACCCGGTCCCTGGGATATCCGATAAGTACGAACCCTTATCATGTATTCCCAAAAAGACGAGTGTTTTTACGTAGAAAGAAATAAAAGAAGAGAGCAGAAAGAACACTGCAGGTAGTTCACACTTGCAGGGAAGTACAAGTAAAACTCCATCACAGATAAAAAGACTGAGAAAATAACACAATATTCCATTTTCATGATACATTGATACATCTTATACATACACCAACATCTTCATATTCACAACTCACTCGAAAAACGAAGGGCAAAAGTACAAGTCTCTCATCATACATCAAATCATAACACTAACACCCTTAAATGAGGACTATATGCATAAGATGTATTATTTGACACTTTGAATTGATTTTTTTAGTATCTCAATGATTGAATGCACCTCAGTCTTGCATTACACTCTGCCAGTTGCATGTGTCGATCCATTGTTGTACACCTTGCCTGTTGCACATGCACGCTTTCACATGTTCATAAGTATAGTTGTTACTGCCTTTACTACAGTAGATGTATATGCCATGACATACACTCTGCCTGCTGACATGCACCATTTCCAAACTTTATGTAAAGACTAGTTGTGACATGGAATTTCTTAACAATTATGCAACGGTGATACGAATAATAAATTTACCCTTTCACATGTAAATGTGGATGGGAAAAAAAATGGTTGTGTGCTGTGAGCAACTGTGAGTTTTGAGTAGGCGTGTGCGGATAGCAATTATAGGGTTTGAGTCGTTTTGTGCGATGAGTAATAACCCCATGCCTTTTCGGGCGCTGTACACGGGTTCAACATTGGCCCCCGTGATTCGTTCTCGATTAATAACACGGATCGAGGCCGACTGATAGGTAATTTCCTTTAATAGGGCACGGCATTCGAAGCATCAAATTTGGATTAAGGCCGCCAAAACCTTTCGCCTATCTCAACAGTTGTTTTTTCCAAAATTCCGACACGTGTCGATCATCTTGTCCATTCGTTCGCGTAATAAAAGAAATTGGAGGTGAGGCCAATGGCTTTTGCGCTCCGAGGAAATCGCATCATCTTTTTATTTCTTCGAGAAACAAAAATGGCGAGAGGAGCATAGAGAGAGGTTACTTCAGCGATGGAGCGGGCCAATGAAGAAGGCCGTAAGAGGAAGAGGGAAGAGGAGGAAGAGGAGGAATCGGAGGAATCGGGGAACCTCATGCTGGAGTTGGGGGTGGCTGTATGCTCCTCAAGTCAAGCTGCGCGGGCTTTGAAGGCGGCTCCTTATGATCCTCGAGTTGGGGGCACATCGTCCTCCAGCACGCCACACGACGGGTGGCCATACGAGGACATTGATCCTCCGGTCCCTTCCGACGGCCCTATATCTCCAGAGTTCGGCCACCTTCTGCAGTCGAACTGCAATGGGTCTGGCCATCAAGGGGAGATTCACGGGGAGACCTATCGGCCACCGTACATCGTGGGGACGGCCGAGTCGGCCCTCCTGGACTTTGGGACGGGGGCTCGTCTGGCGGAGAATATCACTCTGCCAAGGGATGTCGATTTCCTGAATGGGGTCGACCTTGAGCCGATGGCCAACTGCTTCGTTCGCAGTGGCCTTCAGGTTCGTTGCCAATGTGCATTCCGAATTTTGCTTCCCCTTCTGGTTTTGCTGATTGTCGCCATCTGCAGGTGACCATTTTCGAGGCAGGTCTGCGTCGCAGGGCCCGTGAACTGATCGAGGGGCAGCGCCGGGTGGCGATGCCGAGAACGAGGCTTCTGAGCTCAGAGCTCAGGTGAAGAAGCTGGAGGAAGATTTGGGGAAGATAATGGCCGCCAAGGGCAAGTCGGATTGGGCGGCCTCGGAGGCGACATCCAGCCTCGTCGCCTTGTCAAGCGCCAATAAGCAGTTGGAAGATCAGTGGGGTAGAGAGCGTTCTCAACTCCGAGCTGATCTTGAGGCATCGAGGAAGGAGGTTGCTGACCTTCAGGCCAAGCTTCTCGAGAAGGAGCAAGAGGTCAACGCTTTCAAAGCTCGGGCCACCGCCAAGATGGAAAGGGTGGCGAGAGCGATAAATGACCTCTTTACAGCCGACGGTGCGTCGTCTTCCTAAATTTTGCGAATCGTTACTTTTGTAAGACTGCTGCTCGTGAACGAGTCATATGTAATTTTTTCAGAATTTAATGAAGGAAATTTTTGCAACAGACGCCGAGTGAGAGCGTTTACTTCCTCCCCCTGATTCCAGGTCGACACCCGGGAACCCTGTTGGACGGCAGACACGGCCCCGTCACCGAGGACAAGACTGGTGGGAGAATGACCTTCCGTATATGATCGCAATGAGTAATTGTGGGTACTGTGTAATTGTATACAGTTTAGCTCTGAGCGCACAACGGATTGTTAAATAACACCGTTGTGCGCGACGAGCAAAACTCGGTAATTGTAGAAAGCGTTGCTTAGAGCGAACAACTTTCATTTCTGTTGCAAGTTGTGCACGCTGAGCAATTATGTGTGATGATTAATTAGTGTGCAGGGGTAAATGGAAGCTGGTATAAACAATAGTAGCACTTCTACTAAATAAAAGTCGACAGACGATTTCTCGTGAATATACAGAATAATCTTGTACCTCGTGTATTTATTGTATGTATTACACAGATGCTGTTCCCAAATAAAGATCCACTGACGTGCTGAGCGATGAGCATAATCGTTGGCCTCGATCAAAATTTCTAAACGCGCACAACGTTCACGCCGTTTACCAGTTGTGCGCGCTGTATAAATCTTAGTATATTACTTTCACGAATTTTTCCCATTAAATTTCATTGTTGGAATTTGATTTAAGCAAGCATCAATGTATATATCACCAATCACAAGTTTGTAATGGGCTGCAAATGTATCACATTAAATGACATTGTATTAAGGTCTGTGTAATGGGCTACAAATGTATCACATTAAATGACATTGTATTAAGGTCTGTGTAATGGGCTGCAAATGTATCACATTAAATGACATTATATTGAGGTCTGAATTCCAACATACTACAACATGTATGCATTCCAATGAACATAACACACCATCTCCGCCGTTCTCTTGTTCGCTGCATCTTCTGCTTTATACTTCTTTGACTCAAGGAACATCCTTTCAATCTCCTACTGGGTCTACCTGGCACTTATCGTTAGTGATAGTGATCTTATTTTTCTGCACACATACTTTCCTCTGCAGAGGCATTCAAGATACCGTCGGCATCTATCTCAAGGCAAACAATGACACTTCGAACACCCTTGGGAGCAGGAGGGATACCAGAAAGTACAAACTCCCCTAGGAAAAGATAGAATAAAAAAGTAAATATAATTAGACTTAGATAGATATCAGATAGAGCAGTTGTTATCATCAAGCAGTTATGTATGCAATGAATCTGAACGGAACTTACGAAGGGTCAAAGAATATTTGCAAGTTGGCATGGACGAGAATGAGGCTGTAATGGTTGCAAGAACATCTTTGCCTTCATGTGAGGTTTGCAATGAAGATGAACAGATCATGCGAAGAGGAGCAAAAGAACATCTTCGCCGCCATATAAAGGTGATGTATTCAATTTATGCATCACGGCACTTGCCGCTAGTATATTGGCCATCTTTGTGTGCTGTAGACGACGCACTCATGAACAACAACAAAATTACAAATTTGAAGAAAAAACATTGTATTAGAAGAATCAGAGAGAATCAGATAAAGGAACTATATTCACCTGGGGTAGTGGTTGATGAGGTCTGGTGGGTATGGAAACCATATACAGACGAGTTGGACTGACCAAGTACGAGGATGGAAACATCGTAGAGTAACAGTTCGTGCTCATGAATATATGGCAGATGGATACCAGCCAGACGTTGTTCCAAATAGTATCCGACTGCTGTGGTGCGCGAAGAGAAAAATTGTTTGAAGGTATACCTTTTTATACTCAACGCGCACAACGGCAAAAAACATCTGGTTTCGATTAGGAAAGTGCAAAATCTAAATACACCGATACTCTTGCGGTGCTTGTCCAAGTTTTTCCAAAAAAAACATACAGCATCATCTCAGAAGACAATAACTGTAACAAATCACAGTATAGTACATATTTTTGCTTAGTGGACACAAAGGCAACTACTTTTGCACGTAGGGCGGGCTGATTAACTTTGAGCAATGGAATACAGTTTTGCTCATACGACAAGTTCTCATGCCATGACCGTGTCTCCTATGGATATTGCAGTTATGAGCAGCTCCAATAGAGATTCTTCACATTTTTGCACTGGGATGAAATGCAATAATGGCACTCGTAAGAAATTCTTCTGAGCATGGATACAAATGAGGATGCACAGTTTCAGAGAAGATTGCGCAGTTTGAGAGCCGATACCTTGGTGGCACCTTCAGGCTGATGGCAATGTGAAGCATTCGAAAACATCGTGTGCTTCTTCTGAAGGAGCCAACACCATCGTTGATGATATCTGAAGTAGCAGACTCCATCTTTGATGCCCATATAAATGCGATGAATTCAATTTCAGCATCACGGCAATTACTGCAAGTTTATTGGCTGGCCTTCTTTGTGTGTCGTAGACGAAGCATTCATTAGTAAGAACAAAAATTTAGCATGTAAAAGAAAATATATTGTATAGGTATAACCATATAGAACACTATCATCGAGAGGAGTAGTGGTTGACGATGTCTAGAGGGAAGTGAATCACTTTATATAGACGAATTGGACTGGGTATGGTCCGCATGAATGAGGCTGAGACTACAGTTGGGTTACTGTGGGCTACAGAAATTGACGCTAACAAAATTGATTGCCTCTAAGAAAATTGCTCAAAGCGCAAAACGGGTAAAAATATGGCAGTTGTGCGAGTTGAGCAAACTATTTATGTTTATACAATATTACTCATAAATCCATTTATAGCAATGTGAACACCTCAAATCAAACAGCGTGACCCATGAGTATCAACACATAGATATAAGTTGTCTTATTCTGTAAACAGTAAGATATGTGTTTCTTATCACTTAAATGTCTGTACACCCATCAGTCTGAATATTATTTAATTCTCTCCCAATTTTGTGTTTTCTTTATTATTGGGATTTTTTATTGAACGTTGTGTGCGCTGAGGTAATTAATTATGGGAATTTTGTTTTGAACGTTGTGCGCGCAGAGTAATTATTCGTTACGACTGTTTTGCTCAACGCGCACAGCTGGGTGTATTTTGATCCGATGTGCGTGCTGTATTATATATGCAAAATGTATACCTTTTTAAATACCCCGCACAATCCGCACTAAGACTCAAATTTAAACAAATCAAAGAAATGTGAATATTTTTGCTATCTTATTCTGCAAACTGTCGGATATGTGTTGTCTTATCACGTAAATGTCTTTATACCCATCAATCAACTGCTCCGCATTATATTTGCATCAATTTTGATTTTTTTATCTGGCATGTCAGTCTGAACATTAATTAAGTCTCCCCCAATTTTGTGTTTTCTTTATTATTGGGATTTTTTATTGAACGTTGTGCGCGCTGAAGATATTAATTATGGGAATTTAGTATTGAACTTTGTGCGCGCATGGTAATTATTCGTTACGACCGGTTTGCTCAACGCGCACAGCTGGGTGTATTTTGATCTGTTGTGCGCGCTGTATTATATATCTAAAATGTATACAGTTTAAAAACCCCGCACGGTGCGCACTAAAACTCAAATTTTAACAAATCAAAGAAATGTGAATATTTTTGCAGTCTTATTCTGTAAACTATCGGATATGTGTTGTCATATCACTTAAATTTCCTTACACCCATCAATCAACTGCTGCCATTATATTTGCATCAATTTTGATTTTTTTTCTTGCATGTCAGTATGAACAGTAATTAATCTCCTAAAATTTTGTGTTTCTTCTTTATTATTGGGATTTTTTATTGAACGTTGTGCGCGCTGAAGTTATTAATTATGGGGATTTTGTAATGAATGTTGTGCGCGCAGAGTAAGTATTCATTACGACCGTTTTGCTGAACGCGCACAGCTGGGTGTATTTTGTTCCGTTGTGCGCGCTGTATTATATATTCTAAATGTATACCTTTTTATATACCTCGCACTAAGGGACAAATTTAAACAAATCAAAGAAATGTATATCTTTTTGCTGTCTTATTCTGCAAACAGTCGGATATGTGTTGTCTTATCACTTAAATGTATTGAACGTTGTGCGCGCTGATGTAATTAATTATGAGAATTTTGTATTGAACGTTGTGCGCGTAGAGGAATTATTCGTTACGACCGTTTTGCTCAACGCGCACAGCTGGGTGTATTTTGATCCGTTGTGCGCGTTGTATTATATTTTCTAAATGTATACCTTTTTATATACCCGGCACTAAGGATCAAATTTTAACAAATCAAAGAAATGTAGATATTTTTGCTATCTTATTCTGTAAACGGTCTGATATGTGTTGTCTTATCACTTAAATGTCTTTACACCCATCAATCAACTGTTGCGCCTTAGATTTACTTCAATGGTAATTTTTTTAACTGGCCTGTCAGTCTGAACATTAATTAATTCTCCCCCAATTTTGTTTTCTTCTTTATCATTGGGATTTTTTATTGAACGTTGTGCATGCTGAAGTTATTAATTATGGGGATTTTGTATTGAACGTTGTGGGCGCAGAGTAATTATTCGTTACGTCCATTTTGCTCAACGCGCACAGCTGGGTGTATTTTGATCCGTTGTGTGCGATGTATTATATATCCAAAATGTATATTTTTTTAAACAAATCAAAGAAATGTAGATATTTTTGATGTCCTATTATGTAAACAGTAGGATATGTGTTGTCTTATCACTTAAATGTCTTTACACCCATCAATCAACTGCTGCGCATCAAATTTGCTTCAATTTTGATTTTTTAAATATGTCAGACTGAACATTATTTAATTCTCGCCCGATTTTGTGTTTCTTTTATATTTTGGGATTTTTTTATTGAACGTTTTGCGCGCAGAGCAATTATTCGTTACGACCGTTTTGATCAACGCGCCCAGGTGGGTGTAATTTGATCAGTGCTCGCAACCTTACCTTATGTTGCCCATATGACGGGATGATTAACTGTGGGTAATGGAGCATGTAATACAGTTTTGCTCAGCAGGCACAACGGTCATGTCATCTGACTGTTGTGTGCGATGGTCTATTGTGTTTAATTGCATACAGTTTGGCTCTGCGAGCAAAAGGGTCACATCTACGTCCAGTTGTGTGATTTGAGTAAGTGTGGATAACAAGATACGGTTTTGATCAGCGCGCACAGCGGTCAAACAAATCGATATGAACGTTGTGCATGCTAGTAACTGTGTGCACACGTAAATAGTTTATCACAACTTATAGTATGAGCCTGTTGTGCGCCCTGGGGAATTTATAGTTCGGTGAACAATGTTTGATCAGTAATATCTATGTCAGACATTGATTCAAGTAAGCATTAATGTATATATCACCTTATATCAATTTTGTATTGTCCTGTAATTGTATCAAATTAAATGACATAGTATTAAGGCCTGAATTCTAACAAACTACAGCATTATGCTTTATAATGTACATAATGCATAAATGTAATTTATTGTTCGGTAAACAATTTTGCTCAGTAATATCAGTGTCAGACGTATATATCACCTATATCCTTTTTGTATTGTCCTGCAATTGTATCAAATAAAATGACATTGTATTAGGGTCTGAATTCCAAAATACTACAACATATATGCATTATTCTGTACATTACACATCAAAGTTGTAACTACAGCTAATCATTTTGCAACTTCACAGTTTGGAACTGGTATGAAATTCAATCACGGGAATATCCTAATGGTACATTGAATCCCACTACGCAAAACTGTTCAGATAGTCATGCTGAACAGCTCAAGCAAGATGGCATTTATGATCAGCTCCAATAGCACACACCATCATCACTAGCATCCAGATCGTCCATAACGGTATAAGTAGCCACTACTTTAACGAAGTTGGCTGATCTGGATTCTTCAGCGCATGCCACTGTATGCGTTGAAGAAGCATCAATTATGAACGATAAAAAGCATATTTAAGTAAAAAAAATAGGGTATAAAGACATGCAACTTTACGTTTAGGCACTGATATAAAAATATATCACGGTTGCTTCTTCTCTGAAGAATCCGTTGCTGTAGTAGAACATATGAAGGAGCAAATAACATCTTCCAGTACACGTCAATTGCCGGTAGTATATTGTTCATCTTTGTGTGTTGAAGACGAAGCAGTGATGAACAACGGGAAATATTTAGCATTGTGAAGAAAAAATAGTGTATGAAGTAGAAACAGATAGAATCAGTTAGAATACTATCCTAAAGAAGTGCAGTGGTTGACAAGGTCTAGTGGGAAGAGAGGCTATTTATAGACGAATTGGACTGGCCCATTGATGAGGACGATAGACTACAGTAGAGTCACTGTGCGTGATATTGTATTGGACATAAAGACGAGTGAATCTACAACATATTGTTACCAGCCAGATGAAGTTCCCAAGAAGGTTTGGCCTTTACGGTGCGCGTTGAGCAAACTTGAAGGCCAATAACAAAATTGCTCAACGCGCACAACGGGGAAAATAATGGCTGGTGTGCAAGTTGAGCAAATTATTTATGTTTGTACAATATTACTCATAATGGCACGTTACAAAATGGGACACCATCAAATCCAACAGCGTGACAGATGAGTATCATTCACAAAGATATATGGTGTCTTATTCTGTAAACAGTACGATATGTGTTGTCTTTTCACTTATATGTATACTAGAAATTTCCCGTGCAAATTGTGCACTGAGAAAAAATAATTCCCCATGAACACGATAGCGGTTAACACGCGAAACTGGGAAGGAGAGGAAAGTGTGCGTGTGCGTGTCGTCAGCGTCAGGTGTGCGTGTCGTAAATACGGATGCCAAAAGGGCAGGACCTAAATACAAAAGGGGAAGGAGTATGTATCTACACCCATCTATTTGCTTCAATGTGGATATATTAAGACTTAAGTGCTAATGCTACCAATTTCAAAAAAGAAAAGCTTTTGTATTCTCCCAACTAATTTCTCTACAATGCTTTTGTGTATTCCCAACATATTTTCTCAATCCAAGATATTTCCCCCCAAAACTTGACATGACACTGCCACATAGGAAAAATTCAAAAGCTGTTCTCAATTGTAATATAGAATAGTTTGGCTCCACGCACAAAAAGTTCACAATTACGTGCAGTTGTGTGAACTGAGTAATTGTGGATAATCAGATACGGGTATGCTCACAGCCCGCACATCGGTCAAACACATTATGTGACCATTGTGCGCGCTGAGTAATTGTGTGCAAACGTAAATGTTTTATCACAACGTATATAAGGACGGTCACAATTTATGCCCGTTGTGCTCGCTGGGTAAATCATATATCGGTAATAAGTTTTTACATAGGTAATTTCAATTTCGGACATTGATTCAACTAAGCATCGATGTATATATCACATATATCAATTTCGTAATGTCATGCAATTGTATCAAATTAAATGACAGTGTATTAAGGTCTGAATTCTATCATACTACAACATTTATACGTTATAATGTACATACCACAACAAATTTGAAACTACATTCGTACATAATGACATAAAACACCAAAGAATATCTACCCACAAACACTCTTCTCCGTCGATGATCAAAAATACATTATAAGACAAGAGAAAGGCTTGTGCGCCAAAGGCCTGGCCACCTCAAAAACCTGGAGGCGGAGGCGGAGGAGGTGGTGGTGATGGTGGGGCAACAGTACGGATGTCTCTAGGAGAGGGCACCAGAGTCTCCATCTTCTCTTGTATGTTCGACATTATGAGCATCATAGTGTCGAAGTCGCTACGCAGAAGTGAGATCGCCAGATTGGTGTTGGAGAGATGGGTTTCAATTTCTCCTAATCTACGAGTAAAGTTCACCGGCTGATGGGAGGAGGATGAAGCAGCAGATGCTGGGATTACATTGCCTATGAGTATATCCTTAAGCTGACGTTGTTCATCTGTAAGTACATCGACAGACGTAGTAAGCTCCTCGAGTTTGCTACGGAGGTTGTGCAGAACAGAGTCCTGATGGCGAGACATCCCAACCATAGAGAGGAGGCCATTACTGTTGTCCTAGAGTGGGGCTTTTTCAGCTGGAGATGGAACTGATGAACCTGCATGTAAAGGAGGAAACTGAGGAGGAGGCAACAGCACATTGTGTTCACCTTGAGTTGGACCAAGCGAAAGCGAATCAAGCAGAATGGTTCTATTGGCCGGGAACGATGAGGGAAGGGGATCATCGTGTTCAGGTGAAGGTGAATCATCATCACTAACTCCCCAAGAGTCAGAAGAAGTCGACTCACGAGATCGTTTTGGCGGCATGAAGAAACCCGAGTACGAAATGCGAGAGTGTTGAGATGAAGAAGAAAACGGAACGACAGACCAAAGGGAAGAGGAATGAAATTTTCCGCGAAACCCCTGGTTTACTGATTCCACACATATATAACGATTGGTTATTTTAATCTCAGCCGCTGGATTACATATGGAAGTGGAACTGACTAAAACGATCTCATCAGACGGCTGGGGTAAAGAATCCGTTCGGATGGGAAAAAAAATCGTAACGAAGGGCTTACACGGAAACCGAGGTTCTACTTGACTCATTCTCCAGTTTCCATATGTGAACATTGTTGAGAAGAAAGCAGAATCATTTACTGTCATCATTACGTACCTCTGAAATGAGATTGTACGCGGTGGCGGTTGTACTTTCATCATTACGTGGCATACCGATTGCGTCTCGCAACCGATCTATAAATATCTATAGTTTAGTAGCCACTGCACGTTCAGAAGCGATGTGTATTCAAACGGAAAGTAAATGCCCATGAGGTGCACGTATATCGGTCCAGCCTTGAGCCGCCGATTGACACCCGATATATTACCTCGGGCTCCACCTTTACGGCAGTAGTCCTCTCTATTGACAGGGATTCATGATTAACAGGCGGGAACTGATATAATGGAGCTGGTGCAAAGGTAGGAGCGATGTGTATTCAAACGGAAAGTAAATGCCCATGAGGTGCACGTATATCAGTCCAGCCTTGAGCCACCGATTGGCACCCGATCTATTACCCCGGGCTCCACCTTTACTGCAGTAGTCCTCTCTATTGACAGGGATTCATGATTAACAGGCGGGAACTGATATAATGGAGCCGGTGCAAAGGCAGGAGCGATGTGTATTCAAATGGAAAGTAAATGCCCATGAGGTGCACGTATATAGGTCCAGCCTTGAGCCACCGATTGGCACCTGATCTATTACCTCGGGCTCCACCTTTATGGCAGTAGTCCTCTCTATTGACAGGGATTCATGATTAACAGGCGGGAACTGATATAATGGAACTGGTGCAAAGGCAGGAGCGATGTGTATTCAAACGGAAAGTAAATGCCCATGAGGTGCACGTATATCGGTCCAGCCTTGAGCCGCCGATTGGCACCCGAACTATTACCTCGGGCTCCACCTTTACAGTTGTAGTCCTCTCTATTGACAGGGATTCATGATTAACAGGCGGGAACTGATATAATGGAGCCGGTGCAAAGGCAGGAGCGATGTGTATTCAAACGGAAAGTAAATGCCCATGAGGTACACGTATATCAGTCCAGACTTGAGCCGCTGATTGGCACCCGATCTATTACCTCAGGCTCCACCTTTACGGCAGTAGTCCTCTCTATTGACAGGGATTCATGATTAACAGGCGGGAACTGATATAATGGAGCCGGTGCAAAGGCAGGAGCGATGTGTATTCAAACGGAAAGTAAATGCCCATGAGGTGCACGTATATCAGTCCAGCCTTGAGCCGCCGATTGGCACCCGATCTATTACCTCGGGCTCCACCTTTACGGTAGTAGTCCTCTCTATTGACAGGGATTCATGATTAACAGGCGGGAACTGATATAATGGAGCCGGTGCAAAGGCAGGAGCGATGTGTATTCAAACGGAAAGTAAATGCCCATGAGGTGCACGTATATCGGTCCAGCCTTGAGCCACCGATTGGCACCCGATCTATTACCTCGGGCTCCACCTTTACAGCGATAGTCCTCTCTATTGACAGGGATTCATGATTAACAGGCGGGAACTGATATAATGGAGCCGGAGCAAAGGCAGGAGCGATGTGTATTCAAACGGAAAGTAAATGCTCATGAGGTGCACGTATATCGGTCCAGCCTTGAGCCGCCAATTGGCACCCGATCTATTATCTCGGGCTCCACCTTTACGGCAGTAGTCCTCTCTATTGACAGAGATTCATGATTAACAGGCTGGAACTAATATAATGGAGCCGGTGCAACGGTAGGAGCGATGTGTATTCAAACGTAAATTAAATGCCCATGAGGTGCACGTATATCGGTCCAACCTTGAGCCGCCGATTGGCACCCGATCTATTACCTCGGGCTCCACCTTTACGGCACTAGTCCTCTCTATTGACAGGGATTCATGATTAACAGGCGAGAACTGATATAATGGAGCCGGTGCAAAGGCAAGAGCGATGTGTATTCAAACGGAAAGTAAATGCCCATGAGGTGCACATATATCGGTCGAGCCTTGAGCCGCCGATTGTCACCCGATCTATTACCTCAGGCTCCACCTTTACGGCAGTAGTCCTCTCTATTGACAGGGATTCATGATTAACAGGCGGGAACTGATATAATGGAGCCGATGCAAAGGCAGGAGCGATGTGTATTCAAACGGAAAGTAAATACCCATGAGGTGCATGTATATCGGTCCAGCCTTGAGCCGCTGATTGGCACCCGATCTATTACCTCGGGCTCCACCTTTACGGTAGTAGTTCTCTCTATTGACAGGGATTCATGATTGACAGGCGGGAACTGATATAATGGAGCCGGTGCAAAGGCAGGAGCTATGTGTATTCAAAGGGAAAGTAAATGCCCATGAGGTTCACGTATATCGGTCCAGCCTTGAGCCACTGATTCGCACCCGATCTATTACCTCAGGCTCCACCTTTACGGCAGTAGTCCTCTCTATTGACAGGGATTCATGATTAACAGGCGGGAACAGATATAATGGAGCCGGTGTAAAGGCACGAGCGATGTGTATTCAAACGGAAAGTAAATGCCCATGAGGTGCACGTATATCGGTCCAGCCTTGAGCCGCCGATTGGCACCCGATCTATTACCTCGGGCTCCACCTTTATGGCAGTAGTCCTCTCTATTGACAGGGATTCATGATTAACAGGCGGGAACTGATATAATGGAGCCGGTGCAAAGGCAGGAAAGATGTGTATTCAAACGAAAAGTAAATGCCCATGAGGTGCACGTATATCGGTCCAGCCTTGAGCCGCCTATTGGCACCCGATCTATTACCTCGGGCTCCACCTTTACGGCAGTAGTCCTCTCTATTGACAGGGATTCATGATTAACAGGCGAGAACTGATATAATGGAGCCGGTGCAAAGGCAGGAGCGATGTGTATTCAAACGTAAAGTAAATGCCCATGAGGTGCACGTATATCGGTCCAGCCTTGAGCCACCGATTGGCACCCGATCTATTACCTCGGGCTCCACCTTTACGACAGTAGTCCTCTCTATTGACAGGGATTCATGATTAACAGGCGGGAACTGATATAATAGAGCCGGTGTAAAGGCAGGAGCGATGTGTATTCAAACGGAAAGTAAATGCCCATGAGGTGCACTTATATAGGTCCATCCTTGAGCCGCCGATTGGCACCTGATCTATTACCTCGGGCTCCACCTTTACGGTTGTAGTCCTCTCTATTGACAGGGATTCATGATTAACAGGCGGGAACTGATATAATGGAGCCGGTGAAAAGGCAGGAGCGATGTGTATTCAAACGGAAAGTAAATGCCCATGAGGTACACGTATATCAGTCCAGACTTGAGCCGCTGATTGGCACCTATTACCTCAGGCTCCACCTTTACGGCAGTAGTCCTCTCTATTGACAGGGATTCATGATTAACAGGTGGGAACTGATATAATGGAGCCGGTGCAAAGGCAGGAGCGATGTGTATTCAAACGGAAAATAAATGCCCATGAGGTGCACGTATATCGGTCCAGCCTTGAGCCGTCGATTGGCACCCGATCTATTACCTCGGGCTCCACCTTTACGGCAGTAGTCCTCTCTATTTACATGGATTCATGATTAACAGGCGAGAACTGATATAATGGAGCCGGTGCAAAGGCATGAGCGATGTGTATTCAAACGGAAAGTAAATGCCCATGAGGTGCACGTATATCGGTCCAGCGTTGAGCCACCGATTGGCACCCGATCTATTACCTCGGGCTCCACCTTTACGACAGTAGTCCTCTCTATTGACAGGGATTCATGATTAACAGGCGGGAACTGATATAATGGAGCCGGTGTAAAGGCAGGAGCGATGTGTATTCAAAAGGAAAGTAAATGCCCATGAGGTGCACGTATATCGGTCCAACCTTGAGCCGCCGATTGGCACCCGATCTATTACCTCGGGCTCCACCTTTACGGCAGTAGTCCTCTCTATTGACAGGGATTCATGATTAACAGGCGCGAACTGATATATTGGAGCCGGTACAAAGGCAGGAGCGATGTGTATTCAAACGGAAAGTAAATGCCAAAGAGGTGCACGTATATCGGTCCAGCCTTGAGCCGCCGATTGGCACCCGATCTATTACCTCGGGCTCCACCTTTACGGCAGTAGTCCTCTCTATTGACAGGGATTCATGATTAACAGGCGGGAACTGATATAATGGAGCCGGTGCAAAGGCATGAGCGATGTGTATTCAAACGAAAAGTAAATGCCCATGAGGTGCACGTATATCGGTCCAGCCTTGAGCCACCGATTGGCACCCGATCTATTATCTCGGGCTCCACCTTTATGGCGATAGTCCTCTCTATTGACAGGGATTCATGATTAACAGGCGGGAACTGATATAATGGAGCCGGTGCAAAGGCAGGAGCGATGTGTATTCAAACGTAAAGTAAATGCTCATGAGGTGCACGTATATCGGTCCAGCCTTGAGCCACCAATTGGCACCCGATCTATTACCTCGGGCTCCACCTTTACAGCAGTAGTCCTCTCTATTGACAGAGATTCATGATTAACAGGCGGGAACTGATATAATGGAGCCGGTGCAAAGGCAGGAGCGATGTGTATTCAAACGGTAGTGATCGTCAAGGTAATAGGTGCAGTCAAGAGAAAGGGCTTTCTCCTCTCTTCCAAGAGAGTCTTCAACACACAACACACTTCTCCTTCAAGTTCTACTTCAAGGCATATGGGATTGTAAGTGTTCCTTTCATAATTTCATAACTTTCGTTATTTTGTTTTTGTGCTAGGTTTGCGAGAGCGGTTTGCTTACTCCCAAGTTGTAGGAGTGAAGGACATCGATTGTATTCGATTTCACTTGTAGGGTTGCTACAAGTAGGTTTAAAGGTAACCTCAAGTTAGGGTTCTAACTTGAGTATCCGGAGGTATCCGGGTGGAAGGGACGTAGGATAACCGGGAACAAGGCGGGAAGTTACTTGGGTAATTCGAACCCTTGAAACATAATTGCGTTTGTATTTGTTTATTATTTGGGTTTAATTTTAATTCCGCACTATATTTGTTGATCATATATCATATATGTGTGAATTTTGTGATATGGTCTCCATGTATGCTATATTCTATATGTGTTGTGATTTGAGACGTTAAGTTTCATTCGTGTATCTCAATGTTGATATTGGACTTTCATTCCTCTTATCACCTAAGTTTATAATGTGGTTTTATGATTTTATGGATTTTATATATATTTAGACTCTTATTTGGCACGATTGTTGTTATTTTACTCCCGCCTTTTGGATAATGCCATAGGGGGATCGAAATAAACAAACAGAATCATAATGAATGTTCTAGGTATGGTCTTATAAACAGACATACAAAAACTAGATGTAGGTTGCTAGACTGTTTTTTATACATCTGAGGTTGCTATATTGACTCTCCAAATTTGGATGGCCCTGTAGCAAACCGGCAAAATGATTCCAGTTTTGCAGGGCGGTTGATGGAGGGAAAACGCCATATTTGGCGTGTTGTTGCAGTGTGGTTTGGAGATGATATAACCGGCCAACTTCCGCTTAGACTTGTATGGAGTCGTCGAATATAGCTTAATTCACGTAAACTAAATATGGGAAAAAATACCTAATTAAATGTCACATCATCTACCAACTAGATTCAATGGGGTTGGATAGTGGGGTGTCGAGACTCGAGAATATATTGTGGGGCCCACTAAACAATATGTGTACCTTCGTGTTCGAATGTTGTTAACTGGGCAATTTGCAGTAGGTTTCGCGTCGTTCCGCTGTGCTGCGTTGAAAAATTCTATCGTTTTCCCTCTGTGGGCTCCACTTTCATGTGTTACTATTAATAAGACGAAAAGCGATGGTACGTAGAGATGGATGAGGTGGATGAGGTGAGAGGTTGGTGGGACCACAAACAAGAATTCGATCGGTCATCTACTCATCCATCTGCCAAATTTGCTGGTACTTTGTTTGAGAAAAGTTTTTCACGTAAGCACCATATCAGCGAATATTTGTATCCATTCTGACAAGTAAAACATTTTAGTCGTTTAATATATCTCCTCACACAACTGTATACAGTAATGCCATTTGTGCGCGATGAGGAAATTCGTATAATAATTCCAAATATTCGACCGCGCACAACTATATCTCATTTACGCATATACTGCGCGTGACTAAATTATGTTTGCTCACCGCACACAACGGTTCAAATTTTGCCCCGTTTTGCGCGCTCAGTAATTAATCCTCCGTTTATTTATACTTGTAATAACAAACGGAAGAGCGAGAGAGTCAAGAATCAAGATGGCCACCCATAATGCCGGACCCGGCAAAAAATTTGAGTTGCCGCCAAACTCGGAGTATTAATGTAGCAGACCGCAAAAAAACCCCGCGAAGACCCCAGAAAACCCCGCCATGCGTCCGGTCAAGTGGAGGATATTTATCCCGCTAAATTTGGGGATATATCACCATTCGCCTTGATTTGTGCCTTCACTGCAGATATGGCTGAGAAATCGTGTCAGTGGGACGAAGAAACTTTGCAAGGCCAGTCTTCAGAGGGAAGAAGAGACGGTGACGTAGATGTTAACCGTTCCCTTCATGATAGGGGGGATGTGCGGCCGCAGTTGCCTGAGACTCCTCTAAGGGATACTTGGCCATGGGGAGGTCTCGTTCCGGCAGGCTATGTCCCCCCGGCGTACGAGGGGGCATTGCTGTTGAATCCGCCCACTGACGTTCCATCGGAAGGTACTTGGGGGAACTGTCACCAACCCTTCTTCCCTGTCTGGGACGGCGAGTCTGCATTGGTGGATAGGGGGTGGCCAGTCGGCTGGTGGAGAACTCCATCCTTCCCATTGACCAAAGTGTCCTGGGTCAAATTGACATTGAAAGGCTCGCTAACTCAGTCGTTTATCGCAGTTACCAGGTTAAGTACTAATGTCGTCTCGTTGTGCTGTTGCCTTACTCTTACAGTCTTACTTATCCATGATTCCCTGCAGACATCATTGGTCGGGGCGGAATTGCGTCGCCGAGTGGTGCAATTGTTGATTGCCGAGCGGAAAAAGGCGGTTTCCTTCGAATCTCAACTTAAGGATTTGAAGGAGCAGCAGATGAAAGAGAGAGACCGCAGATCTCAGGCGGAGTGGGAGGTTGTGAAAGCTAAAGATCGGGCGGCCTCTATGTCAGCGGTTCGGAAGAGCTCCGAAGAGCGATGGTACGTAGAGAAGAGCAGTCTCCTGGCTCGTATAGCCGAGTTGGAGAGAAACTCGCTTCCTCCAAACTCGATTGCAGACGTGAGGTATGAGGCTGAGGTGAGGAAGCGTCAGCGATCTGGTCGGGAGTCCGGTGGAGGATCGGCCCAAACGTATGACGGTTTAGCTACCAACGCGCCCTCCAGCGAGGCGTCTGTGTGAATCGTGTCCATCTTAGTACACCAAATGGTTTTCATATTTTGAGAGGTGAACATGTAATGGTTTATGCGTTAGTAATGAACCCCGAACATTCAATTGGCAATGAACACCGTCTGGTGCAGTCTTTTACCGCTTGTTAGTTTAAATATCTGTTTGCTAACCATTAGCGATCTGCGTACACCGATTGCTTAATTTCTTGTAGATATTAAAACTATTAGCATACATCCATCACAGAAATGGACAAGGATGGTGTGAAATATCGAAGTTGCCCGGGAATATACTTAGTGCACGTGAGCTGTGTTGGAATTGATCTTAGCATCACAGTGTACCAGATATACAATTTTTTCCTCATTGCTCACACCGGTCCCACCTTTTACCTGATTTGTATGGATGAATCTGATTTGTCAGTGTATTTCATTGGAGTCATTTTCTGCAGCATTCACATAGCCTCTACATGCATCGAGATTGTTACGTATAGAGTTTTCCTTTAAACGAACATGGGATATTGGACTTATGTCATAAATTCAAGTAGACCATCGTCAAGGAGAGAAAGATTCAAGAATACGCAGAGGTGGAAATCACTTCATGCAACATAAATAACATATTTAATGCAGTATACGGTCTTCAACATCAATAACATACCAAAGCACACAATTATGAGTCCAACTCTTAGCATTCTCCTTTATGTCCGTTGTGCGCGGTGAGCAAATTTTTAATGCTGTAACATAAATTGCTCAAAGCGCACAACGGGCAAAATTATGCCAGTCGTGCGAATTTAGCAACTGTATCCCATAACATAAATGTTCAACGCACACAACAAGCAAAGACATGATGGCGCGTTAAGTTCCCGTTGTGCAGAAATCCCATAAATTTTGTACAAAAATCCCAAAAAATTCAGTATATTCTTTCATTATAAACTCAGAAACTACATTTGCACAAAATTATAAATTCAATCATCTGATGATACGGTAAGTACAGTGGGAGATTTGCCTACATCTTTACAGAATAATGTCTCGAATTGTCGCATCCTCTCTTCAAGGCCTTCCACCCATCCTTTGGCCGCAGGCAGGCGGTTAGCCTTCCAATGCCTTATTACCGGTGGGACCGGGCTTCTATCTTTAAGTTAAATCTTTACAAAGTGATTATTATTTACAAAACCTATGGTGAAGGGACCACGTTTTGTACCTTGGTCTGGTCCTGATCTTAACAGAAAATATGAAAGACATTGTTGCATTGACAGCAAATGTATTACACAGTTATAACGACTTGAGATTATATGTCCAACTTTAGGGAATGTCATCCAATATTGCATCGGGGGGTGGTCACCCATATAGTTAATTGACACTACCTGTTCTTATGCACTTTCCTCACCCATCACCTTTGAGTACACATCATAGTGGTCACGCAGCTATTGAAGCAACTCTCTTCTGACCACCTTCCATTGGTCCTCTCCCATCCCTAGATGTGAATATATAGCCCTATAACCACAGTTCCCATCTGCCTTCACATCTGTGACGTTCGATATATATTTGGCGATTGCAGCGGGGAATTGATCAAGATAAGGTATGCCTCCTTGAACGGCTCTAGCGTCCTTTGCTTCATAATTTGCTCCTGCAAATGAAGCTGTAGCAGAAACCACAGTCATACTGCCAGATGTCACGGCTTTGACAGTTGGTTTCTTTCTAGCAAGTTGAGGAGGAATTGGTGGGGCAGACGTATTTTTGATTCTTTGGGACCGTCTCGGCTGGACACAGCCGACGCTTTCTTGTTTCGATGAGACTTCAGTTGGAATTTGAGCAGAGCAACTAGCCGCATCGGCTAAGACATGATCAAAATGAGCTGGATGAATGGGGGTGGCTGTATCTTCATTTGTCAAATTATTATCCCTTTTTCTTCTTCCATTGAACACGACATTAACTTGCTGCTCTGTAATCAGATTTTTCGCCGGGGTAGCTAGCTCCTTCAACTTAATTAACAACTCATGTTTCATCGGCCCATCAAGTTGAGCATAGAGCTTCTGTATGGGCTCTAATTCAGCATGTATAAGTCCATCTTCTTCAGACATCAATTCTGTCTTAGCCTCCATGTCTAGCTGCTTTCAATGAGAATTTACGGCATCTAAGGGAATGGGGCGATTTTCCCTTGTGAATTCACCAATCTCATTGGCACATGATACACCATAAATCATTCTAGCTAGACAATCACCCGTGCATTGGTCCGTTCCCATAGGGTCAGATTTATCAGCTTCCACAGACATTATCTTCAACGCCGCAGCGGCTGTAAATCCTATCAGCTCCCTGAACAAGAACCCATGCACATTATGTTGCAACATGATCTTAGATTTCTCGAATGATGCCTTGCTCTCGATATGTTGCCCCTCTAATGATTCATGTATGGTTGGCCAAGAAGCGGATAAACTGAAGGCCGATGAACCCAATGCCTTTTTAAGCTTAGAATGTTCAGTCTGGGCTCTTGTGGTCTGCGCTCTGTTGGTACTGACATTTCCAAAGTGGAGATTGCCATCTGTCCATACAGAAATAAACTTCTCCTTGTACTTGTCCAACCAAGATGTCTTCACATAGCTCACGACCCTTGTGTAATCTTTGTACTCGGTCTCCAATGCCTTCAGTTTAGCAACATACTCCTCCTCCTTGCATACCCCCACCAATAAATTCCAGCTAGAGATGAAACCTAACCATTTTTCTTGATCTTCAAAAGAGGGCTGGCAATTTTTGGTAATATTTTTGGATATGTGCATTCTACATATTTGGTGCACCGCAAGGGAAAATTCATGGCCAATGGCATTCATAAGTGCTGGCTCCAGTGCTGACAAAATTACACGTGGCATCCTGTATCCATGCAGCAAAGAGCTCAACTTCCCCAAGGCCCACAAGTAGTTCTCCTCACGTACGGCCTCCGTGTAACAAAATGCAGCTACGAACTGAATATCTGTGGACGTCACCCTATACATCTCCATCAATGGTGGCCTATTGCGGTTGGTCTTCAACGCGCAATCCATAACCAGAATCTCTGGAAATTTTCGTAATAACTCAACCGACTGCGGATGTGCCCAAAATATAGTCCTCACTGCAGTTGTCACTTCGTCCACTTCATGATACACAATGTAATTACGCTGTGTCAGTAGATTAAGGAATAGCTGCATTTCTGCTCTCCAGGCCATTTCCCCTGCCTTCATCCTCTGTCTGGCTTTATAAATAGTGTTGATTGTGGTAGATGTTGCATTATCCTTTTCCTTCAGGTATTTCAAGATTTCCCTTGGCCTAAGCAATCTATTTGACAAGTCTCTCACCGTGGCCATCTCCCCACCTCCGAACATCCTCTCATCTGGATGTCGCTCGATGTACATTACGGGTTTATGGTTGTGATTGCCACGTACAACTGTCAAAATCCACTTATCTGTTGACACACCATTAGCCCTCAAGTAGAAGGGACATGAACACTTCTTGCTTCAAGTTGATTTTTTGGCCGATATATCCGGCCTGTGTGGCCGATATGTCCCACTTCTTTCACAACAAAAATAATAAGTTGGGTCCCTATTGCCCTTTGTACTCATATTTGATGATTTTGTAACAACCAAATTCCCGATTTTCACATCGACCCCTTTTACCCATTTACCAAGCTCTTCTGTGCTGGGGAAAATTTTATATGTTGTGAACTGATTTGTATAATCTTCATTAACCTCTGAGCCTTCAACAATACGCTGAATTAAGTACCAGATACCAATATAGTCACTAAATGTTTTGCTTTATTTTCTAGTAAATTAGTCAGTTAACAAAGCAAAATAATTTCAAACCTTTGCTTCTTTGTCCGCTTCATCCCAGATCCCCTCAATGTGTACCGAGTCCATCTCAATCTTCGTAATTTCTACGCAATCATGTACCAAATGTACATTGCAGCAATCAATTTCTGAAATTATTAATAAATACAAAATTAATTAGCATCAATTAATGGCTTACCAACTTTACGTTGCAATACGTCCGCAGTTGACTATTTTAGGGCACCCCAACCCAATGACACAAATCTTTTGCTCTGCCTTAAGGACCTTCGTTTGATATAAGCAGGAACTCTTATAGTCTATATAGATCAGCGAATTAGAATAATTTCTGTTGATCAAACCCTATCTCGTTAGCTTTTCCCGCCGTAGGTCACAAAACTGATCGCATATGGAAGCTGTTATGATGCCTTAGTATATACGGATGCGTAAAAATATTGGTTCATAGTGTAAATTACTCATCGCAAACACTGGGATGGCAAAAATGTAAAGGTTCTCCTCTGTGAACTGTCTAGCTGTTTGCCCACCGCACACAACCGTGCAAAACTCAGAATTGCTCACCGCACACCACCACGCAAAACTGGGAATTGCTCACCGCCCACAACCACGCAAAACACGGAATTGCTCAGCGCACACAACCACGCAAAACTCAGAATTGCTCACCGCTCACAACCAATCAAAACACGGAATTGCTCAGCACACACAACCACACAAAACTCGAAATTGCTCAACGCACACAACCACTCAAACCCCGTAATTGCTCACCGCACACAACCGTTTTGGTCAAGTCCACGTGCACATGTGGACGGGTTATTTGCTAGTAATATTTCAAACTAGACTTGTTTACTCAACCAGCACAACTGGTAAATTATTGTAGACCCGATATGACCCGGTAGGACCCAAAATTGTCCCGTGATACCTTCTACTCGCAGCGAATTGACAGACAATTACACAGATTGCTCACGGCGGAATTTCAAATGGCAAGTATTTTCAAAGATCGCTCCAGTCGCCCAGACCGAAATCCAAAAGATTTGATTTTTATTTAATTGCTCGAAGGATACATCACTTAGTCAACTGGTGAGATCAAACAAAGAGCTGAATCGAGAGAAATCGATTTAAGGGTTTTGACCTAAATTTATCAACATCGACTCTTTGGTACGTCTATACTTTTAAGTACAGTTTATCTGCCTTTCTTATTTTGATTTTACATGCATTCATCCACGGTTGAGGTTGATGAAGTCGGTACAAAAATCCAAGGTAATATTGATTTATCTTCTCGGTAATAATGCATTAAAGCTTTGAGGATCAGGTTATGAATTGTTTGATACAGGATACTATGGATTTTACAACCGACTTTACCACCAATCAACTGTTCAAGGATAGAAAAGAGCTGTTTCAGTGGATACAAAACGTCGGGTTAAGTCATGGGCATGTGATTGTTACACGTTCGGGGAGATTAAGTAAAACGGCCAAAGGGCATCATGATGTGTACTTTGCGTGTGAAAGAAGCGGTGAGTATCGGGAACACCGAATGCTAAAAAAGACTAACCAGCCTGTTAAAACCAAGAAGTGTTCATGTCCTTTCTCATTGCGTGGTTATATGGTGGGCGTGGGCGTTGACGAGTGGAAGTTAATAGTCGTTTGTGGCAGGCACAACCATGAAGCAGCAAAATATGTCGATGGCCCTTCTGATGACGGGACGTTGCAGGGAATGGAGATGGAAACAGTGCGTGACTTGGCAAATAGCATGGTTCGGCCAGCTGAAATTTTGAAAGTACTGAAGGAAAATAAAAACTTCAGTGCAACCTCAATCAAAGCAATTTATAATGCACGAAACCGGTTACAACGGGGGAAGAAGGTTGGTATTGTAAAACAGTTGATGGAGTTAGCATCAGCTGATAAAATTGTGGGTGCTGAGAATGTGAAGGCTATGAATAATGAGGGGGAGGATCAGAAGGTGGGGGAGGCGTTTTGGGAGAAAGCAGTGCCTGCTGAGTTGCAGGAGGAGGATCATACTGGGAAGATGGGTGGGGAGGATGATAAGGTGGATCGTAATGAGGCTGAGCAGACTGTTGAGGAGGAGGAGGATGATGATGAGAATGTAGTGGCTAAGGCCTTTGAGAAGGAGCATGAGGTTCTACTTCTTCAAATTTCTACCCTGGTAGCGGAGATTACTAAGCAGCATGCTGAGATAACGGATACGTCTACATTGACGTGTAAGCCGGGTAAGGGAAGAAGTAGACCGTTGTGGAAACGTACAATAAAGAAGACGAAACAATCAATTTCACATGATGATAGTGACGAGGACTTGGCTGCCGACATAATAATACCATATTGGAACGCTTTTCCTGAGTGTCTACGACCCCTTATAGTGCATGTCGTAGATGTGAAAGCAGACGGAAACTGTGGGTATAGGGCTGTGGCAGCTCAGTTGGGACTGGGTGAGGACGAATGGAGGCAGGTGAAATATGACTTGCGAGAAGAGATGCAGAACCACGACGGCTTGTACCGGCAACTTATGGGTGCCGTGGAATTTAAAAAGAATGTAGTGGCAGTGGGCCATTTGTTAGACCGTCCAAAAGCTAAATGGTGGATGCAGATGCCAGAAATGGCACATGTCATTGCCTCATGCTACGACTGTGTAGTACATATTCTTGCACCTCATCAGTGTGTGACATATTTTCCTTTAAGAACTCCTCCAGTACCCCTATCATCCAGACGCCATATAACGTTGGGTCATGTGAACAATAATCACTTCGTTATTGTTAAACTTGCCCCATATGGTCCTGTCCCTCCGACTCAAGTATGTGGCTAAGATACCGTTCCGATGTGTCTGCCGGATGGCCGGCTACTTATGAGGATAGGATGCATCAATTCCAGTCAATAGTATTTGGTCACGATATTACAACCGTTGACGTTATTGAAATATTGTAGGATAAAACGTTGTATCATTTTACTATGGATTGTTTATTTCATATTGACAGATTGGTAGCATGAAATTTTATCATGTCTTCCTAAATGTGCAAATGTTATCATCTGTATGTTGTGCTGTGTTGTATCATATCTATAAGTTATGCTCAACGATAGACCTACTAATCAAGTTTGCCTCTTACTAACTTTTTGGTGAACGGGTACAAACTGATATATACTGGATTTTGAATGCTTAATAACACAGGCAATCTATCCAGATTTTCTTAAGGGTGTTAATTAATACAACTAATGATAGTTATCACGTTGGTATTATATTATTTTACACGTATCAATAATGTTGTTAACATCGGCATAAGAATATGCGTAATCCAATAGAATAAATATTAAAAACAAAATTTAGAACTCCTCAGCGCGCACCACGGTCAAAATCGTTCTCAGCGTCGCGATTAATAACGATTACCGTTACTAATGTCAATCCTGACAATCCATGTAAGATTACTCAGCGCGCAAAACGGTTCAAATCGTGTTAAAATATAACCGTTGTGCGCGCTGAGTAAAATAAGCCAACTAAACCACCGAATTTACTCGAAGCACATAACGGGTTAAATTTTTTACCCGTTTTGACCCATTAGGACCCTCTTTCATCCCTTGATAAATTCTGCTCACCGCTCACAGCCATAACCTTCCACAAATTGCTCAAGGCAGAATATCACACGGCAAGTTTTTCGTAGATTGCTCAAGGCGCACAGACGGAAATTCCAAAGATTTGATTTTTATTACTGGGCTCGACATTTACATCACCGTGGCAACTCCTGCGTTCAAACAAATCGGTGAAGCGATAGCAATCGATTTAGGGGTTTTCAACCTAAATTTGTCGAAATCGCGTTTTGGTAAGTATACAATGTTAAGTACATTTTATTTGATATTCTTATTACAATTACAATGTGTAGAAATAGAAGGAGAAATTTTTGGTTTTTACTTACCTGCAGATACAGTTGAGATTGATGGAGATGCTAAAAAATTCCGAGGTAATATTGATTTTTCTTTACGTCAATAATGTAACTAATGTTTGGTTCCCGGTCCAATTAGTTGTATGAATTGTTTGATACATGTGTATATGGATTATACAGCCGAATTTACAACGATTCAATGTTTTAAAAGTAGAGACGAGCTCTTTCAGTGGATAAAGAGCGTCGGACGACAACAGGGGCATGTGATTGTTACCAGTGCATCGAGTATGAGTAAATCATCCAATAGGACTCCCGCTGCCTACTATGCATGTGCAAGAAGCGGGAACTACAGGGGACACCGACCAGTACAAAAGAGCAACCGGCCAGTTAGAACAAACAAGTGTGGATGCCCGTTCAAATTGCGTGGTAATGAGGTGGGCGATGGCGGTGAGTGGAGTTTAACGGTCGTTGATGGCAGGCACAACCATCAAGCTGCTAATTATGTCGCGGGCCATTCCGACGACGGGATGTTACAGGGAAAAGAGGTGGAAGCATTGCGAGATTTGGCAAATAGAAAGGTGCCACCGTCAGCAATTTTGAAAGGCCTGAAGGAAACTAAATCCTTCAATGAAACACCAATCAAATCAATTTATAATGCACGTTCCCGATTACTAAGGGGGTAGAGTGTGGGTATGGTAAACAAGTTGAAGGAGTTAGCATCACCGTGTAGAATTGTGGGTGATGAGCTTGTGGTGCATGTGGATAATGTTGAGGAGGAGCAGAAGGGAGATGAGGAGAAGGTAGATGAGGCTGAGGAGGCGACTGCATTGGCTGCTTATTGGCAGGATGATGAGGTGGATCGTAATACGATGGAGCAGGCTGCTGAGAAGTTGGCTCTTAATGGGCAGGAGCAGAATGCGGAGGAGGAGGATGAGGTTAATGCAGCGGATGAGAATGTGGATCCGAGGGTGCATGATGTTTATGGGGATGATGAGGCTGAGAATGCAGTGGCTGCTGAGTTGACTGTAGATGATTATGTTATTGGGGAGATGGTGGAGACGGAGGAGATGGTTGCCCTTAACGTGGAGGTGCAGAATGCTGAGGAGGTACTGGTGGAGGATAATGCAGCGGCTGAGACTGTGGAGCCGAAGGTGTATGAGGAGAAGGCGAACGAGGAGGAGGATGATAAGGAATTGGCTACTGATTTGATTGCTGAGGAGCATACTAGGAAGTTGGTGGATACGGCGGGGATGGTGGAACGTAATGTGGCTGACCAGACTGCTGAGATGGATGAGGGGGAGAATGCAGCTGGGGAGAATGAGGAGCCGCAGGAGGATGAGGCGAATGTGGAGGATGTGGAGGATGAGAAGATAGAGGATGCTGGGTTGATGCAAGCTGAGCTTACGTTGGAGTTGGGGGCGACGGTGGAGACGGGGGATCATAATGTGGATGCTCAGACTGCTGGGAGGGAGGAGGAGACGGCTGTGGCCTCGTATTTTGATGAGCACGAGAAGATGGATGGCATGCTTAAACAACTTTCTCCCCTGGTTGATGATATTTCTGATCATTTTTCGGATGTGACGGAGATGCCTACAGTTATGAGGAAGCCTGTTAAGGCTCCACGGTTGCATTCAATTGCGGAGCATACGGCGGCGGCAAAGGAGAAGCCTAAATGGAAGAGGCGGCTTTCGAAGGAAAGTAGTAGGCGTCTGAAACTTCAAATAAAGAAGCCGAAACCTTCGTTTCCCTGTGATGATTATGTTGATGATTTGCCTGCCAACTTCCTCATACCATATTATTTGGATTTTCATCCCGACCTACAATCCCTCATAGTGGGCGGCGAAGACGTGGTTTCAGATGGCAACTGTGGGTACAGGGATGTGGCAGTTCAGTTGGGCTTGGATCAATCCGATTGACAGATAGTCAGAGCTGATTTGCTCCGTGAGATGCGGACATACAGCGTCTTGTACAGGTGTGTTATGAGTGAGGTTTCATATAATTATAATTTGAAGGCAGTGAACTATTTTATTACTGATAAACGTGCAGAATTGGAAAATTGGATGCAGATGCCAGACATGGGACATGTCATTGCCTCATGCTACAACTGTGTAGTACATTTGATTGCACGTGATATGTGTGTGACATTTTTTCCATTGAGAAGTCCTCCAGTAAACCGAGCCTCCAGACTCCACATAACGTTGGGTCATATGAACATAAATAACTTTGTTATCCTTCAACTTGAACCAACAGGTGACGTCCCTCCGACTTCAGTTGTGTGGACAAGATCGCATGACACTGTGGCCGATGGATGGCCGGCTGGTTATGAGCAGAGGATGCAGTCATTCGTTGATAGGGTAAAAGGTACAGATATTGCTACCGCTGATGATTTTTAGTATCTGTAAGATAAAACGTTTATCACTGTAATAAGCTTTTTTGGTATAAAAATGGACCACTTTGGCGGATGAAATTTTATCATGGCTTCTGAAATGTGCAAATGTCATCATCGGTATGGATTGATGTTGTGTATCATACCAATTACACCGAGCGCAACACTGCAGTAATATTGCCCGTTTTGCGCTTTGAGTAATTATGTCGTTACCTACCAAATGGCTCAACGCGCAGAACTGGCAATATTAGTGCCGGTTTTGCGCTCTGGGTATTTTTAATAACATCAACCTTTGTTCCAAATTGTTATGCGATGAGAATGTGTCATTGTTAGTGTGTCCAATACTCCAAGTGAGAGTAGGGTCATTGTATCATATATGTTATTATCTGACAAAATTGCTTACCACAAACTCCCATTGATAAGTTTTGCCCGTTGAGCGCCTTTATTAGCCAATTTGTTAGTGGTTACTACAATTGCTCACCATTCACCACGATCAGAACAAATAATTTTGACCGGTTGTGCGTGGTGAGCAATTTTGTTAGTGTGAAAAAAAACTCCTACTCGTCCACTCAATAAAATTTGCTGATATATCCACAGTTATTGCTGCTCGTACCGTGCAAATTTTTAATGGTTAACAGAAATGCTCACAGCGCACAACGGCGATATATTGGAACCTTTGGTCTTACTAAGAGACCCCTCGAGTCTGAAGAGCAGTGTTGGTGAACATACAGAGCAGGGATCGTTAATATACAGCGGATTTATTAGCCAATTTGTTAGTGGTTACTACAATTGCTTACCATTCACCACAATCAGAACAAATAATTTTGGCCGGTTGTGCGCGGTGAGCAATTTTGTTAGTGCTGGAAAAAAACTCCTACTCGTCCACTCAATAAAATTTGCTGATATATCCACATTTATTGCTGCTCGCACCGTGCAAATTTTTAATGGTTACCAGAAATGCTCACAGCGCACAACGGCGATATATTGGAACCTTTGGTCTTACTAAGAGTCTAAGAGACCCCTCGAGTCTGCAGAGCAGTGTTGGTGAACATACAGAGCAGGGATCGTTAATATACAGCGGATTGCTACCAGCCGGATGTTTTGCTCTATAATGATTAATGCCTGCCTAAGTTTTGCGCGTTGGGATAAACTGTAGCCACTAAAAAAAAGCCCAACGCGCACAAAGGGCAAAATTATGCCCTTAGGCTCGGGCAAAATTACGAGCACAACGGGAAAACAACGCGCACAACGGGAAAAATTACGCGTACAACGGGCAAAACAACGCGCACAACGGGCAAAAAGGAAAGCAGGGTGTTCGCTTTTTGAGCATATAAAAGGTAGTTTATCAACAATTGTTAAACGCGCACACACCTAGTAGCCTTATGCCCAGTGTGCGAGTTGAGCAAAGTTGCGACGATAGCGCATTTGCTCAACGCGCCCCGTACGGACTAATTTTGCCTGTTGTGCGCTTTGAGCATATTTGTTGGATGCTGTAATTTTTGTTCCAACGGTCAATCATTCACACTCCTATTTTCATCATACTAAAATTGTGATTCCGCAACATGCCAACAGTCAAACTTCACTTAGAAACTTTACCTAATTATGATTAAGACCGATACTTATTCATTCTGAAGACATTTTATATAAAATCTGATACCTAGTCAATCTGATTCAGAAACTGCATGCAAACCTTTAGATTAACGATGATACATATTCAAACGGTGACCATTTCAAAATGGCCAACCCATTCTAACATACTGAAGTACGTACAGATACAGATACAAACAGATACATATCCCTTTACTCTTACAAACTGATACATTTGAGTGTCTTCGTAGATGTTTGCAATGAAGTGGCGCATGATCTGCGTGTTTCCCCTTCAACTTCCGCGAGTTCATCGGGCTCCCATCTTCGTTGCGTTTATTAACGTCCTTGGATAGTTGGATATGAGTGTCACGTCGTTGTAACCTGCAGTCAAGTATGTAGCCATGTCAAACACAATGCCTGGAACCCCGATTTCCATGTGGCGATGTACGACACGGGTAATGCGCTCCACATCTACGTTGCAGTTGCCGAATTTCTGCCCTGATCTGCTCAAGATGATTGTCATACCAGATGTGTGAAATGACGTGGCACTTTGTCCGTAGTAGGAGACCCCGTGAATTTGAAAGTCGCCAGACCGTTTCGCTTATTACCGTCATTGATGTCGTCGTTGTAACCTGAAGTCAGGACAAAAGACACCGATTGGAACTCCGTTACCGGAGACGATGTAAAACAACACAGGGTTGCATAAGAAGTTGTGTTTGGGAGTGTAAGAGATCGGAAAGGATAGGATGGAGTGTCTGTGCGTCAAAGATGATGTATAGTGAAACGATGAAGGGTTTGATGGAGGAGATGGAGTGTATAAAAAGGAGATGGAGATGGATATGGAGTGTATAGCAAGACACGCAAAACAAATACATAGCCACAATTTATAATAGGAGGGAATAACAATCTTACATGGTACAACACCCAGCAGCTTTCCTGAAACATGTGAGACATCATAGCCAATATCACCCCAAAAGAATATGGTATGATCATCGTACACATTTTTCATAGTGCTGTTTGGGACAAATTTTCTCAACGCAGTTACAACACCCCCCAGCATTGTCGGGGATGCTTGATTATAAATGGACGATAGCCCTTCATTGCATAATTTTCCAACATGAACCATTTACCTTTACGTGAAAAGAGTATTGGATTAATGCTATCGTCCATATCTATATCAAGCATGCACGAACAGCTGAAGGACTTATTGTTTCCATACGGAGGTTGTGTGGGCAAATAAAGAAGATGATAGAAGAAAGTAGACGAAGTTTAGAGAAGATGAGTGCTTGTTGTCCGCCATTTATAGGGGAAATTGGACCAATCATAATGAAGCGTATAAAAAGTCCGTGATCCTACAGTAATGCAATGGATCTCGGGAATCAACATTTAGAGCATCTCCAAAGGGGCTCCCTAAATTATTTTAGAATGTGGAAAAAAATATGTTAATTACTCTCCGCGCAAAACCATGAAACCCTACGGTTTTCGCCTTGATCACATAATAGGAAAATTACACTCAACAATACTACTCTCCACTAAGATTTTTTAATACATTATATTCGCCGCGCACACCGGGCTAAATAATACAAAAGCGAGTAACTATCATAATTGCTCACCGCGCAGAACGTTTAGAAAATGAGAATTGCTCAATGCGCAAAACGCAGAATGAATGACAGTGAATTGTATTGATGAGAAGAAGTAGAGTTAATGTGTGGCTACATCGAAGACCCCGTCATGCTACAGAGGGGTTCTCGTGAATATACAAAAGACTGCTCATCTACAGCGGATTGATGTCAGACATATGAAGAGACTTTAATTGCGATGGGAGAGAAATGATGTAGCTGGAGCGATTTGAAAGCTCTCAGGGAGACCTTTGATCTGAAAAATGACACAAATGTCCTTAAAAGCAAGAGCAACTGTGACCCAGTGGAGAACTTTGTGGCAGTTCACCCTCACTGGGACAAAATTGGTTGTGTGCGGTGAGCAATTCTGAGGTTTGAGTGGTTTTGTGCTCTGAGCAATTCTGATTTTTGAGTGGTTGTGTGCGGTGAGCACTTCTGAATTTGAGTGGTTCTGTGCGATGAGCAATTTTGAGTTATGAGTGGATTTGTGCGCTGAGCAATTCTGAGTTTTGAGTGGTTGTGTGCGGTGTGCTTATACTGAGTTTGAGTGGTTGTGTGCGGTGTGTAATTCTGAGGTATGAGTGGTTTTGCAGCCGCTTACTTAATTGCTCAACGCTAAGACATAATTGCTCAAAGCAAAGAAAGAAAAGCCTTACCATGAAGTTTGAAAGGGGGCGAGACGCCCCCGTATTCGATCTCTCCTCACAAACCCAGGGCGTTAGGGACGATTTGCCTCTAGACACTTCTCCCCTCTCAAAAGAAACCTCCCGTTGGCCCGATCGTTGGATAGGCCCTCCATTGATACCGAACCTCTCCTTCCCGACGAATTCTTCCTTTCACAGGAGGATCGCCGACGAGTTATTCCTCTTACACATGGAGCGGCCAGCCTTCCACTCCCTGACTTCCCTTGGAGAACTAACGCCAGGGGACTTAGGGTAGACTGCTCCTCCACTCCAGCGCCTACTCCGTGACTACCTCCACCTCCGGTGGAGGCGTCGCCGCCCGCGGGGTGTCGGTCCAAATCACCGATGAAGGCATCGCCATGCCAATCACCCCACTGGGCACCACCGTTCCCAGACAACGGGTCCCTCTGCCATTCAACAGTCTGCCTTCCACTCATCGACCTCCCGTCGCACATCCTGAAGTGGAACGAAACCCCAGCCCGCCATCCAACGGCATGCCTTCCACTCCTTGACCCCCCGTCGCACATCCTGGTGCAGGTTATAGTAAATTGGAACGAAACCCCCGACCGCCATCCAAAGGCCTGCCTTCCACTCCTCGACCTCCCGTCGCACATCCTGATGCAGTTTACAGTAAAGTGGAACGGCACCCCAGCCCGCCATCCAACTTCCTGCCTTCAACCACTGGCGTCTTTATCGACGTATTGTAAAGAACGCGAAAATGTCCCTCCAAGCAAGTTATTAAATTCCGTTTTGTAATTTTAGCCTGTAAGGATCAATACACTAGAGGGGGGTGAATAGTGTACATAAAAAAATGTCGCAAATAAAATGTTAGTAATATTTGCAAAGATGGCACAGAAATAAAAAGACAAGTACTGAAATTAAATCAATCGCAAACACAGAGATTTATCCTGGTTCGGATCCTTGTGATCCTACTCCAGTCCTCTACCCCGTAGAGATTTTCAATCCACTATAATCACTTGCCCCACAAGCAAGAACTTACAAAAATGGCGACACTCCCCGTGTCCCAAACTTTGTACAATCTCTAACCGAGATTCAAACCTGTAAAATAATTAAATAGAAAAACACCTATAGCCTTGTTATAATTTTCAGAGAAAGAATTCAAGGATGGTGTTTAGAAGATGAACTTCAAGATGTAAAAGATATGTAATGAAGAGCAACACTTGAAGTTCTCTAGTTCATAAAAGAAGAGAGAGATCAATCGATTTCTTCTTGCAATTATGAACACAAACAACTTTCCAAAAATGATGTTGAAAAATCCAAGTTCTTCCGTTCTTAAATGAAGAAGGAAATCTAATGATTTCTTCTTACAAATAAGAAAAGAACAACTAATGGCCTAAAGCTTTAGAAAAGAGAAGACTTGATTCCAACAAATAAGAGAGTAAAGAAGAGGAAAGTGTGTGTAAGAAAAGAGAGGGTCTACCCCTTTATTTATAGTGTTTAGGGATGGTTGGGGACTGTAGTTAACGTTGGAAAATGGGCAGGAACCGTCCCTGAAAATTTGGGATCAAAACGGCTAGTTGTGAAATTGGTCGACCAAAAGGACAAATTGGTCGACCAAAATTTAGAGAGAGAATTTCAACCGTTGGAAGACATTTCTAGAATCTACACGGTTAGGGGAGGTTGCACATGCAATCCCATAGCCAAATTCGAAGGTATAAAATTGGTCGACCAAAATGGGGTTATTGGCTGACACTTTTCAAAGTTGCGAATTTTCGAAATTGGGAAGTGTAGATCACTGAGGAATGGAACCTAGATGACTAAGATATATTATCACAAGGCTTTGTGACTCTAATAAAGTAAATTTTACATTGATTACATAAAGCCGTAGATATGACTGCATTTGCAACTGAATCTGAGAAGCTTCTTTGCAGGAGATCCTTATCAAGTGATTATATATCCAAGTCATGGATTAGGTGCCTTTGTCTTTCCAACTTCATGAATGATATATCTGATTGAGTATGCATTAAGATATCTCATTTGTGTGGAACACAACATTGATTTGTATCTGCATACATAGAGTTAGTAGCACTGAATGTGTTTGTCATATCAAAACCATATGGGAATAGAAATATGGAATTATGAAATTCCAACACGTTTATGATAAAATTAACTTGTTTACATGCAAACTTTTAGATTATCTCTGATACATAATCAATCTGAAGACATTTTAGATTAAATCGGCTACATATTCAATCGACTTCGTAAACTGATTGAAATTTTTTAGATTATATCTCATACATATTCCAATTGATGACATTTTCAAAATGACCCAGCCATTCAACTATATGGATGTACATACTGATACAGAACAAAACATATTCATTACCCCATGCTCTTTACAAACTGATACATATGATTGTCTTCGTAAGATGTTTCCAATGAAGGGGCTTTTTACCGGATAAATTGTCGGCGTGATCTGCGTGCTTCACCCTACAACGACGCCTGCAATGACGACACTCCTATACTGCCTACGGTTGCCGAAAGCCGACAATGACGTTAACTAACGCAACGAAGCGACCATCTTCGTTGAGTTTATGGACGTGTTTGCGAACTTTCTGCCACCGTAGCCCTTATAGGAGTGTCGTCGTTGCAGTCGTCGTTGTACCCGGCTGTCAAGTATGACGCCGGTTCAAAGACACCGAAAAGAACTCCGATTCCCAAGAGGCGGTGAACACCAACACATGGTTCGTTATAAATAGAATGAGATTTTCATTTTCGAGATCGGAAAGGACAGTAGGAGGTGTTTGTGTGTCTTAGATGATCTATAGTACAAAGATGAAGGGGATGGAGGAGAAGATAGTGTAAAGAGGAGATGGCCGTTCCACATGCATGCGTGAAAAAAGTACTGGTTGAATTCTATCGTCCATTTCTATCTCAAGCATCAGACCCGAACAGTAGAAGACCATCTCATCTTTACACCCCATATCCATCTCCATCTCGTCCATTTCTACCTCATGCATCATGCTCGAACATAAGAAGACCTTATTGTTTCTAGATGGAGGTTGTGTGGGCAAAAAGAAGAAGATGATATAGGAAAGTAGAGAAAGTTGTGAGAAGATGAGGGCTCCTTGTCCGCCATTTTACAGGGGAATTGGACCAATCAAAATGAAACTCAACGGTTTTTCGCCTTGATCAACAATGATGCCAATTGGAAAATTACTCCCAACAATACTAATCTCCACTAATCCTTTTTAATACATTTTATTCGACGCGCACACCGTGCTAAATAATACAGAAGCAAGTAACAAACTATCAAAATTTCTCACCGTGCAAAACGCATGGAAAACTGGAATTGCTCACGGCGCAAAACGCACAACGCATGGCAGCGAATTGTATTGGTTTATAAGGATGCGACCGAAGTAGAGTTAATGTGTGGCTCCATCGAAGACCCCGTCATGCTACAGGAGGGGTTCTCGTGAATATATAAAAGACTGCTCGTCAATATACAGCTGATTGATACCAGACATGTGCATTTCTCAAGAATGTTTGACCGGCCGGTGGGATGTGAGCTGGAAAAATTAATAGCCGCTGACATAATTGCACAAAGCTAAGAACAGACAAATTTATGGCCGTTGTGCGCGATGAGCAAATTTTTAATGGTTTAAATAATTGCTCATAGCGAACAGCAAGAAACGACAGGTGTAGACGCTTTGAGTCGTTGTGCGCTTTGACATGTGTTCGCTTTGAGCATCTAAGGTATTTTATAGACAATTGTTTAACGCGCACAACCAATCTGAAGACATATTCAATCGAATTCAACTATATTGATGTACATACTGATACAGATCCAAACTGATTCATTAGCATATGCTCTTACAAACTGATACATATGATTAAGCCTGGATGGCGGCCCTTGGACACATAGGTTGGCGGTACATGGCTACCGTACCTCCGAGACACAAGCACTCCCTCCTGTTGTTTTCGATCTCTTGGCTCGATTCCAAATTGAAGAAGATAATGACGAAGAATCTAGAGGGAATATGAAAAAAGTGAAATTCATGTTACCATCGATCCAGATGTTCTAGACTGCTTCGTTGGATGCGAGCCCTTGTGGTGTACATCGACCACGTTTAAAGTTACCGTGCTCAGCGTATTTGTCATGCAATCCGAAGGCATCTGCTGATCCCAGTATTCTAGCGCTGAAGCTTCCGGGTCTAGAAAATCAAACATTTCATCCTGGTAACAAAACAGAATGATTAATGCCATCATACATACATACGAAGTTTTGAATTATTCAGAGGAAATAATTAGAAAATTTGTACTTACTCCAATGACTAGATCCTCTAGGTTCGGGCAGCTATTCAGTAAGCATGACAGGATTGAAAACATGGTTGTTGTGCAGGGTATCCATCTGAGGGTGAGTTCTTTCATCTTCGGCAAGAGACACCATAGAGTAACGGGCATGGTGGAAGGCGAAATCCTCACATCTGGAAACCCTTTTTCGGGCATGCCTGATTATAAATGGACGAACAGCTAAATGAATGCTATCGTCCATATCTGATATCTATATCAAGCATGCATGAACAGCTGAAGGACTTACTGTTTCCATACGGAGGTTGTGTGGGCAAATAAAGAAGAAGATGATGGAAGAAAGTAGATGAAGTTGTGAGAAGATGAGTGCTCCTTGTCAGCCATTTTTATAGGGGAATTGGAGCAATGAAAATGAAGCGTATAATAAGTCCTTGATCCTACAGTAATGCAATGGATCTCGGAAATCAACAATTATTTACTCAACGCGTGTCACGTCCCGCTTCCCTAAAATGGAGGCGAGACGTGAGAAGGTCTGCTCAAGCGTGGAGCTGTGAAGCTGCACGCCTGATAAGCGTCAATTTAGTATAAGCAGGTCCCTGTAAACGCAAACAGAACAACAATAATAATAATAAAATGAGACGGATATGAAATAGCCAATCCCAAAGTTTGTCCACAAAATATTCAACATCACAGAAAAGCCACCAGGCTAATAGGAAAGAGTCTAAGGCCCAGAACAAGGCCAAACAAAACACAAACATAACAGAGTATCAAACTAGGTGCCACACACCGACAACTAAGCAGTCTAACAAAGAAGCTAAACGAAGACACTAAGACTGATCTCCAGTGTCTACGAAATCCTCGATCAACGCGGGGTCTGACTCAGCGTCAGCGAACACCGCGTCCTCAGCAAGTAACTCAGGCTCGGGCTCTAACATATGTCACCCAAAAGAGAAAAGGGGCACATGTCAGCAAGTCGAAAGACTTGTGCAAGGAAACGGAAAGAAAGGTAAACTAGCAACCTAGCAGTTAAAGTATGGTGCATGGCAAGTAAGGTAAGATGGTAACAAGTAAAGTAAAGTACAAGTAGCAAGTGGTAAGTGTGACGAGTATTGTCAAGTAACAAGTACAAGTACAAGGGATCACTCAACGAGTGCCCTATTGCCCGCAGGTTGTGTTCAAGTATCAAGTACAAGGGATCACTCAACGAGTGCCCTATTACCCGCAGGCTGTGTTGAGCTCGTCTTCTGGAACATGAGCCAGAAAGTGTATTTGGCATAGGATTGTGCCCACACAAGGTGGGTGCCTAGCCGGAACAAATAGTACAAGTATGTAGCGAAGCTACGCAATCACGATGAGTGTTCAAGCATGCAATGACATGAGCAGATATTCGCGTACCGTTAATTGAAATTAAATGTGACAGGCAAAATGCAATGACATAAACATATTCGCGTACCGTTAATTTAAATTAAACATGGCAGTTAAAATGCAATAGCAGTTAAGGATGCATGGATGACATGAACAGTTAATACGCGTACCGTTAAGGGAAAGTAAACGTGACATACAAGTATGATGAAGGTGACGGACCAAGCTTCGTTGTCAAGCTAGGTCAATGGCGTCTAGACGTCTATCCTTTCACCGTATAGTCTCTTTAACGCTAAAGCAAGGTAATGGCCTAAGACATGGCCCACATCAAGAGATGCAAGTTTCACTTGCCTGATACCGGGGTTGACGAGCAATGAAGATCGTCACACAAGCTAACTATGGAATAGATCACTGTTATAACAAAACAATCATTAGAACAACGATTCTAAATCGATTTCTTAATAGAATCCTAATTGTCTAATAATCCATTTTATTAGGGTTTCACAAATGTCAATGTGGGTTATGCTAAAACTAAAGGAATCGAGTATTACCGTGAAGAAGCGAAGGAACGATGCCGAGCAACCGCGGCAACGGAAGATCAATCCGGCTCAGATCTGGAAATGAGGGAAAAATCTGGAGAAATAAGTTTTGATGTGGATTTTGGGGGTTTAATGAAGGTTTGGGGAAGATGGAAGGTGGAAAGTGTTAAGTAATGGTTTGGATGATGAAGGATGAGCTTGGGATGAAGGATTAATGGTTTGAGGAAGATGGGGGCTCAATGGGGGAGAAATTAGGGTTTTAGGTCATGAGGGAGTAGAAGAAAACGTTTGGAGGGGTATTTATAGAGTTTGGTGGCGGCTAGGGCAAAACTAGGGTTACCTGTACTGTTTAGTCGGTCAAAGAACAACCACTGACCGACTAGTTTGGAAACTAGTCGGTCGGTTGACCAACGCAGACCGACTAAGTGTAAACAGTAACCCAGACGAAAATTAGAATTTAGATTTAGTCGGTCAAAGAACAATTACTGACCGACTAGTTTGACATCTAGTCGGTCGATGAACGTTCTTGGACCGACTAAGAGTAAACAGTAACTAGTGTCAAAATAATTAAAGAGTTAGTCGGTTAAAGAAGCATTGCTGACCGACTAGTTTGCAACCTAGTCGGTCGACCAACATTCTTAGACCGACTAACGATAAACAGTAACTCCTATGAAATTTACAAAGCCAACTAGTCGGTTCAAGAAGGTTTTCCGACCGACTGGATCGTCATCTAGTCAGTCAGTGCCCCTTCTTATACCGGCTAACGTGCACCAAAAGTTCCGAAATGGAGCGCGGAGCTCCGGGATGGTTTCCTAAGTCTCCTAGGCTCGTTCAAACTCTAAGATATCGACGTTATGAAGCCCGTCACGAATGACTTACTTCCAACACGCCGACCGATGGAAGAATCTAGAGAATCACGACGAAACAAACGAAAATGAAAACTACGGAGACGGAAATGGAAATCACAACAAGGGAAAGCAACCAAATATATAAATATATATAATAAAATCCATACATGAAAAACCAGTCGTTACATCCTCCCCAACTTAAGAAAAATTCCGTCCTCGGAATTCCCAACACTCACGTGTCCGGGAAAAAAAGTTGGTAGCGCTCTCGCATCTCATCTTCTCTCTCCCAAGTAGACTCTCCCGGTGAACCGTGTCGCCACATCACTCTAATAAGATCGACGACCTTGTTCCGAAGTGACTTCTGACGCCTGTCCAGAATCTGCACTGGATGCTGGTCATACGTCAAATCTGGGCGAACGGCGATCTCCGAGAAATCCACAGCATGAGATGGATCGCTGATGTATCGACGAAGCTGTGACATATGGAAAAAATCGTGAACTCCTTCCAAAGATGGCGGTAAGGCTAAGCGATAAGCTACCTCGCCAACTCTCTCCAGAATATCAAACGGTCCAATGTATCGCGGGCTTAACTTCCCTCGCTTCCCAAAACGAATCACTCCACGATTCGGGGAAATCCTCAGAAACACATGATCCCCAGGCTGAAACTCCAAAGGACGACGTTTAGCATCCGCCCAATGCTTAAAACGGTCCTTAGCATTCCACAACCTCTCCCAAATGTTCCTGACAACATCCACGGCCTCCACAATCATCTCAGGTCCCAACAGCTCCCGATCACCAACATCATCCCAACTCAATGGCGATCGACATTTCCTCCCATAAAGAGCGGCGAAAGACGCCATGCCAATACTCGCCTGGAAGCTGTTGTAGTAAGAAAACTCCACCAGATGTAGATGGTCCTACTACGAACCCTTGAAATCCAACATGCACGCCCTCAGCATGTCCTCCAAGATCTGAATTGTCCTCTCAGCTTGGCCATCCGTCTGCGGATGGTACGCTGTGCTGAAACTCAGACGCGTATCCAAACTTTTCTGCAAACTCTGCCAGAACTGAGATGTGAACCTCGTGTCTCTGTCTGACACGATACTCACGGGGACTCCGTGAAGTCACACGACCTCCTGTACGATTCACGTTACATCACTATCCAAACTAGGGAAGGAAATAAAACGGAGAGTAAAAGAATTTACCTCCATATATCTCCTCGCTAGCGCCTCAGTGGACTGTCCCACTCGGAATGGAATAAAGTGCGCTGATTTGGTCAATCGATCTACGATCACCCAAATCACGTCATTCTGATTCGGACTCCGAGGTAGTCCAATCATGAAATCCATAGTGATGTGTTGCCATTTCCACTCCGGAATCGGAAGCGGTTGTAGCAACCCGGCCATACGCTGATGCTCCGCCTTTACTTGCTGACAAACCAAGCACTTGGCTACACTCCGAGCCACACTCCTCTTCATACCATGCCACCAAAAGTTCAGACGAAGATCCTGGTACATCTTGGTGCCACCAGGATGCACAGAATACGGCAAACTGTGTGCCTCCACCATCAACTCCTCTCTAATATCCCCAGATGGCACACACAACCTGGCTCCAAACCTCAGCGAGCCATCCTCATGAATCAAAAAGTCAGTCTGCAGACCGGCTTCCTCCTGCTCCCGAATCTTCACCAGCTTCGGATCTTTGCCTGGCCAGCCTTGATCCGATCCACAATCGTCGACTGTATCTGCATACACATCAACGAAGAAGCCTCCCCAGGAAGAACAATCTCAACACCAGATTCGCAAAAATCCTGCTGCAATCTCCACTGCGAGGTCAAAATCATCACCGTTGGAAGCCTACTCAGCGCATCAGGAACCACATTCACCTTGCCAGGGTGATACTGCAAATCAATCTCATAATCCGCCATGAGCTCCAACCATCAACGCTGTCGCATGTTGAGCTCCTTCTGAGTGAAAATATACTTCAAGCTTTTGTGATCGGTGAAGATCTTCACTTTCTCACTCAGCAGGAAGTGCCTCCAAATCTTAAGGGCAAACACAATAGCAGCCAACTCCAAATCATGCGTCGGGTAATTCTTCTCATGAACCTTGAGCTGACGAGAAGCGTAAGTTACAACAAGTCCATGCTGATGCAAAACTGTAACGACCGATTTTAGCGATGCGTAGTTCATCTTCCCTCTCTTATGGTATATCCTTCTTCGTATCCGTAGTTAAGTCGTGACGGACACCGTACCCATACCCATACCCGTACCCGTACCCGTATCCACTTCTATTCCTTCTTCATACATATTATTATTGTTCTTAACATTTCCACTAAATTTTTCTTTTAAAAAAAGGTCTCTTCTTAAAGATTGTTTTAAAGTTTTGACTCAAAAATTCAAATTCGACATTTAAACTTTTGCCTTCCTTATCAGACCGCGTACCTGTATTCTGTTACTAATCCCTATACGTTTTAGTTATTAATATTTTTACCCATCATGAAATTATCTCTTCTAATAATTAGTTTTAGATTTCAAATTCAAATTTATTTAAAGAATTTCCTTTTAAATACTAATTAAACCTATAACTATTTTAGAAACTTTCCCCTCATAAAACCCAATGACCTCTCCCTAATTAAAATTATTATTCAAACTTTCCTATTTAATTTGCTATTAAATTTTCCCTAAATGAATAATATTTTAAAACAAAATTTTGAAACATTTCCTTCTTAAACTTTCCCCTAATAACTGTAATTAAAAGCTGATAATAATCTCCTAATAAATTTTCTCCCTAACCTATTACCCACGCAGCATCACTCACGCAGCACACAACTCACCCACACCAAGCTACATCCCAAACTCTCAACTTCAAACCCACATTTTATTTTCTAACCCTAGGAACCAACACTCCCTTCGTACAAAAGCCCCTACAGCTTCCTAAAATTGATAAAGCCTACAGTTACCCTAAAGGCAATACCCAGGCCTCTCCTATTTTTAAACCCCTACCCTAGCTCTATAAACCCCAGTTCTCCATCTTCCTATCTTTACAACAGCACATGCCTCATCTCTATAAAACCCTAAGGACTTTAGACTTAAGCCCCTCACTCACGTGCTGCCATTCACGTCCACACACAATCTTATATTTTTTAAAAAACCCTAGAAACCTATAGGACCACCTTGAAAACACAGCCTACTTCTTTATAATAATAAAACCCCCTAGGCCTTTTGTTTTGCCCTCAACAACTCTCAGCTACCCTATATAATAAGAAAACCAACCCAGGCCCCTATCTTTCGTGACCTAGCATCTCCCCTCATCCACACGAGGCGGCGCCCTCCCCCTCGCGAACGCCGGACACCCCCCTTGCCGTATTTCTTCTCCCCACGTAACCGCCCTATAGCCTACTCCTTCTCCCCTCAGGCCGCAACCGGCTACACTTCTCCCGCGGCCCTCTCTTCATCCATGCACGAACAGCCATCCTCCGCCGAGCAAACCCGCCGCCCAGGCCCTCTCCTACCCTCGCATCACTCCGACCTGCCCATCCACCGTAGCTCCGGCATCCTGCCACCTCGTCGCGGCCTCCCCTCCACCCTCTTCTTCTCCGCCTCTCCCGAGCCCTCGCCCACGCCCCAGGCCTCGCGGCCATCTTCCCTCCTCCTCCTCCTCCGGCGGAGCAACCCAGAGCCCAAGTCCCCCGTCGCGCCTCCCTCCGTGCGCACGAGAGCCCGACACCGACGTTCCCGCAACCGCACTCCGACCAAGCTCAACCCACGTCGCGGCCACCGCCCAGATCTCGCCGCACGTCCAGGCGACGTCAACCGAAGCTGCAGTCGCCACCTCGTCTGCAAAATAACGCAAAAGCGGATGCTTGGGTAAGTGGTATGGTTTTTTTATATGTAGACTCACTTTATAACTTTGATGATTAAATAGACAAGTTAGTGCCTTGAGTGGTATCACACTACAGATAACGTAATGTATAGGGTACAGTGCATGTTTTCTTATATATATGTTAGGTTGCTGTTATAACAATAGGATTATAAATATAACTTATAAAAGTTACACAGTGGGTATATAAAATAATATATTATGATATTTTCCCATGTAAGTACCTTACTGTGAGTCGGCATACTTGAAAGATAACCTCTTGCACTATATGTAAGATTACATACTGAAATAATTATAGGTTAGATTTATATGAGTATTTTATACATGAGCTGATGCGTGTACTTTGGTATACTGTTTAGTTAGCTTATCACTCATAGACTGATATAGCGGATCCTACCTCGCAGATCAAATCTGTGCCTAACCTTCGGTCGCTTGAGCACTCTAACTCGCATCGCCTACGGCAAGTGTGCACTTAAATATGAATTTTTGAAGTTGGTGAATATTTGTGTCATTTTCCTTACTGTAATGCGTATATCTTGAAAACCACGCGTATAACGACACATGAGAATGTTTTAGACTAAGAATGTGACATTTTGACATACAACTCGATAAGTTTCAAATTTTGGACATTAGCAGAGAAAATTGTTTCCCGTAACCAGTAATTCATCTCGACATCCTTTCAATTTTTGTAAATGTTGTGCACTATGAAACATTGACAACTGGAAATGAATGAATATCTTGCTTGGACATTAACGAGAGTGACATCGTGAAATCGTGCGCCTCAAAGGCGAACTCGTGATTCGTGATGTCGTGTGAGGCGACTAGGCCGGCTCGTGTTCCGGCAAACTTTCGGGTGGGGTTAGGGTTGAGCGGCCACTGGGCGTATGAAAGGTACTCTCCTCAAGAGCACCACCCGACGCGGTGGGTTAGTGTCAATCACGGTAAGCCCCCGTGAGAGGAACGACCTTCTCATCACGACCTAAAGGCGAGAACCCTAGATTAGATGTGAATTCTTGACATGGACATTGAACGCTAACTTGGTCATCGTGAATATTAAAATGCTAACAAACTCAGAGAAAACTTACTTTAATGCTTGCAACTGCTTAGAACTACATGCTAGGGATGTTTACTTTTCGTTTCATCACAATTTGTCTCGTTAATTTTATTTTAGTCATCTCTTTTAAATATTTAATGCTTTCTAAATTCATATCAATTGCACATTCTTGCCTTGGAATGCTAATGTCTTCTTGCAGACCTTGCTGACATACATTCATGTTTTTGGATGTATGTCAGATCTCGAGTTTGAGCACTCAGAGGATCCTCTCGAGACACTTGACTTAGAGAGCCAGAGTTCGTCATAGATGCCGAGTCACTTGCTGCGGAAGACTAGAGTCCCTTCTGTCACTACTTTGAGTTTTGGTTTCTGTAACTTGAAGTAGGAATAGTGCTCTGTTGTAATTTCCTTAGCCCTGCTGTGGCTTGTCTTGTAATTTTGTGTACGCCTTATATATCTGGATGTGGTATTTATTTTGAATGTTCTGATTGTTCTGATACGCAAATGCAAGGACCCTTTTTTGTGTTTTTATCACAGACGCTTATTGAACTCGAGCTTCACCCTCCAGTTCAAGCAGACCGCGTAACGCCCTCGCTTCCGGTGTCTTTTGGGAAGAGGGGAGTTACAGGTTTTAGTGGTGGCCCATGCAGGTCCTCCTGCAACTGTGAACTTCGGAACAATGAGAACACTTTTCATTAGCCAAAACATCCAGAATAGTTCGTACACAAAATTACTCGAATGCCTCGTCTCAGCACGATAGGAAACCCAATACTAGGATAATTAGGAGAGTTAGACGCTCGTGCTCGTTGGTTAGACACCCTTGCCATGACTAAGAATTATCATCTTAAAGTCACCCTAGCGATTGATCATCCAACTCTGACCATACTAGATTCTTGAGTTTCGTTAGTCATTCGTTTAGATTCATCGAATCTAGGGCCCAATCGAACGTAGCGACCGTCGCCAAGCCAGTCGAACCTGAGACGCCTGTAATGAGTAGACTTCGAGACGTAAGACATCCTAGATCCATAAGATCCCGACCTTGATCCTTTATGAACCACCACCTCGGCTTCCCTATCGCAGTCTAGTTCTTTGACGAACCTTAGTGCTAAACCTTAGTCGACCCAATGATTATTTCCCCCTGATTTTATTATTTTATAATCATTACACTTCCATGTTAATGATCGTAGAAAGCCACCGTAGCGTATTCACGGAGTACTTCTTAATCGTACTTACGTTTCAATCATCGAACCTGATCTTTGTCCTCGATTCACATAAACTCTTCAGATCCGCCATCTTTAACCTTGAACCTCCCCATTGCAGATCTCGGGACTTCCAAAAATGTTTTCGATATTTTATTATTTGAATTCTTCGCTAAGTTTAAAATTCTTTTGAAAATTTCACTTAGATTTTTCTACACTTTGGTCGACTTAAACCCAACCTTGATTATGAAACTTTTCTGACACGATCTTCAGTTACCATCTTACAGCAATTTTCCAACATAAATCCTCCGCACTTCTATTTCACTCAACCTTGTATAGCTACCCTATTTTTCCTCATGCAATGAAACTTTATAAAAACTTTATTTCTAATTCGCTAGCTCAAAATGTCACCTCCTTTTCTTACTGATGTATTTCGGAACGGTCATTGATACATACTTTTAAAATACTTTCCTAAGTTAAATAGAACTCCAAAATCCTGTGTGTCAGTTTTATAATCATTATCTTCATATATTTTAAGAAAAGAAAAATTTTCTTTTTACAACCCATTTCCATTTACGAAACAAGCACTACGACACTATACCCATATTACCCTTCACCTATTATTTGACTGATCGCATTTTACGTCTTAACTCCTACCGTATGCCCACTATTTTACGTAAGTTATGACGATATCGTTATTCTTATACACGTCTTTATCTTCTTACTCTTGTTCATAAATATTTTATGTCACCAACCAAACTAACCTCTTATCCATCCCACATTCGAAACCGCCTATCACAACATTAACTCGTTGCCACATTCAACTCTGAACCCTACCCTATTACTTAGTTGCCACTTTAGTGCTTACCTTTGCTTATGTCAACTTTAGTTTAAGTATAGTGGGACCATTATCTTGATTGTGGTGTTGTGGTGCATGTATATAGCTAGTGACTGTGGACCCGTGCGTGCTAATCTATATACCACCCATGTATGAGTGTGCTACCCTGAGTATATTAGTATAGTGTGATTTATCTATTGTGTCGTATGTGCATGTATGTATGGTAATTTGTGATATATACGTATATGGTCGGGTGTAGAGTAGTAAGCGCATTTTTACACTTATGCGAGTGATTAGCCATATCACTATAGGAATACCTGTGCGTATTAGATTTAATATTGGCTAGTTACTAGGAGTATTTGTACCTTAGTCGTATTTGTTAATGGTTGTAATTATATGCTAGTGATATGCATGTTAAGTATAATGATAATAGAGTACATATAGTTGTGTGTGCAGATTTATTGTATGATCTATATGTTAGTATGTCTGGCGTGTGCTCGTGTGTATATGTGTATGTGGTTAGTTATATGTATATCTATATTGTATGAATGAGTGTGTTTTATGTATAGTAAGATTATAATATTACCCATACGGGATGATGATTGAGCATGTGTATACCAGAAAGTATGTATAGTCGTATATTGTGACTACGTGTATGAACGTATGTATAAGTGTGTGAAGGTGTGTGATGTGTGGATAAGTATATGCATGTGGATGTTTATTGTTTCATTATCATGTATGTATGACTGAGATAGAATGACCTTAGTGTCTAAGTCCACTTACTCCTATGTCGGCCTATTTAAGTCTGAAGTCGGACTTGATCTTAAGGTGGGTAGATTACGTTGACCCTAGTGCTATGAGTAAGGCTTATAAAATCCGTGTATGGTGTAAAGTATTACGTGCATGTATATACGTATAGCGATATGTATTATTACGTATATATGGTAATATAGGGTATGTAAAAGTGATAGTATGATTGAAATGTTAATTGACAAAGAATGATCGTATTTTTATTTTTGTGGTATATTTATGTGACTTGTGGCACCATAACAGTATAGATTGTGAGTGTATAAGATCTATGATATTACCTTGTGTATTGGTAATAATGTGAGTGTGTAAATTGATGTGGTGGTGTAGTGAAGTGTTACCATTCACCAAGGTATAGTTTTAGTTGGATTGTATTTGCAGGATGATCTTTTATTAAACGTGTTATGTTAATATGTGACTAATAATGTATGTACGTGTGTTGTTACTGCTAATAGCATAGACGTTGATTGGTATTATCAGTAGTAATACTAGTGGTGTTGATATTAGTAGATACTATTTGGTCATGGCGTGATGCTTATTTATGGAGTGTATGCAATAGAAGAGGAGATACGAGCATTACCCTTACGTTTTCCGGTGTCTTAGCCGATAAGATTCCGAGGGCGGAATCGTTCTTAAGGTAGGTAGGATGTAACGAGCGGTTTTAGCGATGCGTAGTTCGTCTTCCCTCTCTTATGGTATATCCTTCTTCGTATCCATAGTTAAGTCGTGACGGACACCGTACCCGTACCCGTACCCGTACCCGTACCCGTATCCACTTCTATTCCTTCTTCATACTTATTATTATTGTTCTTAACATTTCCACTAAATTTTTCTTTTAAAAAAAGGTCTCTTCTTAAAGATTGTTTTAAAGTTTTGACTTAAAAATTCAAATTCGACATTTAAACTTTTGCCTTCCTTATCAGACCGCGTACCTGTATTCTGTTACTAATCCCTATACGTTTTAGTTATTAATATTTTTACCCATCATGAAATTATCTCTTCTAATAATTAGTTTTAGATTTCAAATTCAAATTTATTTAAAGAATTTCCTTTTAAATACTAATTAAACCTATAACTATTTTAGAAACTTTCCCCTCATAAAACCCAATGACCTCTCCCTAATTAAAATTATTATTCAAACTTTCCTATTTAATTTGCTATTAAATTTTCCCTAAATGAATAATATTTTAAAACAAAATTTTGAAACATTTCCTTCTTAAACTTTCCCCTAATAACTGTAATTAAAAGCTGATAATAATCTCCTAATAAATTTTCTCCCTAACCTATTACCCACGCAGCATCACTCACGCAGCACACAACTCACCCACACCAAGCTACATCCCAAACTCTCAACTTCAAACCCACATTTTATTTTCTAACCCTAGGAACCAACACTCCCTTCGTACAAAAGCCCCTACAGCTTCCTAAAATTGATAAAGCCTACAGTTACCCTAAAGGCAATACCCAGGCCTCTCCTATTTTTAAAGCCCTACCCTAGCTCTATAAACCCCAGTTCTCCATCTTCCTATCATTACAACAGCACATGCCTCATCTCTATAAAACCCTAAGGACTTTAGACTTAAGCCCCTCACTCACGTGCTGCCATTCACGTCCACACACAATCTTATATATTTTTAAAAAAAACCCTAGAAACCTATATGACCACCTTGAAAACACAGCCTACTTCTTTATAATAATAAAACCCCCTAGGCCTTTTGTTTTGCCCTCAACAACTCTCAGCTACCCTATATAATAAGAAAAACAACCCAGGCCCCTATCTTTCGTGACCTATCAGCTCCCCTCATCCACACGAGGCGTCGCCCTCCCCCTCGCGAACGCCGGACACCCCCTTGCCCTATTTCTTCTCCCCGCGTAACCGCCCTATAGCCTACTCCTTCTCCCCTCAGGCCGCAGCCTGCTACACTTCTCCCGCGGCCCTCTCTTCATCCACGCACGAGCAGCCATCCTCCACCGAGCAAACCCGCCGCCCAGGCCCTCTCCTACCCTCGCATCACTCCGACCTGCCCATCCACCGTTGCTCTGGCATCCTGCCACCTCATCGCGGCCTCCCCTCCTCCCTCTTCTTCTCTGCCTCTCCCGAGCCCTCGCCCACGCCCCAGGCCTCGCGGCCATCTTCCCTCCTCATCCTCCTCCGGCGGAGCAACCCAGAGCCCAAGTCCCCCGTCGCGCCTCCCTCCGTGTGCACGACAGCCCGACACCGACGTTCCCGCAACCGCACTCCGACCAAGCTCAACCCACGTCGCGGCCACCGCCCAGATCTCGCCGCACGTCCAGGCGACGTCAACCGAAGCTGCAGTCACCACCTCGTCTGCAAAATAACGCAAAAGCGGATGCTTGGGTAAGTGGTATGGTTTTTTTATATGTAGACACACTTTATAACTTTGATGATTAAATAGACAAGTTAGTGCCTTGAGTGGTATCACACTACAGATAGCGTAATGTATATGGTACAGTGCATGTTTTCTTATATATATGTTAGGTTGCTGTTATAACAATAGGATTAAAAATATAACTTATAAAAGTTACACAGTGGGTATATAAAATAATATATTATGATATTTTCCCATATAAGTACCTTACTGTGAGTCGACATACTTGAAAGATAACATCTTGCACTATATGTAAGATTACATACTGAAATAATTATAGGTTAGATTTATATGAGTATTTTATACATGAGCTGATGCGTGTACTTTGGTATACTGTTTAGTTAGCTTATCACTCATAGACTGATATAGCGGATCCTACCTCGCAGATCAAATCCGTGCCTAACCTTCGGTCGCTTGAGCACTCTAACTCGCATCGCCTCAGGCAAGTGTGCACTTAAATATGAATTTTTGAAGTTGGTGAATATTTGTGTCATTTTCCTTACTTTAATGCGTATATCTTGAAAACCGCACGTATAACGACACATGAGAATGTTTTAGACTAAGAATGTGACATTTTGACATACAACTCGATAAGTTTCAAATTTTGGAGATTAGCAAAGAAAATTGTTTCCCGTAACCAGTAATTTATCTCGACATCCTTTCAATTTTTGTAAATGTTGTGCACTATGAAACATTGACAACTGGAAATGAATGAATATCTTGCTTGGACATTAACGAGAGTGACATCGTGAAATCGTGCGCCTCAAAGGCGAACTCGTGATTCGTGATGTCGTGTGAGTCGACTAGGCGGGCTCGTGTTCTGGCAAACTTTCGGGTGGGGTTAGGGTTGAGCGGCCACTGGGCGTATGAAAGGTACTCTCCTCAAGAGCACCACCCGATGCGGTGGGTTAGTGTCAATCACGGTAAGCCCCCGTGAGAGGAACGACCTTCTCATCACGACCTAAAGGCGAGAACCCTAGATTAGATGTGAATTCTTGACATGGACATTGAACGCTAACTTGGTCATCGTGAATATTAAAATGCTAACAAACTCAGAGAAAACTTACTTTAATGCTTGCAACTGCTTAGAACTACATGCTAGGGATGTTTACTTTTCGTTTCATCACAATTTGCCTCGTTAATTTTATTTTAGTCATCTCTTTTAAATATTTAATGCTTTCTAAATTCATATCAATTGCACATTCTTGCCTTGGAATGCTAATGTCTTCTTGCAGACCTTGCTGACATACATTCATGTTTTTGGATGTATGTCAGATCTCGAGTTTGAGCACTCAGAGGATCCTCTCGAGACACTTGACTTAGAGAGCCAGAGTTCGTCGTAGATGCCGAGTCACTTTCTGCGGAAGACTAGAGTCCCTTCCGTCACTACTTTGAGTTTTGGTTTCTGTAATTTGTAGTAGGAATAGTGCTCTGTTGTAATTTCCTTAGCCCTGCTATGGCTTGTCTTGTAATTTCGTGTACGCCTTATATATCTGGATGTGGTATTTATTTTGAATGTTCTGATTGTTCTAATACGCAAATGCAAGGACCCTTTTCTGTGTTTTTATCACAGACGCTTATTGAACTTGAGCTTCACCGCTCCAGTTCAAGCGGACCGCGTAACGTCCTCGCTTCCGGTGTCTTTTGGGAAGAGGGGCGTTACAAAAACACAACCGAGACCCCTACCAGAAGCATCGCAAAAGATCTCAAATCCCCCGATGTGATCAGGCACAACAAGAATAGAGGCAGTCGTTAACCTCTCCCTCAGAACACCAAAAGCATTCACACAATCACTCGACCAAACAAAAGGTACATCCTTCCGCGTCAACCTGGTCATCGGCTCCGTAATACGGGAAAAGTCCTTAATGAATCGCCGATAGTAACCAGCAAGCCCAAGGAAACTCCGGATCTCAGACGCTGACGACGGAACAGGCCACTCTCTGATGGCCTTGATCTGCTCAGGATCCACTGAAATACCCTCTCCAGTCACCACATGCCCGAGAAAAGCAACTCTGTCCAGCCAAAACTCGCACTTCGAAAACTTAGCATACAATCGATGCTTCCTCAAAATCTCCAACACCGTCCTCAAGTGCGAGGCATGCTCTTACTCCGACTTCAAATAGATCAGAATGTCGTCAATAAAGATAACGACAAACTTATCCAAAAAGTCATAGAAATTCAGGTTCATCAGATTCATGAAAACTGCGGGTGCGTTGGTTACGCCGAAATGCATAACCACAAACTCATAGTGTCCATACTTCGTCCTAAAAGCTGTCTTCGGCACATCATCCTTCTTCACCTTCAACTGATGGTAACCACTCCTCAAATCTAACTTAGAAAACACCCTCGATCCTCCCAGCTGATCAAAGATATCATCGATGCGAGGCAACGGGTATTTATTCTTAATAGTCACCGCATTCAGCTCCCGATAGTCCACACACATGCGACGCGAACCATCCTTCTTCTTCACCAACAACACCGGTGCTGCCCACGGAGACACAGTAGGGTTGATGTAACCCTTCTGCATAAGCTCATCCAACTGCCTACGCAATTCCTCCAACTCTGCTGGCGCCATACGATATGGTGCCTTTGAAATGGGCTGCGCACCTGGAATAAGATCAATAGAAAACTCCAAAGCTCGATCAGGCGGCAATCCAGACATCTCCTCGGGGAAGACGTCATCAAAATCTCGCACCACAGCTGGCCTCTCCAACTCCATCTGCATAGCCACAACCTCCACCTGTCTGGCCCGAAATCTGACCGGACCTAGCGAACTGATACCATGACTGAACTCAAATACTGGATGTCCGGGAATATCAAACACCACCTTCTTACTCCGACAGTCAATCGTGGCATAGAAGCTCGCAAGCCAATCCATCCCAAGGACCGCATCGTAGTTGATGATGTCGTGGACAATAAAATCAGCACAAAGCTCACGTCCACAAACCACCAACGGACAAGCATTGCACCCACGATGCACCGAGACCACACCGTTCCTTGTGACGATATTCCAACTCTTAGGAAGAGAGGACGTCGACAAGGAATGCTTCTCCACGAAGCTCCGGGCCAAAATGCACATCGACACACCTGAGTCAAAGAGGACTCGTGCAAGAAATGTGCAAACCAAAACAACACCTAGCAAATAATCTAACAATCAAATCCTATTCTAGCAACAAGCATGAGCAAGCAACCAACATAATCAACAATCAAACTAAGGAAGAAAAATAGCTAGAACGAGTGTTACCTGTAATAACCTCATCCACGGCCATGCTCTCCTCCTCAGTCATCAGAAAGGCTGCCCTCTCGGCGGAACAGCCTGCTGAAAGGCATGTCTCTGTGGAACAAGAGGCGCTCCACGTCCAGCAGGCACAGGAGCTCGCTGCTACAATGGCTGTGCTGCAATAGGTCCCTGTCAAGGCTGCTTCGACCTCGGGCACTCTCTGATGGAATGGGCAGGATCTCCGCAGACAATACACTGTCCCAGGAACCTCCTACACTGATCCATGAGGTGTCCAGTCTTGCCATAGAAATGGAAAGTCTTCAGAATAGGCCCTCCTGGCCTCTTGAACTGCACCGGATGATTAGGCTTGAAACCAGGCCTAACCACCGCCCTGGCCTGCTCCATAGGCCTCTTCCCAGCTCCTGGAACATGTCCCTTCCTCTGGTTCAAATTCAACTCTTGCTGCCTCGCAGCAATCAGAACCTTCTGATATGTCTCCAGGTCAGAAGAGGTCACAAAGCTCTGAAGCTCCAAGGCAAGTCCCTGAAGAAATCGCTGAGCTTTCTCATCGGCATCTTGCACCATCTTAGGTGCAAACCGACTGAGCCTCGTGAACTCTTGGTGGTACTGATCCACCGACAAGCTCCCCTGCTTCAGATCTATGAAGCGCTACAGCATCACCTACCTAGCTGCCTTCAGGAAGAACTCTCCATCAAATCTGGACTTAAAGGTAGCCCAAACTATCGGCTCCACCAACATCTTCTCTTCAGCATCCCACCAGTTTCTGGCATTGTCCTTCAGCTGCCTCTTAGCCAAATCAACCCATCCAGCCGGGTTAATCTTCGCCATTGCCAGGTTATCCTCAATGTTCCGAATCCAATCATCGACAGCCAGAGGACCCTCAGACCCATCAAAATATGCGGGACCCAGCTCCCGAAATTGCTTCGCTCCCGGCTCGGAGCGAGGGGCATCCGGAAGTGCCCGGGCAGCTCGAGCAAGTGGAGCATTCTGGACTTGCAGGAGCACGCCCTGCTGCACTTGCATCATCTGGATCATCATCCGCATCATCTCTCCATTGGTGGGTTCCCGCTCAGGCTCCTCATCATGAAGGGGCGCACCACTACCTCCACCACGGGTGAATCGCCTTCCTGCCATCTGGTGACACAGAAAACGAAGCAGATTAGACTCATAGCTCATGACTCGGATATCGAACTTATTTGTTGGACAATCATATATTATTATTGTTATCCCTGATAATTGCAGTTACAGAGAGACCTGCATGGGCCACCACTAAAACCTGCCACTCCCCGCTTCCCTAAAATGGAGGCGAGACGTGAGAAGGTCCGCTCAAGCGTGGAGATGTGAAGCTGCACGCCTGATAAGCGTCAATTTAGTATAAGCAGGTCCCTGTAAACGCAAACGGAACAACAACAATAATAATAATAAAATGAGACGGATATGAAATAGCCAATCCCAAAGTTTGTCCACAAAATATTCAACATCACAGAAAAGCCACCAGGTTAACAGGAAAGAGTCTAAGGCCCAGAACAAGGCCAAACAAAACACAAACATAACAGAGTATCAAACTAGGTGCCACGCACCGACAACTAAGCAGTCTAACAAAGAAGCTAAACGAAGACACTAAGACTGATCTCCAGTGTCTACGAAATCCTCGATCAACGCGGGTTCTGACTCAGCGTCAGCGAACACCGCGTCCTCAGCAAGTAACTCAGGCTCAGGCTCTACCATGTGTCACCCAAAAGAGAAAAGGGGCACATGTCAGCAAGTCGAAAGACTTGTGCAAGGAAACGGAAAGAAAGGTAAACTAGCAACCTAGCAGTTAAAGTATGGTTCTTGGCAAGTAAGGTAAGATGGTAACAAGTAATGTAAAGTACAAGTAGCAAGTGGTAAGTGTGACGAGTATTGTCAAGTAACAAGTACAAGTACAAGGGATCACTCAACGAGTGCCCTATTGCCAGCAGGTTGTGTTCAAGTATCAAGTACAAGGGATCACTCAACGAGTGCCCTATTGCCCGCAGGCTGTGTTAAGCTCGTCTTCTGGAACACAAGCAAGGTGGGTGCCTAGCCGGAACAAATAGTACAAGTATGTAGCGAAGCTACGCAATCACGATGAGTGTTCAAGCATGCAATGACATGAGCAGATATTCGCATACCGTTAATTGAAATTAAACGTGACAGGAAAAATGCAATGACATGAACATATTCGCGTAACGTTAATTTAAATTAAACATGGCATTTAAAATGCAATAGAAGTTAAGGATGCATGGATGACATGAACAGTTAATACGCGTATCGTTAAGGGAAAGTAAACGTGACATACAAGTATGATGAAGGTAACGGACCAAGCTTCGTTGTCAAGCTAGGTCAATGGCGTGTAGACGGCTATCCTTTCACCGTCTAGTCTCTTTTACGCTAAAGCAAGGTAATGGCCTAAGACATGGCCCAAATCAAGAGATGCAAGTTTCACTTGCCTGATACCGGGGTTGACGAGCAATGAAGATCGTCACACAAGCTAACTACGGAATAGATCACTGTTATAGCGAAACAATCATTAGAACAACGATTCTAAATCGATTTCTTAATAGAATCCTAATTGTCTAATAATCCATTTTATTAGGGTTTCACAAATGTCAATGTGGGTTATGCTAAAACTAAAGGAATCGAGTATTACCGTGAAGAAGCGAATGAACGATGCCGAGCAACCGCTGCAACGGAAGAGCGATCCGGCTCAGATCTGGAAATGAGGGAAAAATATGGAGAAATGGGTTTTGATGTGGATTTTGGGGGTTTAATGAAGGTTTGTGGAAGATGGAAGGTGGAAAGTGTTAAGTAATGGTTTGGATGATGAAGGATGAGCTTCGGATGAAGGATTAATGGTTTGAGGAAGATGGGGGCTCAATGGGGGAGAAATTAGGGTTTTAGGTCATGAGGGAGGAGAAGAAAAGGTTTGGAGGGGTATTTATAGAGTTTGGTGGCGGTTAGGGCAAAACTAGGGTTTCCTGTAATGTTTATTCGGTCAAAGAACAACCACTGACCGACTAGTTTGGAAACTAGTCGGTCGGTTGACCAACGCAGACCGACTAAGTGTAAACAGTAACCCAGAAGAAAATTAAGATTTAGATTTAGTCGGTCAAAGAACAATTACTGACCGACTAGTTTGACATCTAGTCGGTCGATGAACGTTCTTGGACTGACTAAGAGTAAACAGTAACTAGTGTCAAAATAATTAAAGAGTTAGTCGGTTAAAGAAGCATTGCTGACCGACTAGTTTGTAACCTAGTCGGTCGACCAACGTTCTTAGACCGACTAACGATAAACAGTAACTCCTGGGAAATTTACAAAGCCAACTAGTCGGTTCAAGAAGGTTTTTCGACCGACTGGATCGTCATCTAGTCGGTCAGTGCCCCTTCTTATACCGGCTAACGTGCACCAAAAGTTCCGAAATGGAGCGCGGAGCTCCGGGATGGTTTCCTAAGTCTCCTAGGGTCGTTCTAACTCTAAGATATCGACGTTATGAAGCCCGTCACGAATGACTTACTTCCAACACGCCGACCGACGGAAGAATCTAGATAATCACGACGAAACAAATGAAAATGAAAACTACGGAGACGGAAATGGAAATCACAACAAGGGAAAGCAACCAAATATATAAATATATATAATAAAATCCATACATGAAAAACCAGTCGTTACAACGTGCAAACCGTGTAATACCAACGCGAAAATCACGTAATCCCAATTATTTTAGCATCTGGAGCAAAATAGGTTAATTACTCTCCGCGCATAACAAGGAAACTCAACGATTTTTTGCCTTGATCAACATTGATGCTAATAGGAAAATTACTCCCAACAATCCTACTCTCCACTAAGATTTTTTAATACAATTTATTCGACACGCACCCCGGTCTAAATAGTACAGAAGAGAGTAACTATTATAATTGATCCTCGCGCAAAACGCATGGAAAATGGGAATTGCTCAATGCACACAACGCAGATAGGTCAATGAGGATGTGACTGTTGCTGTAGAGTTTAACTATGTGGCTACATCGAAGACCCTGTCAAGCAACAGAGGTGTGCTTGTGAATATACAAAATACTGCTCCTGAATCTACATCGAAGAACCCGTCAAACACCAAATGATTTTCCTAAGAATGTATGACCAGTGGCAAGTGAGCTGGCAAAATTTATATTTTGGCCGTTGTGCGCAGTGAGCAAATTTTTAATGGTTTAAAAAATTGCTCAAAGTGCACAACAAGTATCGCCAGGTGTTCACTTTGAGCCGGTGTGCGCATTCAGCAAATTTGTTATGGCTAATATAATTGCGCAAAGCGCACAACATGCAGAATTATGCCCGTTGTGCGTTAAGCTATAGTTGCGTCGATGACAAATTTGCTCAACGCCCCCACGGGAATAAATTTGACCGTTTTGCGCTTTAAGCATATTTATGAATTGCTATAATTTTAATTCCACCGCGCACCAACGCATTGAATCAATCACATTCCAAATTTCATCATACTTAAACACGCACAACCAGCAGAATTATGCCCGTTGTGCGCGTTTAGCTAAAGTGTAGATTAAATCTCATACATATTCTAGTTGATGTTATTTTGAAAATGACCCAGCCATTCAAATATATTGATGTACATACTGATACAGATCCAAACTGATTCATTAGCCTATGCTCTTACAAACTGAAACATGTGATTGTCGGTGTGATCTGCGTGCTTCCCCATCAACTTCTGCGAGTTCATCGGGTGACCATCTTCGTTCCGTTTATTACCGTCGATGCCGATTTTCTACCATCATCGGCTGGATATGAGTGTAGTAATAGTATGCGTCGGTGTAATCTGCAGTCATGTATGTAGCCGTTTCAAAGACACCGAGAGAAACTCCGATTCACATGAGGCGTCGAATAACACCAACAGATCAAAATACTAAACACCGCTGGTCTTTGAACAACTTACAAGCTCAGATGCAGAACTGCATGCGGCGATGTGTTTCAGTAAGAGAATACTAAACACTGCATGCGGCCCCAACCTCGTCGCATCTCTTCGTTACAACCTCCTCAAGATCTGCTAAGGCGCACGTAGGTGGAGGATCTTCATTGTAGACAATGAAGGCGGATCCTACAGAGAACACACTGGCATTTGATGCGTCCATCACCAGGTCAACATTCTTCCAGATGGTTCGATCGGCAGCTAGATCCACCTTTTCGAGGAAGCCCCTTTAAGGAGGCTCGAACTGATCGGCGAAGTAAAAGCTTAATCCAGAGAAGATCTTCACCGCCTGTAAGAGACCAATATAAGAGACCAATATGATATGTGCACTACTGGACATGGGCCTCCGCACATGCATACACAAGGAAAAGTGTTCATAAGATGGCTTCCTCCGATAATTATCCAAAGACTCAAATAGTTCAAAACATTTTCCAATTCAAATAGTTCAAAGGCGCGACATGCCGTCATTGGCGTGCATTACAGTCACTTCCTTGCTCGTTTTGTAATTTCTGTCGCTTTACTTTAGCATCATCAACATCATCTGTTCGGACGAGGAAATGGATGTGTGACTCTTCACATCATTTGATTTTCTGGAAATCTGAGACAACCATGCCTTTTGTGTTTCCGCACAGGTTCCAGCTTCTGCATTCTGAGACAATTATGATCTGCTTCATCCACAGTCAGATTTGGCCAATTTGCCTGCGAGCCAAGAGATCGAAAAGAACAGGAGGGAGTGCTTGTGCCTCAGAGAGACGATACCCATGCACCGCCAACCTAATTGACCCAGAGCAGCCAACCAGGGCGCAAAGGCCCGGGGGGGCCATTCTTCTCTTCGCAAACCAGGTAGAGAAGCATATTACGGAGGCGACTGCATCAGCCTGTAGTCCTCCGATTTCATACGTTTCTCCAGGGCATTCACGGCATTCACGATCCATTTATCCTACAGTAATGCTAGGGATCTCGGGAATGAACATCTTATTTACTCAGCGCGTAATCCCACCGAGAAAAACGAGTAATCCTAAGTATTTTAGGCTCAGCTGAAAAAGAGGCAATTTACTCTCCCCACACGACAAGAAAACTGAACCGTTTTGCGCCTTGAATTACTCTCCGTCAAAGACTCGAAAAATTATTTATTTTCCAGCGCAACAAAAACAATCAAATTGTTTCTGTTGTGCGTGCGGGTTAATTGGTTCCACTATAAGCCCTTGTGTGTAATGTGGAGTCCTCAGATGTGAGACCGTGTGTGTACAGCGGATGGATATTGATTCACACTATGAATTTTAACCACCGCGCACGACGCGCACAACGGCTAATTGATATCAGCCCTTTGTTGTGTTTATTAACGTCATAGCTTGGTAACGGCTATTTATTACAAATGTATTTTACAAATCACGTGACCAAATTTAATAATTTTAGTACCGATGGAAATATCTCAATTATACCTACTACATGAGACCAATATTGGATATTTTTCGAGCAAATTTAAAATATTTACAATATTACAAGAAATACTAAATACTTAAAAATTAAAAAAAATTAACATTGAAGAATAATATTATTTATAGTTTTCTTTCATGCAGAAATAATGTATTAGATTAACCCATTTTAATGATAAATATTTTTCATTAGTAAAGCTTAAACAAAGAGAAAATAGGATTTGAAGATGGTGGGTTGGAGTTGCACATCCTCAACAATAGCATCTTTTAAAGATATTCCATTTTGAAGGGGGGTTTTTAGAGATTTGTGGTGGAGTTACTATATGGAATTGGAGCAATCAAAATGAAGCGTATAATAAGTCCTTGATCCTACAGTAATTCAATGGATCTCGGGAATCAACAATTATTTACACAACGTGCAAACCGCGTAATACCAACGCGAAAATCGAGTAATCCCAATTATGTTAGTATCTGGATCAAAATAGGTTAATTACTCTCCGCGCATAACAATGAAACTCAACGATTTTTCGCCTTGATCAACATTGATGCTAGTAGGAAACTTACTCCCAACAATACTACTCTCCACTAAGATTTTTTAATACATTTTATTCGACACACACCACGGGCTAAATAATACAGAAGAGAGAAACTATTATAATTGATCACCGCGCAAAACGCATGGAAAACGGGAATTAATCAATGCGCGCAACGCAGATAGGTCAATGAGGATGTGACTGCTGCAGTACCATATTTATTGTGTGGCTACATCGAAGACCCCGTCAAGCTACAGACGGGTGCTCGTGAATAACAAAATACTGCTCCTGAATCTACAGCTGATTGATACCACACATATGATTTTCCTAAGAATTTATGACCGGTGGCAAGTAAGGTGGAAAAATTTATAGCCGTTACATAATTGCTCAACGTTCAGTACCAAAAAATTGCTCAAAGCGCACAACAAGTAACGTCAGGTGTTCATTTTGATCCGGTGTACGCGTTCAGCAAATTTGTAATGGTTAACATAATGGCGCAAAGCGCACAACATGCAGAATTATGCCGGTTTTGCACGTTACGCAAAAGTTGTGGCGATGACAAATTTGCTCAACGCCCCCACAGGAATAAATTTGCCAGTTTTACGCTTTGAGCATATTTGTGAGATGATATAAGTTTACTCCCACTGCGTGCCACCGTAGTGAATCAATCAAATTCCAAATTTCATCATACTTAATCTGAATCCCAACCAAGCCTACATCCAAACTTTTAGATTTAAGTCTTATTATACTTGTTCAATCTGAAAACATTGTAGATTAAACCGGATACTTATTCACTCTGACTCAGAAACTACATGCAAACTTTAAAAATAAATCTGATACGTTTTCAATCTGAAGGCATATTCAATAGAATTCAGAAACTGCTTGCAAAATTTTAGATTAAATCTCATACATATTCAAATTGATGACATTTTGAAAATTACCCAGCCATTCAAATATATTGATGTACATACAGACTGATACAGATCCAAACTGATTCATTAGCCTATGCTCTTACAAACTGATACATATGATTAAGCCTGGATGGCGGCCCTTGGTCACATAGGTTGGCGGTGCATGGCTACCGTCCCTCTGAGGCAACAGCACTCCCTCCTTTTGTTTTCGATCTCTTGGCTCGCATCCAAATTGAATAAGAAAATGATGAACAATCGAGTGGGAATAAGGTGAAATTACTGTAACCATTGATCCAGACGTTCTAGAATGCTTCGTTGGATGCGAGCCATTGCGCCCCATATGTTCCAGGTTCAAAAATCCATGTTTTTTAACTTATTGAAACTTCAATAAGTTAAAAAAACATGGATTTTTGAACCTGGAACATAGGTGGGCGCAAGGGCTCGCATCCAACGAAGCATTCTAGAACGTCTGGATCAATCGTTACAGTAATTTCGATACTTCCTGGGCCCGAGGACGTTGTTCGTGCTTCAATCTTGAAGGGTATTCCGAAGGAGCGGATAAAGTTCGATGATCTTAGGAAGGATGAGATGATCCTCGATCGCTAAAAACAAAAAAATGAACTGTGATCGATACCTTTCAATAAAAAAGAAGGACGCGCAGATCAATCGATTACATAAGTGCAAGCAAACTCGATCGGACAGATGTAGATGGATCTAGGGTTAGGGTTTAGTTCAGAATTTGGGCGAAGCAAGGGAGATGAAAAAATTTAGTCATCAGTTAAAAGCTTGGGGGAGGCGTTCATAACAATCTATAACCATCTAGTTACCTCGGTTGACCATCGTCGTTACGTTTATTATCATCGTTGCCGACTGTCGGCAACTGTGAAACATGATAGGAGTGTCGTCATTGCACGCGTCGTTGTAACCGGCTGTCAAGTATGTATCATACTTGACACAATGTGCTGGTTATGTTCCCCTGACCAGTACTTCTTGGGCGGCTGACCTGGGTGCCCAGTGTCGGGGACGGTCATATGGAAACCCTTTTTCGGTCGCCTGATTATAAATGGACGAACAGCTGAATGAAAGCTATCGTCCATATCTGATATCTATGTCAAGCATGCACGAACAGCTGAAGGACTTACTGTTTCCATACGAAGGTTGTGTGGGCAAATAAAGAAGATGATGATGGAAGAAAGTAGATGAAGTTGTGAGAAGATGAGTGCTCCTTGTCCGCCATTTTTATAAGGGAATTGGAGCAATCAAAATGAAGTGTATAATAAGTCCTTGATCCTACAGTAATGCAATGGATCTCGGGAATCAACAATTATTTACTCAACGTGCAAACCGCGGAATACCAACGCGAAAATCGTGTAATCCCAATTATTTTAGCATCTGGATCAAAATAGGTTAATTACTCTCCGCGCATAACAAGGAAACTCATCGATTTTTCTCCTTGATCAACATTGATGCTTATAGGAAAATTACTCCCAACAATACTACTCTCCACTAATATTTTTTAATACATTTTATTCGACACGCACCCCGGGCTAAATAATACAGAAGAGAGAAACTATTATAATTGATCCTCGCGCAAAACGGATGGAAAATGGGAATTGCTCAATGCGCACAACGCAGATGGGTCAATGAGGATGTGACTGCTGCAGTACCATATTAACTGTGTGGCTACATTGAAGACCCCGTCAAGCTACAGAAGGGTGCTCGTGAATAACAAAATACTGCTCCTGAATCTACAGCTGATTGATACCAGACATATGATTTTCCCAAGAATTTATTAACGGTGGCAAGTAAGGTGGAAAAATTTATAGCCGTTACATAATTGCTCAACGTTCAGTACCAATAAATTTATGGCCGTTGTGCACGGTGAGCAAATTTTTAATGGTTTAAAAAATTGCTCAAAGCGCACAACAAGTATCGACAGCTGTTCATTTTGAGCCGGTGTGCGCGTTCAGCAAATTTGTAATGGTTAACATAATGGCGCAAAGCGCACAACATGCAGAATTATGCCGGTTGTGCGCGTTACGCAAAAGTTGCGTCGATGAAAAATTTGCTCAACGCCCCCACGGGAATAAATTTGCCCGTTTTGCGCTTTGAGCATATTTGTGAGATGCTATAATTTTACTCCCACTGCGCGCCACCGCAGTTAATCAATCAAATTCCAAATTTCATCATACTTAAACTGTTAAACACGCACAACCATCAGAATTATGCCCGTTGTACGCGTTTAGCTAAAGTCATGACAAATTTGTTCAACGCCCCCACGGGAATAATTTTGACCGTTTTGCGCTTTGAGCATATTTGTGAGATGCTATAATTTTAATTCCACCTCGTACCAGAGTAGTGAATCAATCGCATTCTAAATTTCATCATACTTAAACGCGCACAACCAGCAGAATTAAGCCCGTTGTGCGCGTTTAGCTAAAGTTTAAATTAAATCTCATACATATTCTAGTTGATGTTATTTTGAAAATGACCCAGCCATTCAAATATATTGATGTACATACTGATACAGATCCAAACTGATTCATTAGCCTATGCTCTTACAAACTGAAACATGTGATTGTCGGTGTGATCTGCGTGCTTCCCCGTCAACTTCCGCGAGTTCATCGGGCGACCATCTTCGTTCCGTTTATTACCGTCGTTGTCGATTTTCTGCCATCATCTGCTGGATATGAGTGTAGACATAGCATGCGTTGGTGTAACCTGCAGTCGGGTATGTAGCTGTTTCAAAGACACCGAGGAACTCTGATTCACATGAGGCGTCGAACAACACCAAATGGTTGCATAATAAATAGAATGAGCTTTTTATCTTCGCGATCGGAAAGGACATGAGGGAGTGTTTATGTGTCATAGACGAGGTATAGTGAAATGATGAAGGAATTAATGGTTTGGATGGAGTTTATAAAGAGGAGATGGATATGGAGTGTATAGTCTAGGAGTGGAAGGCGAAATGCTCACATATGGAAGGCATTCATCGGGCATGCATGTTTATAAATGGACGATACCCTTCGTTGCGTTTATTACCACCATTGCGTAAGTTTCCAACATCAACCATTTAGCTTTACGTGAAAAGAGAACTGGTTGAATTCCATCGTCCATTTCTATCATAAGCGTCAGGCATTAGGGCTCGTTGTAGGATAACAGAGTATACTCATCAATTTGAATGGTCAATTTCACACTAAATGGACCGTGAATGCCCTGGAGAAGCATATGAAATCGGAGGACTACCAGCTGATGCTGTCGCCTCCCGAATATGCTCCTATCCCTGGTCTGCAAAGAGATGAATGGCCCCCCTGGCCTTTGCGCCCTGGATGTCTGCCCTGGGTCACATAGGTTGGCGGTGCATGGCTACCGTCCCTCTGAGGCACAAGCACTCCCTACTGTTCTTTTCGATCTCTTGTCTCGCGGCCAAAATTGGAAATCTCCAGGAGGAAAGGGACAATTATGATCTGCTTCATCCACAGTCAGATTTGGCCAATTTGGCTGCGAGCCAAGAGATCGAAAAGAACAGGAGGGAGTGCTTGTGCCTCAGAGAGATGGTAGCCATGCACCGCCAACCTAATTGACCCAGGCAACTAGGGCGCAAAGGCCTGGTGGGCCATTCTTCTCTTCGCAGACCAGGGAGAGAAGCATATTCGGGACGCGACTGCATCAGCCTGTAGTCATCCGATTTCATACGCTTCTCCAGGGCATTCACGGCATTCACGGTCCATTTATAGTGAAAAACGACCGATCAAATTGATGAGTATTAAGTCCGTTATCCTACAGTAATGCTAAGGATCTCGGTAATGAACATCTTATTTACTCAACGCGTAATCCCACCGAGAAAAACACGTCATCCTAAGTATTTTAGGCTCAGCTGAAAAAGAGGCAAATTACTCTCCCCACACGACAAGGAAACCGAACCGTTTTGCGCCTTGAATTACTCTCCGTCAAAGACTCGAAAAATTATTTATTTTCGAGCGCAACAAAAACAATCAAATTGTTTCTATTGTGCGTGCGGGTTAATTGGTTCCACTATAAGCCCGTGTGTGTTATGTGGAGTCCTCAGATGTGAGATCGTGTGTGTACAGCGGATGGATATTGATTCACACTATGACTTTTAACCACCGCGCACGACGCGCACAACGGATAATTGATATCTGCCCTTCGTTGCGTTTATTACCGTCATATCTTGGTAACGGCTATTTATTACAAATGTATTTTACAAATCACATGACCAAATTTAATAAGTTTAGTACCGATGGAAATATCTCAATTATACCTACTACATGAGACCAATATTGGATATTTTTCGAGCAAATTTTAAAATATTTACAACATTACAAAAAATACTAAATACTTAAAAATTAAAAAAATTAACATTAAAGAATAATATTATTTATAGTTTTCTTTCATGCAGAAACAATGTATTAGATTAACCCATTATAATGATAAATATTTTTCATTAGTAAAGCTTAAACAAAGAGAAAATAGGATTTGAAGATGGTGGGTTGGAGTTGCTCATCCTCAAAAATAGCATCTTTTAAAGATATTCCATTTTGAAGCGGGTTTTTTAGAGATTTGGGTTGGAGTTGCAATATGGAATTGGAGCAATCAAAATGAAGCGTATAATAAGTACTTGATCCTACAATAATGCAATGGATCTCGGGAATCAACAATTATTTACTCAACGCGCAAACCGCGTAATACCAACGTGAAAATCGTGTAATCCCAATTATTTTAGCATCTGTATCAAAATAGGTTAATTACTCTCCGCGCATAACAATTAAACTCAACGATTTTTTGCCTTGATCAACATTGATGCTAATAGGAAAATTACTCCCAACAATACTACTCTCCACTAAGATTTTTTAATACATTTTATTCGACACGCACCCCGAGCTAAATAATACAGAAGAGAGAAACTATTATAATTGATCACCGCGCAAAACGCATGGAAAACGGGAATTGCTCAATGCGTGCAACGCAGATAGGTCAATGAGGATGTGACTGCTGCAGTACCATATTTACTGTGTGGCTACATCGAAGACCCCGTCAAGCTACTGAGGGGTGCTCCTGAATATACAAAATTATTCCCGTTGTGCGCGGTGAACAAATTTTTAATGGTTTAAAAAATTGCTTAAAGCGCATAACAAGTAACGCCAGGTGTTCACTTTGAGCCGGCGTGCGCGTTCAGCAAATTTGTTATGGCTAACATAATTGCGCAAAGCGCACAACATGCAGAATTATGCCCGTTGTGCGCGTTAAGCTATAGTTGCGTCGATGAAAAATTTGCTCAACGCCCCCACGGGAATAAATTTGACCGTTTTGTGCTTTGAGCATATTTGTGAATTGCTATAATTTTAATCCCAATGCGCGCCACCGCAGTGAATCAATCAAATTCCTAATTTCATCATTCTTAATCTGAATCCCAACCAAGCCTACATCCAAACTTTTAGATTTAAGTCTTCTTATACTTGTTCAATCTGAAAACATTGTAGATAAAACCGGATACTTATTCAATCTGACTCAGAAACTACATGCAAACTTTAAAAATAAATCTGATACCTTTTCAATCTGAAGACATATTCAATCGAATTCAGAAACTGCATGCAAAATTTTAGATTAAATCTCTTATATATTCAAATTGATGACATTTTGAAAATTACCCAGCCATTCAAATATATTGATGTACATACTGATACAGATCCAAACTGATTCATTAGTCTATGCTCTTACAAACTGAGGGGTTCTCGTGAATATACAAAAGACTGCTCGTAAATCTACATCTGATTGATACCAGACATGTGCATTTCTCAAGAATGTTTGACCGGCCGGTGGGACGTGAGCTGGAAAAATTAATAGCCGCTTACATAATTGCTCAACGCTCAGTACCTACTAATTTATGGCCGTTGTGCGCGTTGATCATATTTATAATGGTTACTTTAATTGCGCAAAGCGCACAACAAGCACAGCCAGAGTCAGGTGTTCGCTTTGAGCATCTAAGGTATTTTATGAACAATTGTTTAACGCGCACAACCAGCAGAATTTACTCGTTGTGCGCGTTAAACTGATGTTTCATCGATGACAAATTTTCTCAACGTGACCACGAGAATAAATTTAATGATACTTAATCTGAATCCCAATCAAGCCTACCTGCAAGCATTTAGATTAAAGTCTTATTATACATATTCAATCTGAAAACATTGTAGATTAAACCGGATACTTATTCACTCTGACTCAGAAACTACATGCAAACTTTAAAATTAAATCTGATACTTATTCAAGCTGAAGGCATATTCAATCGAATTCAACTATATTGATGTACATACTGATACAGACCCAAACTAATTCATTAGCCTATGCTCTTACAAACTGATACATATGATTGTCTACGTAGATGTTTGCAATGAAGGGCTCGATGTAGGATAACAGACTTATACTCATCAATTTGAATGTTCAATTTCACTATAAATGGACCGTGAACGCCCTCAAAAATTTCGCTTTGTGTTTGAGATTACCCTCAAAAATCACTCACACCGCAACATCTGTATATACTGTATATTCACGAGCTCAACAATTGTAGACTCACGGGTTATTTCCATGACTCACAGTAAATCAACTGTAGTCTCATCCTCATCCATGGGCAGTCCAATTCGTCTATAATAAATGGCGTCTCATTCTAAAATGTTGGTAACTGCTAATTTGATTGCAGCATTCAAAACCTCTCAATAAATACGCAAATAAAGCCTCGCTTTAATACGCAGCATTCAAAGCCTATTTAATACTCGTTTAATATTTGACAGTTTGAATTCATAACAGCTATTTTTTGAACTCTATTTATATCCCTCTTCTTTCCTCAAGAAAATACACGGAAAAATTGCTTCCTCCAAAAATTCTTCTTTGCTTCATCCTGTTCTCCTGGGTAGCTGTACTGTGCAAAATCCAAAGTCTCTACCCAAGTGTGGACGTGGCCAGGGGCTGCTGTGTTAACCTTCGAGAGCAACCGGCAACAGCGGTTACCACCGAGGTCGCGCCACAGCGGTTTCAATTACATCTGCTAAGTATTCTGCTTCCCGGATCTTCCTCGTATAGCCACGGTATTCTATGTATTTTTCTTACAATATGTTTGTTTCTTAGTTTAACCGGACAAATTCTAACCATTGCTTCGTTCTGCTTGATGTAGAAATATACCATGGTAAAAGGAAGATAAAATTGAAAGTTACTCCAGCTATTTCAATGTGGACCATTTCCTTCATGATGTAGATGCCTATTACGAGAATGGGATGGCGATAGAAAATGACTCCAGTGAAATCCAGCTAACTTCGCAACCAAAATGCACCTTCAAATCTTCCCAGAAGATCTCAGCGGTCAGCATACCTTCTAGGATAAAGAAGCATTTGCAACCAAAATGCACCTTCAAATCTTCCCAGAAGATCTCAGCGATCAGCATACCTTCTAGGATAAAGAAGCATTTGCAACCAAAATGCACCTTCACATCTTCCCAGAAGATCTCAGTGGTCAGCGGACCTTCTAAGATACAGTAGCATTTTCTTCCTTTCTTGCGTCTGAAAGTAGGGATTTTCCAGGTATTCCATTTGGTAAGTATATACTTTTAAATACACTGTATGTGAAATTCTTATTCAATTGGGTGGAAAATGATGTAGAAATTTGGTGATTTTACATGCATGCAGATAGCACGTTGAGGCCAGCTGAAATTTTGAAAGTCATGTAGGAAAATCCAACCTTCCATGCAAATAATGCACGTCACCGATTAAAAAGGGACAACAAGAATGTTGTCGCTTTGCATGTAAAACTTCCAATAGGATTCCTGCTGTTTACTTTGCATGTGAAAGAAGCGGGGTTTACAGGTGACACCGAAAGGAAAAAACGACTGACAGTCCAGTTAAAACCAAGAAGTGTCTATGTCTGTTCTCATTGCGTGGTAATGGTGGGCATCGGCGTTGGCGGTGAGGAGTTGAGATTAACAGTCGTTGAGGGCAGGCACAACCATCAAGCTGCTAATTATGTCGAGGGCCATTCCGATGAAGGTCAGTAGCAGGGAATGGAGATGGATCATTGAGAGATTTGGCAAATAGCACGCTGAGGCCGGCTGAGATTTTGAAAGTCATATAGGAAAATCCAACCTTCCATGCAAATCAATTTATAATGCACGTCACCGAGTAAAAAGGGACAACAAGAATGTTGATATTGAAAAAAATTCGGTATAAATTTGATGTTAGGTTTTGTGCAAAATAATCACTTGTTGTAAGAAATTAAAAGATATGTTTACCCATATTGCTACCTTCGTATGTAAATTTCACCACACTTGTCACTTGTGCTTTTTAAGCCCCGCGGACGACGCGCACGACGGGGGTAATTTTGCCCGTCGTGCGCGCGAATTGAAAATGCTCCACACTTGTACGTTTTAGCCCCGCGCACAACGCGCACGACTGGGGAGAATTTTGCTCGTCATTCGCGTAGATGGAAATTGCTTCGCACTAGGCGTTTTAACCCCAGTGCACGACGGGGCGTATTTTTGCCCGTCGTGCGCGCGGCTGGAAAATGCTCTACACTTGTGCGTTTTAACTTTTAAGCCCCGCGGACAACGCGCAGACGGGGTTAATTTTGCCCGTCGTGCGCGCAGATGGAAATTGCTTCACACTTGTGCGTTTTAATCCCTGCGGATGACTGGGTTAATTTTTGCCCTTCGTGCGTTCGGATGGACATTGCTGCACAATAGGCGTTTTTAACCCACACGCACAATGGGGTAAGTTTGCCCGTCGTTCGTGCGGATGGAAATTGCTTTACACATTGCGTTTTCCCCCTCACGCACGACGGGGGTAATTTTGCCCGTCGTGCGCCCGGCTGTAAATTGCTCCACACTTGTGTGTTTGCTCGCACACGACGTGCACGACGGGGTTAATTTTGCCCGTCGTGCGTGCGGATGGAAATTGATGCACACTTGTGCGTTTTAACCCCGCGGACGACGGGGTTAATTTTGTCCGTCGTGATCTCGGATGGAAATTGCTCCACACTAGGCGTTTTAACCCCCGCGCACGACGGGGGTAATTTTGCCCGTCGTGCGCGCGGATGGAAATTGCTTAACACGTTGCGTTTTACCCCTCGCGCACGACGGGGGTAATTTTTGCCTGTCGTGCGCATGGTTGGTAAATGCTCCACACTTGTGCGTTTCCCGCGCACGACGCCCATGACGGGGGTAATTGCTTCACACTAGGTGTTTTAACCCCCACGCACGACGGGGGTAATTTTTCCCATCTTACGCGCAGATGGAAATTGCTCGACACTTGTACGTTTTAAGCCCCGCAAACGACGCGCACGACGCGGTTATTTTGCCCGTCGTGCGCGCTGATGTGAATTGCATCACACTAGGTGTTTTAACCCCCGCGCACGACGAGATTAATTTTGCCCGTCGTGCGCTCGGAGGAAATTGCTCCACACTAGGCGTTTTAACCCACGCGCACGACGGGGATGGAAATTGCTTTACACGTTGTGTTTTACCCCTCGCGCACGACGTGGGTAATTTTTACCTGTCGTGCACACGGTTGGTAAATGCTCCACACTTGTGCGTTTCCCACGCACGACGACCACGACGGGGGTAATTGCCTCACCCTAGGCGTTTTAACCCCCGCGCACGACGGGGTTAATTTTGCCTGTCATGCGCTCTTATAGAAATTGCTGCACACTTGGCGTTTTATCCAACGCGTACGATGGGGTAAGTCGCACGCGCGGATGGAAATTTCTTTACACATTGCGTTTTCCCCCTCGCGCACGATGGGGGTAATTTTGCCCGTCGTGCGCACGGCTAGAAATTGCTCCACACTTGTGTGTTTATCCGCACACGACGCGCACGACGGGGTTAATTTTTCCCGTCGTGAGCGCGGATGGAAATTGCTACACACTTGTGCGTTATAACCTCCGCGGACGACGGAGTTAATTTTGCCCGTCGTGCGCCTGGATGGAAATTGCTCCACACTAGGCGTTTTAACCCACGTGCACGACGGGGGTAATTTTGCCCGTCGTGCACGCGGACGGAAATTGCTCGACACTTGTGTGTTTTAAGCCCCGCGGACGACGCGCATGACGGGGTTATTTTTGCCCGTCGTGCGCTCGGATGGAAATTGCTGCACACTAGGCGTTTTAACTCACGCGCACGACGGGGGTAATTTTGCCCGTCATGCGCGCGGATGGAAATTGCTTAACACGTTGCGTTTTACCCCTCGCGCACGACGGGGGTAATTTTTGCTGGTCGTACGCATGGTTGGTAAATGCTCCACTTCTGTGTTTCCGTGCACGATGCCCACGACGGGGGTAATTGCTTCACACTAGGCGTTTTAACCCCCGCGCACGACGGGGTTAATTTTGCCCGTCGTGCGCTCGGATGGAAATTGCTGCACACTAGGCGTTTTAACCCATGCGCACGACGGGGTAAGTTTGCCCGTCGTGCGCGCGGATGGAAATTGCTTTACACATTGCGTTTTCCCCCTCGTGCACGACGGGGGTAATTTTGCCCGTCGTGCGCACGGCTGTAAATTGCTCGACACTTTTGCGTTTTATGCCCCGCCGACGACACGCACGACGGCGTTATTTTTGCCCGTCGTGCGCGCGGATGTGAATTGCTTCACACTAGGCGTTTTAACCCCCGCGCACGACGGGGTTAATTTTGCCCGTCGTGCGCTCGGATGAAAGTTGCTCCATACTAGGCGTTTTAACCCACGCGCACGACGGGGTAATTTTTCCCGTCGTGCGCGCGGATGGAAATTGCTAGACACTTGTGCGTTTTAAGCCCCGCGAACGACGCGCACGACGGGGTTATTTTTGCCCGTCGTTCGCGCGGATGTTAATTGCTTCACACTAGGCGTTTTAACCCCCGCGGACGACGGGGATAATTTTGCCCGTCGTGCGCACGGATGGAAATTGCTGCACACTAGGCATTTTAACCCATGCGCACGACGGGATAAGTTTGCCCGTCATGCGCGCGGATGGAAATTGCTTTACACATTGCGTTTTCCCCCTCGAGCATGACGGGGATAATTTTGCCCGTCGTGCGCACGGCTGGAAATTGCTCCACACTTGTGCGTTTGCCCGCAGACGACGCGCACGACGGGGTTAATTTTGCTCGTCGTGCGCGCGGATGGAAATTGCTGCACACTTGTGCGTTTTAACCCCCGCAGACGACGGGGTTAATTTTGCTCGTCGTGCGCTCGGATGGAAATTGCTCCACACTAGGCGTTTTAACCCACACGCACGACGTGGGTAATTTTGTCCGTCGTGCGCTCGGATGGAAATTGCTCGACACTTTTGCGTTTTATGCCCCGCGGACGACATGCACGACGGGGTTATTTTTGCCCGTCGTGCGCGCGGGATATGAATTGCTTCACACTAGGCGTTTTAACCCCCGGGCACGACGGGGTTAAGTTTGCCCGTCAAGCGCTCGGATGGAAATTGCTGCACACTAGGCGTTTTAACCCACGCTAGGCGTTTTAACCCACGCGCACGACAGGGATGGAAATTGCTTTACACGTTGCGTTTTACCCCTCGCGCACGACGGGGGTAATTTTTGCATGTCGTGCACACGGTTGGTAAATGCTCCACACTTGTGCGTTTCGCGCGCACGACGCCCACGACGGGGGTAATTGCTTCACACTAGGCGTTTTAACCCACGCGCACGACAGGGTTAATTTTGCCCGTTGTCCGCTCAGATGGAAATTGCTGCACACTAGGCATTTTAACCCACACGCACGACGGGGTAAGTTTGGCCGTCGTGTGCACGGATGGAAATTGCTTTACACATTGTGTTTTCCCCCCTCGCGCACGATGGGGTAATTTTGCCCGTCGTGCGCACGGCTGTAAATAGCTCCACACTTGTGCATTTGCCGGCACACGACGCGCACGACGGGATTAATTTTGCACGTCGCTGCACACTTGTGCGTTTTAACCCCCGCGGACGACGGGGTTAATTTTGCCCGTGGTGCGCTCGGATGGAAATTGCTCCACACTAGCCGTTTTAACCCATGCGCACGACGGGTTAAGTTTGGCCGTCGTGTGCACGGATGGAAATTGCTTTACACATTGCGTTTTCCCCCTCGTACACGATGGGGTAATTTTGCCCGTCGTGCGTACGGCTGTAAATTGCTCCACACTTGTGCATTTGCCCGCACACGACGTGCACGACGGGGTTAATTTTGCCCGTCGCTGCACACTTGTGCGTTTTAACCCCCGCGGTCGACGAGGTTAATTTTGCCCGTGGTGCACTCGGATGGAAATTGCTCCACACTAGGCGTTTTAACCCACGCGCACGACGTGGGTAATTTTGCCCGTCGTGCGTGCGGATGGAAATTGCTTCACACTTGTGCGTTTTAACCCACGCGCACGACGGGGTAAGTTTGCCCGTCGTGCGCGCGGATGGAAATTGCTTTACACATTGCGTTTTCCCCCTCGTGCACGACGGGGGTAATTTTGCCCGTCGTGCGCACAGCTGTAAATTGCTCGACACTTTTGCGTTTTATGCCCCACCGACGACGCACACGACGGGGTTATTTTTACCTGTCGTTCGCGCGGATGTGAATTGCTTCACACTAGGCGTTTTAACCCCCGCGCACGACGGGGTTAATTTTGCCCGTCGTGCGCTCGGATGGAAATTGCTCCACACTAGGCGTTTTAACCCACGCGCACGACGGGGGTAATTTTGCCCGTCGTGCGTGCGGATGGAAATTGCTAGACACTTGTGTGTTTTAAGCCCCCGCGAACGATGCGCACGACGGGGTTATTTTTGCCCGTCGTGCGCGCGCGGATGTTAATAGCTTCACACTAGGCGTTTTAACCCCCCGCGGACGACGGGGTTAATTTTGCCCGTCGTGCGCTCGGATGGAAATTGCTGCACACTAGGCATTTTAACCCACGCGCATGACGGGATAAGTTTGCCCGTCGTGCGCGCAGATGGAAATTGCTTTACACATTGCGTTTTCCCCCCTCGAGCATGACGGGGATAAGTTTGCCCATCGTGCGCACGGCGGGAAATTGCTCCACACTTGTGCGTTTGCCCGCAGACGATGCGCACGACGGGGTTAATTTTGCTCGTTGTGCGCGCGGATGGAAATTGCTGCACACTTGTGCGTTTTAACCCCCACGGACGACGGGGTTAATTTTGCCCGTCGTGCGCTCGGATGGAAATTGCTCCACATTAGGCGTTTAACCCACACGCACGACGGGGGTAATTTTGCCCGTCGTGCGCGCGGATGGAAATTGCTCGACACTTTTGCGTTTTATGCCCCGTGGACGACGCGCACGACGGGGTTATTTTTACCCGTCGTGCGCGCGGATATGAATTGCTTCACACTAGGCGTTTTAACCCCCGGGCACGACGGGGTTAATTTTGCCCGTCATGCGCTCGGATGGAAATTGCTGCACACTAGGCGTTTTAACCCACGCTAGGAGTTTTAACCCACGCGCACGACAGGGATGGAAATTGCTTTACACTTTGCGTTTTACCCCTCGCGCACGACGGGGGTAATTTTTGCATGTCGTGCGCACGGTTGGTAAATGCTCCACACTTGTGTGTTTCCCGCGCACGACGCCCACGACGGGGGTAATTGCTTCACACTAGGCGTTTTAACCCCCCGCGCACGACGGGGTTAATTTTGCCCGTTGTCCGCTCGGATGGAAATTGCTGCACACTAGGCATTTTAACCCACGCGCACGACGGGGTAAGTTTGGCCGTCGTGTGCGCGGATGGAAATTGCTTTACACATTGCGTTTTCCCCCTCGCGCACGATGGGGTAATTTTGCCCGTCGTGCGCACGGCTGTAAATAGATCCACACTTGTGCATTTGCCGGCACACGACGCGCACGACGGGGTTAATTTTGCACGTCACTGCACACTTGTGCGTTTTAACCCCCCGCGGACGACGGGGTTAGTTTTGCCCGTGGTGCGCTCGGATGGAAATTGCTCCACACTAGCCGTTTTAACCCACGCGCACGATGGGTTAAGTTTGGCCGTCGTGTGCACGGATGGAAATTGCTTTACACATTGCGTTTTCCCCCTCGTGCACGATGGGGTAATTTTGCCCGTCGTGCGTACGGCTGTAAATTGCTCCACACTTGTGCATTTGCCCGCACACGACACGCACGACGGGGTTAATTTTGCCCATCGCTGCACACTTGTGCGTTTTAACCCCCGCGGTCGACGGGCTTAATTTTGCCCGTGGTGCACTCGGATGGAAATTGCTCCACACTAGGCGTTTTAACCCACGCGCACGACGTGGGTAATTTTACCCGTCATGCGCGCGGATGGAAATTGCTTCACACTTGTGCGTTTTAACCCCCGCGGACGACGGGGTTAATTTTTGCCCGTCGTGCGCTCGTATGGAAATTGCTGCACACTAGGCGTTTGAACCCACGTGCACGACGGGGTAAGTTTGCCCGTCGTGCGCACGGATGGAAATTGCTTTACAGATTGTGTTTTTCCCCTCGCGCACGACGGGGGTAATTTTGTCCGTCGTGCGCAATGGCTGTAAATTGCTCCACACTTGTGCGTTTGCCCGCACACGACGTGCACGATGGGGTTAATTTTGCCCGTCGTGCGCGCGGATGGAAATTGCTGCACACTTGTGCGTTTTAACCCCCGCGGACGACGGGGTTAATTTTGTCCGTCGTGCGCTCGGATGGAAATTGCTCCACACTAGGCATTTTAACCCCTGTGCATGACGGGGGTAATTTTGACCGTCGTGTGCGCGGATGGAAATTGCTCGACACTTTTGCGTTTTATGCCCCGCGGACGACGCACACGACGGGGTTATTTTTGCCCGTCGTGCGCGCGGATGTGAATTGCTTCACACTAGGCGTTTTAACCCCCGGGCATGACGGGGTTAATTTTGCACGTCGTGCACTCGGATGGAAATTGCTGCACACTAGGTGTTTTAACCCACGTGCATGACGGGGATGGAAATTGCTTTACACGTTGCGTTTTACCCCTCGCGCATGACGGGGGTAATTTTTGCCTGTCGTGCGCACGGTTGGTAAATGCTCCATACTTGTGCATTTCCTGCGCACGACGCCCACGACGGGGGGTAATTGCTTCACACTAGGCATTTTAACCCCCGCGCACGACGGGGTTAATTTTGCCCGTCGTCCACTCGAATGGAAATTGCTGCACACTAGGCGTTTTAACCCACGCGTACGACGGGGTAAGTTTGGTCGTCTGCACGGATGGAAATTGCTTTACACATTGCGTTTTCCCCCTCGCGCACGATGGGGTAATTTTGCCCGTCATGCGCACGGCTGTAAATAGCTCCACACTTGTGCATTTACCCGCACACGACACGCACGACGGGGTTAATTTTGCCCGTCGCTGCACACTTGTGCGTTTTAACCCCGCGGACGACGGGATTAATTTTGCCCGTGGTGCGCTCGGATGGAAATTGCTCCACACTAGGCGTTTTAACCCACGTGCACGAAGGGGGTTATTTTGCCCGTCGTGCGCGCGGATGGAAATTGCTTCACACTTGTGCGTTTTAACCCCCGCGGACGACGGGGTTAATTTTTGCCCGTCGTGCGCTCGGATGGAAATTGCTTTACACCTTGCGTTTTCCCCCTCGCGCACGACGGGGGTACTTTTGCCCGTCGTGCGCACGGCTGGAAATTGCTCCACACTTGTGTGTTTGCCCGCACACGACGTGCACGACGGGGTTAATTTTTCCCGTCGTGAGCATGGATGGAAATTGCTGCACAATTGTGCGTTTTAACCCCCACGGACGACGGGGTTAATTTTGACCGTGGTGCGCTCGGATGGAAATTGCTCCACACTAGGCGTTTTAACCCACGCGCACGAGTGTAGCCAAGTGGTGGCATGGTATGAAGAGGAGTGTGGCTCAGAGTGTAGCCAAGTGCTTGGTTTGCCAGCAGGTGAAGGCGGAGCATCAGCGTTCGGCCGGGTTGCTACAACCGCTTCCGATTCCGGAGTGGAAATGGCAACACATCACTATGGATTTCGTGACTGGACTACCTCGGAGTCCGAATCAGAATGACGCGATTTGGGTGATCGTAGATCGATTAACCAAATCTGCGCACTTTATTCCATTCCGAGTGGGACAGTCCACTGAGGCGCTAGCGAGGAGATATATGGAGGAGGTCATGCGACTTCATGGAGTCCCCGTAAGTATCGTGTCGGACAGAGACACGAGGTTCACATCTCAGTTCTGGCAGAGTTTGCAGAAGAGTTTGGGTACGCGTCTGAGTTTCAGCACAGCGTACCATCCGCAGACGGATGGCCAGTCCGAGAGGACGATTCAGATTTTGGAAGACATGCTGAGGGCGTGCATGTTGGATTTCAAGGGTTCGTGGGAGGACCATCTACATTTGGTGGAGTTTTCCTACAACAACATCTTCCATGCGAGTATTGGCATGGCGCCTTTCGCCGCTCTTTATGGGAGGAAATGTCGATCGCCTTTGAGTCGGGATGACGTTGGTGATCGGGAGTTGTTGGGACCTGAGATGATCGTGGAGGCCGTGGATATCGTCAGGAATATTCAGGAGAGGTTGAGAATTGCTCAGGACCGTTTTAAGCATTGGGCGGATGCTAAACGTCGTCCTTTGGAGTTTCAGCCGGGCGACCATTTGTTCTTGAAGATTTCCCCGAATCGCGGTGTGATTCGTTTCGAGAATCGAGGGAAGTTGAGCCCGCGATACATTGGACCGTTTGACATTTTGGAGAGGGTTGGCGAAGTAGCTTATCGCTTAGCCTTGCCGTCATCTTTGGAAGGAGTTCACAATGTTTTCCATGTGTCGCAGCTTCGTCGATACATTAGCGATCCATCTCATGCTGTGGATTTTTCGGAGATTACCGTTCGTCCCGATATGACGTATGACCAGCATCCAGTGCAGATTCTGGACAGGCGTCAGAAATCGCTTCGGAACAAGATTGTCAATCTTGTGAGGGTGATGTGGCGACACGGCTCACCTGGAGAGTCTACTTGGGAGAATGAGGATGAGATGCGAGAGCGTTTCCCACTTTTGTTTCCGGACTCGTGAGTATTCGGAAATTCCGAGGACGGAATTTTTCTTAAGTTGGGGAGGATGTAACGACTGGTTTTCATGTATCTGGTTTTATTATAATATAATATATGTTTTGGTGGATTTTCTCCTCATGTGTGGTTTTCGTCTCCGTAGCTTTCATTTTCGATCGTTTCGTCGTGTTTTCTCGTTTCTTCCTTAGGATCGTCGATTTCGAAGCAAGTCATTCGTGACGGGCTTCATAACGGTCATATCTTACTGTTAGATCAAGCCTAGGAGTCTTAGGAATCGATCCCGGAGCTTCGCGCTCCGTATCGGAACTTTTGGTGCTTATTAGCCGGTATAAGAAGGGGCACCGACCGACTAGATGACGATCCAGTCGGTCGGCAATCCTTCTTGGACCGCCTAGTTGGCTTTCTAAATTATTCAAGAGTTACTGTTTATCGTTAGTCGGTCTAAGAACGTTGGTTGACTGACTAGGTTGCAAACTAGTCGGTCAGCAATGCTTCTTTAACCGACTAACTCTTCAACTTAATTTTTGGTATCAATAATGTTCACTCTTAGTCGGTCTAAGAACGTTCATCGACCGACTAGATGCTAAACTAGTCGGTCAGTATTTGTTCATGGACCGACTAAATCTAAATCCTATTTTCGTTCAGAAGTTACTGTTTACGCTTAGTCGGTCTGCGTTGGTCGACCGAGACCGACTAGTAGCCAAACTAGTCGGTCAGTGGTTGCTCTTTGACCGACTAATCTGTGTTAAAACCCTAATTTCTGGGCAGCCGCCAGCCCAACCTATTTATACCCCTCCCAAACGTTTTCTTCTTCCTCCACTCGACCCAAAACCCTAAAATCTCCCCCATTGAGCCCCCATCTTCCTCCAAGCTTTATTCCTTCATCCCAAAGCCCTAGATCCATCATCTAAACCCTCCATCAACTCATTCTACCTCTCATTTTCCCCAAATCTCCATCAAATCCCCAAAATCCCCCAAAACCCTAGTTTTCCCAAACTTCTCCATTCGTTTCCAGATCTGGTCCTAGGGTTCTCCGGAGTGTTTCTTCCGCCTCCTCTCGGTAAGAAATCGATCTCTCGATGTTTTCATAACCTATTTGTATTTTTATGAAACCCTAATGAAATTTCATGTTGTTTGATGGTTGTTTCCCCATAACAGCGATTTCCCTCGTAGATTAGCAACCGCGAGACGAACCTTCGTGATCGTCATCCCCGGTGCTAGGCAAGTGAAAATTGCCACTTAGGGTTTAGGCCATGTTTTAGGCCATTTGCTTGTTGTAGGCGTAAAAGAGGCTAGGCGACGAAATGATACTCGCCTAGGCGCAAATTGGGGAACTAGCTTGACAACGAGGCTAGTTCCGACATATATCATGTTGCACACTTACCATGTCATGTTTACTTTCCATTAACGGTACGCGAATTAATTGTCATGTCATTTCATTCTTTAAGCGCTTCTGTGATTGCGTAGCTTCGCTACAAATGCTTGTGTTCCTGGCTCGTGTTCCAGAAGCGGGCCATGTGTTAGTTGATAGCCAATGCCCGAATTGCTTGTTTCCGGCTAGGTGCACCCCTACGCCAAATGTTTAAGAATGCGAGCTCATGTGCGGGGCAACCCCGGCTCACTTGCTGAGCTCATGTGCGGGGACCCTGGCTCCATTACGTGTGGGTATTGGGGGTAAGAGTTAAGCGGCCAATCAACTGGGAGTCTGCCCGATCAGCAACTGCAGTGGTAAGGCGTAAACTCTGGGTTTGGGGTAGTTGTTAAGCGGCCAATCAGCGTGAATGTGACAACATTCAGCTGTAAGGCGTAAACATCTAAAAAAACAACGTGAAACGTGACTAGTGAATTGATTGAGATTGATAGTAGCGTGGCTACTCTTGTCTTGTCCCGATGATTGTTCCCTTGTACAAATTGTCTTGCCATGTCTTGATTGTGCACTCATGTTAAAACTGCCATGTCATGCATACTATAACTGCTAGGTTGCTAGTTGCCTTACTTTCAGTCTCCTTGCCCAAGTCTTTTAGACTTGCTGACATGTGCCCCTTTACTCTTTTGGGTGACACATGTTAGATCCTGAGCCTGAGTACCTTATTGAGGACGAGGTGTTTGTCGACGCCGAGCCCGAGCTTGTGTTTGACGGGGAGTACGTGGACACTGGGGACCAGTCCTAGTGTCTTTGTTGTGTTTTACTTTTGTTTAGACAGTTGTTTTGTTATCGGTGCGTGGCACCTATACTTTGTTATGTAGTTGCTTTTGTTGGCCTTGTTCTGGGCCTTTAGACTCTTTCTTTTAGCCTGGTGGCTTTTCTGGATGTTGGACTTATTATCATGTTGGACAATTTATGAGACGTGAGATTTTATTTCAGTCTCTCCTTGTGTTATTATTGTTGTTCCGTTGTGGTTACAGGGAACTGCTTATGTTTATTTGACGCTTATCGGGTTTGGGGCTTCGCAGCTCCACTCTCGTGCGGACCTTTTCACGTCTCACCTCCATTTTAGGGAAGTGGGGCGTGACAATTATCATCACACAAAACGCAATGGGAAGGGAAATGAGGCGCCCATCTGTTGAACTTCACTCTGGTCATTAGTTTATCTCTCAAAGCTCTAAGTAGAGTTAGAGAAAATTTTGGGGTATAGTGAGGGTACCAGATTAGTTTATATAAAGGGAAAACTTGATTCCTCCTTCTAACTCCTTCCCAAGCCTGTTTGAAAGTAAAGTGCTCACCTCGCAGCCACTTCCAACCATCAGCACCCGGTTTAAGCCTAACATGATGTAGCTTGTGTCGAATTGGGTCCAAAGCCGGATCATAGCTCCAACCCGCCTCACTCCAGTAATCCGAAACTTTGAAGAACTCAGCTCCTTGCGGCACATGACAGAACATCCTCAGCGGGCCACCAACAATCCATGGGTCTTACCAAAAAAAAGTTGAATTGTCGTCTCTCACAGTTCGTTGAATAAGATTTGTAGATGCATTCTTAGCCCTGTGTAAACGTTTCCAGGTTCCAGAGGATGTGAGGCTGCACTTAGCCGCAAATAGGCTCACACCTGAACCATATCTGCACTTCATGAGATTTGTCCAGAGACCATTTGAGGAAAGGAACCTCGAGGCTAGCCTGACCCCCGCCGCTTCATTCAAATCTTCTAGCCGCCTTATGCCCACCCCCCCTTCAGATTTTGGATTGCATAGATCATCCCAAGCCCATGATTTTGTGTTTCCAAGAATGAATTTTCTACAAGCCGCATTGATTGTTCTCAAAACACTTACTGGAATATGGTACACCTGCATCCAGAATGCTACCATGCCATAGATTACCGATCTTACGAGCTCAATACGGCCAGCAATAGAAAGAAGCGAGGAAGCCCACCCTGCCATCTTTTTCTTACATTTGTCCACCAACTTCTTGTAATTTGCCGAAGTTGGGTACTTCACAGATAGAGGCAACCTAAGATACGTAGAGAAGGTAGAAGCTATTTTGATTCCAAGATAGTCCGCAAGCATGTCTTTGTGCCGAGCTCCTTTGCTAAACATTACAGCACTTTTTCCCCAATTTACCACGAAGGCCAACAAAACTTGCTGGTATTCTGCAGAGCCAACAAAACTTCTTTCTTGGGTTTCAAAAATTTGTTGGATAAATTTTTGAGCTATATATATATATATATATATATATATATATATATATATATATATATATATATATATATACCAGTCATAACCCGTGCCCATAGGGCACAGCGAAGGTTGTCTCTCCGAGTGCGAAACCGAGGAGGACAGTCAGTGCAGGGGTGAAATGGTGACAAGATAATCATCTCCCAAATGCATTTTTATTCATCCAATTAAGACATTTTTTTCAAATGGGAGATCATTAATTTTGGCATTCAGAAAGGTAGCTTGTTATCTTTCCTATACAACCATATCAAAGAAAATCTAACCTTAGGGAATTGTGTTGCTATCTGTATGTTTCCGCCCAACGTTTACTGTAAACTACCATTAAAACAGGATTGGAAAGAAATTATATCAATTGAGCGTGTGTCCTCTTAATTGAGCGATATCAATTAAGCGTGTGTTCTCTTGATAACATCCCTCTTTTATAATATAGATATCTCTTATCTAATTTCTCTTGTCCAATATCTCTTATCCAATTTCTCTTGATAACATCCCTATTTTATAATATAGATATCTCTTAACCAATTTCTCTTGTCCAATATCTCTTATCCAATTTCTCTTGATAACATCCCTCTTTTATAATATAGATATCTCTTATCCAATTTCTCTTGTCCAATATCTCTTATCCAATATCTCTTGATAACATCCCTCTTTTATAATATAGATTTCTCTTGATAACATCCCTCTTTTATAATATAGATATCTCTTATCCAATTTCTCTTGTCCAATAACTCTTGTCCAATTTCTCTTAATAACATCCATCTTTTATAATATCGATATCTCTTATCCAATATCTCTTGTCCAATATCTCTTGTCTAATATCTCCTGATAACATCCCTCTTTTATAATATAGATATCTCTTATCCAATTTCTCTTGTCCAATAACTCTTGTCCAATTTCTCCTGATAACATCCCTCTTTTATAATATAGATATCTCTTATCCAATTTCTCTTGTCCAATAACTCTTGTCCAATTTCTCTTGATAACATCCCTCTTTTATAATATAGATATCTCTTATCCAATTTCTCTTGTCCAATATCTCTTGTCCAATATCTCTTGATAACATACCTCTTTTATAATATAGATATCTCTTATCCAATTTCTCTTGTCCAATATCTCTTGTCCAATTTCTCTTGATAACATACCTCTTTTATAATATAGATATCTCTTATCCAATATCTCTTGTCCAATTTCTCTTGATAACATCCCTCTTTTATAATATAGATAGATATATATATATATATATATATATATATATATATATATATATATATATATATATGGATAAACTGTACCTGTGCACAACCGCATGTGCCTTGCCTGTGCAGAATGATCCGTCGACCGTCCGATCTGATCGGACTGTTCAGATTATTCCGCGAGCGCTCAAGCGACCCCGATAGGAAAAAACAATTTTGGGATTTACGGTCATGCCACCCCGTTTCTCTGAACCCCCCCCCCCCCCCCCCCCCCCCCCCCCCGCCCCCCCGCGTCTCTCAACCCTCTCCATCTCTCCCAACACCGCTCAAACCCTACACCACCTCTCTCTCAGAACGAAAATCTCGGTCGATCTCTTGCGAAGGTTAGGGTTTTGAACCCCCCTTGTCTCTCAACCCTCTCCCTTTCTCCCAGCGCCGCTCAAACCTTACCCATCTCTCTCGCTCAGAACGAAAATTATCGGGTGATCTCTTGTGAAGTGTAGGGTTTTTTTGGTTTCTTATTGTTTTCTGGGCTCTCAGGCAGTCGGTCTAGGACTTGGGGATCCCGAGGGAGCTGAACGAGAGAGGGAATTTGGAATTCCACAAGAGGTCCATTGGAATTTGGCATCAAAGAGCCATTATATTCTGAGGTGTGCCTCTAAGCCCCGGTGTTGCCTATTCTCCAGTTAAGGTAAAAATTCATTTGGAGCAAATCAATGAAGTTAAAAATTCTGATGATCTAAAAAAACATGAACTGTAAATTATTCAATTGTTCTTGTTTTAAAAAAAATTTCATTTGTACTTATTCGATTTGATTTTAGCTCATATTTATCTTCATACAGCTGGAGTTTTCCTCTTCTTGTATCCGTAAAATTATTAGTTGATGCATGAAACCTGTCACCTTTGGTATCAGATTCCTATATGTTCTCTATTGTGTTGTATTTTGTGTTAATTCTGTATACTATGTGTGGTTCATGTCCTTAATAATTATTAATGCTCGCACTTTGCTTCAAGAAGTATGTGCAAAGTTTGAGGTTTTGATCTTTTTTGTAGTGTAACGGTTTGCTGAATTGCTCGTGAGAAAAAATTGAGGTAATAATGTTTTTAATTTTCTCAAAAAATCTTGAAGATCCAAATTGCAGCACATCGAGAAAGTGAGAACCCTTTGCATATGAATGGATGATTAATAAACTGTATTAAACACCCAAATGTAAGACATTTATTTATCGCAAATGATCTGAAAATAACAAATGTACGCCTTGATCAGAGCCTTGTTGCGAAAATCAGCAGCTACAATCTACCAGTACTAGTGGTGAATATGAAAAATGAGGTGAATTACTGCATTTGGTTATGTTAATTTCTTGAGCTCTACCATGATCTATGTCCTGTTGGATGTTCCATCGGACTAACATTTTACTAATTCATGAAGGTGGTAGGTGGAAGTTCTTCGAATGGATCAAAGGTGCCCAATGAGATGTTTGTGCTTTGTGTGAGATCTGACCATTACATTGTTAACCCTATATAATTTTTTAAAAGCACCAACATAACTAGGAATCTTGGATCAATCACCATTCTTGAAGGGTGGTACATTTGTTATGCATTATGATCATCCTGTGTTTCATATGGATGGTTTCTGGCTACCTATGTTACCAAGGCAAAAAAAATGAACTTGTTTATGTAATATAATCTGCATGCGGTCCTAACCAAAACAAATATTCTCGAGGAGCGCTTAATGATTAATACAAAAAATTTCTTTTGCCTAATAAACCATGGTGATAATGTGGACATCTATGTTTTTGGTGTTATCTTATTAGAAATCGTATCTGGAAGACCAATAGTGACTCCAGGCGATGTTGAAACAGTGAAAGATCGGGTATAAATCCATGTTGGCATGGACATTTGCACCATTGCTTGATTTCCTGACTTCTGGACTAAGTGCTTAATGGTTAACTACCTTTTTTCACTATGTCTTGATACTCAATTTTTTCTTTATCATGGTTGCTCAATTTTTGTTGCTTTAAGCTTTTGTATATATTTTAGACAAATAGCTCATCCTTTTGATCTCAATTTTTAGTTCTCCCATTCTTCTAGCCTTTGGCCAACTTGCAGAACTTCAGATTGAATTGGAATAGTTCTTACCACCACTCAATTACATGACATTATGTATGTAAAGAAAAATGTTGGTGGATTAGAGATTCTTGGTTTGCAAGACATGAATGCTTTTTTAGATATGTGGCTTTGGAAATATTTCAATTCTACACATTTGAAACGGAAATAGTTGAATGATCAGTAATACTATCAAATTGCTTCTATTTGTCAATTGTCTACATCTGATCTACCATGTATTTAACAGTTTTGGTGGGGTGTACTCAAGCAGTTGAGATGTTGATGATGCAGAGAAATCACAATTGAGAAAACGGAGATGATGAGATTGTGATGATGCTAAGAATCACAAGTGAGAAAACTGGCTGTTCATGTTGTTTCGGAAGCTCAACTTCTCGGTTGTTCAAGTCGTCCAAAGCCTGGTTGATGCCAATGTTATCGGAAAAGGCTGTACGGGGTTGTCTATCGGGGCGAACATAGACAATGGTGATGTGGTCATAGTGAATATGCTCTGGCCTAATACTGGGTCAGTTTTCGCCATAAATTAAGACGGCGAATTGTTTTCCAAAACAACTCTAAAACTCACATCATCTTAATAGAATCAATTGTGGTGATTTAGAGATGAATGCAACTTGTTTGAGTTCATTATTGTGGTATGCTGCTGATTCTGTTGTATGTTAAATTCAGAATACAGATACATGATGAAGATAACAGAGAGAAGAGATGTCTACAGCTATGGAGTTTTGGTGCTAGAGGTTTAAACATGGAAGCAACCAATTGATCCGACAATACTGGATGGCCTGCATGTTGTGGACTGTGTGCAAAGGAGAAGGGGAGCTCGGAGGTGCTCGACATGAGCCTATGTGGCAGTCCGAACTTAGAGGTGGAGGAGATGTTGTAGGTGCTCGGCATGGCTCTTCTTTGTTTCAATCCAACTCCGGATGAAAGGCTGACGATGACAGATGTTGTGGAAATGCTACAGGAGATCCGGCATGAAAGAGAGGAGGACACAAAGGTTGATATTCTGCTCAAATGTTCTTCGCTTGCCGTGAGTGCCACAACATCATCGGCTGGTACTACTGACTCTTCATCCTCGTCCCCGCCCAAGGCGAAATTGGCCTTTTGAGTGTAGGCTATAATTGCAACTGTGTTGTCCTCCTGTATTTGTTTTGTTCTTTGGATGCTATGCTTTGTTAGAGCATGGTAGAGGTGGTGGGACGTGCAAAGAGAAAATTGGGAGATGTTTTAAATTGTGTTTGGTTATGTTGTTAGCACTGTAAAAATTCCTGAGGTGTTGCAGACATATAAGATAGTGTACTTTGTGGAAAGTAATTTTTGCAAACAAATTCTTAGCCTACTGATATAGCAAAATTCTTTCCAGCAGTATACGTGGATGCACTTCTTTGGTATCATGTGATGAGTCATGGTTGTGCGAACTTGATTTTTTGAAATTTTATGCAAGTGTTGTAGAGTAGCAATAGGATCAGACTACATGAGTTTTTCAGTGAGATGCATTTGTTTTCTTTTTTTGATACATGGGGTTTTCAGTTATGCATTTGTTTGATACATGTAGAAGACAATGGCTCAATGACTATTTCTGTTATAGTTATTTGTCTCCAGACCGACTTTCATGGTACATTCATCAAACAAAACAATTTCTGCTCATATCAATGTGCAAATGCTGCCAAAAAATTCTGCTAGGATCAATCTGCAAATTTCTGCTAGTATTAATCAGTTCTTGAAGCACATCTACCACTTAATTGACATCACATCCAATATACAAACATTTTTAGCACATACAACAAACAAATTTTATGGCACATCAGTAATACATGACTTTTACCATCTCTTTTTATCCAGTAATGCAAGAAGCAGCAATACAATATTCCTAACGTAACTTGTAAACATTACAATTCATGAACACACTACAACACTTTCGGTTTCAATAAACATTACAATACATGAATAAATTAATATAGTTTTCCAAGATGTAGTTTCTGTTGTTCTCTCAGCATCTAAGCTTGTAAATATTTGTATCAGCAACATTTATAATAGTAATCTCAGCATCTCAACACTTTCAGATTCCTGGCAGCATTTCATCCTGGCAGCATTTCATTCATGTCAGCATTTCATCCTGGAAGCATGTCATCTGACAACCAAGCTAAGTGTTAAGCCAAGTGTTATTAGCAAGAACATGATCAAAAACATCATAAAGCATATAAAACATGTTCTTACAAGTAAATGCAAAAAATGACACAGATTGAGATTATGGATTTTATGAGATTGTGGATTTTTTTGAGATTAAAATTGATATAAGTGATACAAGTATTGTGTTGTGTTGGCACCGAATTGGATGCACCGAATACAAGAAAATAATTTGTTGTTGAATGTATAATTTTCATTAGTTACAATTGATGTGGCCGTCTCTCATTGGATAGAGTAACGAGGATTCTAAAGCAACCATATGATTATAAAGCTACTAACAAGACATTACAGATGATGAAATTGATAGAAAATGATAAATAATAGCATTAAAGGAAATAAATTGACAGAAATAAACAAATTATTTGAAAGACTTAACAAAGGAAAGTTAACTGAAAGACTTAACAAAGGAATATACCATACGTTGAAAGAATATCTACCTACAACATTTTATAGTCGTAGTAAAGGAACAAGCATTGTACATTCAAATTATTTTCTTTCTGTCTTCAGCAACAAGGATGCAAAAAATCCCAAACATGCAACAGGTGCGTACTAGGTGCGTAACTGAGAAAAAAATCCTACCTATTTAACACTCTAAATCTATTGTGAAAAATTGTAAATTTCTATTTTTTCTATTGCAGAGGGTGATATTGCCAAGGGGTGAGAATGACAATATATTCAACATGGAGCTAGCACCTGCATGGTGATGTATGTTTTACATTCGCAACTAATTCTGCAGTTCTTCTTCAAAAACAAACACACATAAAATCATAGCAATGAAATTTTGAATGCGAGCAATGCAAGCAACTAGGGAAGAAAGCTGCATTGAGATGAACAAAGAAGGCCGGCCACCTTGTTTAGCTCGAGCGCCCCTATGCCTACAACAGCTGCCTCAAAGAATTTCTAGCCTGTGTCAATGCCGACAGCGACTGCGCGGACCAGTGATCAATTTGCTCAAGTTTTTTAAAAACATATTTATTCGCATGTTTGTTAAATATTTAGCATTTTCTAGATATATATATATCATTAATTTGTTGTTGAATGTATAATTTGAAGAAATAAATTTGAATGTATGACTATAAAATGTTGAAGGAATATCTACCAACAACAACAAACTGATACACGTGATACAAGTAATGTATACACAATGGAAATGTATAACAGGGATTTAAATAAGAGAGGGAAGAGATGAAATTAAGCAAACATTGTCACACTAAAGGAACACATACATCTCACATACATCATGAGTCAAGGATCTAACAAAATTGCAGAAGGAAAAAAAGTATATAGAAGCAACACAGTGTGTGGAAGTTCTTTAAACAATCCTCAAGATAAATTTGGGGAAATGGCAGTAGAAAATTAAGGCCTTACGTACCAAATGCAAGTTAAAATTAACACATATTAATAACTCTAGAGATGAATGACCAATTGTAGTTTTAAGAGAGAAAAATCATTTGGAATGTTAATTTAATTGCATCTATATCTCAATGACTAACCTTTATGGAAAAGGTTAACAAAATATAGTTGTGTATACAACTATAATGATTTAAGATATGTTTCGATCCAAAAATTAAAGATATGTGAGGAAATTGAAAGCAATGCCCTGCCAGTTCACCAACATAAAGAAAACTGATCTAGGGAAGGGTTATTGGTATGGAAGAAAGAAGAGGAAAACTCCAGTCGTATGAAGATAACGATGAGCAAAAATCAAGATCGAATAAATAGAAAAGAAATTTAAAAAAAAACAAGAACAAAAACAATTGAATAATTTATCGTTCATGTTTTTTTTTGAAGATCAATAGAATTTTTAACTTCACTGATTTGCTCTAAACGAATTTTTACCTTAACTGAAAAACAAGCAATGCCGGGGCTTGGAGGCGCACTTCAGAACAAAATTGCTCTTTGATGCCAAATTCCAACGGATCTCTTATGCAATACCAAATTCCCTCTCTCGTTCAGCTCCCTGGATCCCCCATGTCCTAGATCGACCACCTGAGAGCCCAAAAAACCATAAGAAACCAAAAAAAACCCTACGCTTCGCAAGAGATTGCCCTAGAATTTTCGTTCTGAGCGAGAGAGATGGGTAAGGTTTGAGCGGCGCTGGGAGAAAGGGAGAGGGTTGAGAGACAAGGGGGATTCAAAACCCTAACCTTCGCAAGAGATCGACCAAGATTTTCGTTCTGAGAGAGAGGTGGTGTAGGGTTTGAGCGGTACTGGGAGAGATGGAGAGGGTTGAGAGACGAGGGGGGTTCAGAGAAACGGGGTGGCATGACCGTAAATCCCAAAATTGTTTTTTCCTATCGGGGTCGCTTGAGCGCTCGTGGAATAATCTGAACAGTCCGATCAGATCGGACGGTCGACGGATCATTCTGCACAGGCAAGGCGCCTGCGGTTGTGCACAGGTACAGTTTATATATATATATATATATATATATATATATATATATATATATATATATATATATATATATATATATATAGGGCAATCTTCCATTGCGAAAAAATGGTGCGAAAGCCCATGCGAAAACATTTTTTTTATTTTTTTGAAATTTTTTTTTTCAAAATTTCTTTTTTTGATGTTTAATCCATACAAATATATACCCCAGGGAAAATAATGGGTGAACCCGTTGGGCATTAGAGCACCCATCCAACCGTTACAAATTTAACGGTCTCAAAACGGGCGAATTTGATGAAATGCCTTGATCGAAGGCCAAATGACATTATTTCTTAACCATTATTTTTTGATGGGGGTATAACAACATATGATGAGGGTGGAAAAAAGAATTTTTGAAAAAAAAAATTTCAAAAAAAAGATAAAAACATTTTCGCACCGTGCGAAATGTTCTCATTTGAAAATTTTCCTATATATATATATATATATATATATATATATATATATATATATATATGGGTAAAGGGATCCTAAGGTGTCTCCTTAGATTCAATCTAAGGAGGCGCCCCCATTTCTCCCCATCTCACACATTTTTTTTGAAATTTTTTTTCATGGGTTTATTGTTCACCTCATGGATGATCAACATACCAAATTTCAAGAGATTCCAGTACTATTTGGGCCACCATCTACACCTTGCAACTTCGTGGGTTTTTAAGCACGTTTTCAAACCGTTGAAGTTGTAAGGGTAGATGGTGGCTCAAAAAGTATTGGAATCCCTTGAAATTTGGTATGTTGATCATCCATGATGTAAACAATAACCCCATGAAAAAACATTTCGAAAAAAATTGTAGGAGATGGGGGAAATGGGGGCGCCTCCTTAGATTTTCATCTAAGGAGGCACCTTAGATCCCCTTTTTCCTATATATATATATATATATATATATATATATATATATATATATATATATATATATATATATATATATATATATATATATATATATATATATATATGGGTGAAGTGTTCCTAGGGTGACTCCTTAGATTAAATCTAAGGAGTCGCCCTCATTTTCCCCTATATCCCACAATTTTTTTGGATTTTATTTTTCATGGGGTTGTTGTTCATATCATGGATGGTCAACATACCAAAAATCAAGACATTCCAATACTTTTAGAACCCCCATCTACCCGTTGCAACTTCATGGGGTTTTCAACACGTTTTTAGACCGTTGAAGTTGCAACGGGTAGATGGGGGTTCTAAAAGTATTGGAATGCCTTGATTTTTTGTATGTTGACCATCCATGATATGAACAACAACCCCATGAAAAATAAAATCCAAAAAAATTGTGGGATATGGGGGAAAATGAGGGTGACTCCTTAGATTTAATCTAAGGAGTCACCCTAGGAACACTTTACCCTATATATATATATATATATATATATATATATATTGCAAGGTAAGATAGCATTAGTATTGATAAACATATAGTACAAGGTGGGCTAACCAAAGGTTGTAAGGCTAAGAGACTAGGGGAGAGGACACAAGCGTCGTCACCCTAGATCTAATAATCTAACATCCAGGTTAGGCCACAAAAAGAACGATACACACAGCAAAATACAGTCATGTAAGTGAGCATTAGGGAACAATCAACCTTTGTCCCTAATATCCAGTTTGCATAAGCTAATTCGGCCTCTTGTTCCACCTCCTCAGCCTTGCGCAGGGCAATGCGAACGTCTCTTGAAATATCTTCAAATAGATCCACTTTAGATTTCTTTTCATTATTGAACACACGTCTGTTGCGTTCACGCCAAAGATGCCCCACAACCGCTGCCAAAACTGTTTTACAAATCAAGCCAAACATTCCTTTCTTGCAACAGTTAGCCAAATAGTAGGTACCAATATCAGGGAGAGATAGAACGGCGGGACCCTTAACCCCAAGCTTGAGAAGTGATCTTCGCAAAATGTAATTTGAGTAGGAACAAAGGAAGAATAAATGGGTAATAGTTTCCGGGCTGTCATCTTCACACAAGTCGCATGTAGTGGAATTCATAGAACACCAAAGTTCCAGCCGGTCCTTGGTAGGTAATTTATTGCTGAAGGCTCGCAACAAAGTAAGGCCAAATTTTGGAATTGAATTGCGGTACCAAACAATCTTCGAGAATAAGAATGGGGGACACTTCTTACGCACCATGTTCCATGCGTCAGAGAACCGAAAACCCGAGCCCAAATTCCATTCCCAAGAGTCATTACTGGATGTTAGGCGGCAATTTTGGAGCATCGGCATGATAGGCAGTAAATCTGGGTCGGTCTTCCACGAGGCGCTATTCCAATACTCCGAAACACGAACAGTACTTGAGCCATCCGGAATGTTGTATAGAGATTTAAGTGGGCCACAGGGGAGCCAGTTATCATGCCAGAATAGGGTATCTTTTCCATTGCCAACTTTCTTCTTGATAATAAGCTACGAAAGGCTTCTACAGTGGAGGAGGAACTTCCACGTTCCAGATTGCTTAACCGTGCCCGTAGCTCCATAGAATATATTCGAGTCCCTGTATTTGGCACACATGAATTTAGCCCAAAGCCCCTTAGACTTGAGAAGTCTCCATGTAAGCTTTATTCCCGCTACAAGATTCAAATCAGACAATAATCTCAATCCAACTCCTCCTTCCTCCTTTGGCTTGTAAGAATCGGTCCAAGACCAGGATTTAGTAGTGCCCCAAATAAATTTTCTGCAAATTGACGTTAGAGAACGCAAGACAGTGGTTGGAAGTTTAAAAACCTGAATCCAAAAATTTATCACACCATAAATTACACTTCTAACTAGCTCAATTCGACCTGCAATGGAGAGGGATGATGAAGTCCAACCACTTAGGCGCTTCCTGCATTTATCAATGAGCCTATTATACAAGATAGATTTCGGATAGTTGGATGATAAAGGAAGTCCCAAGTAAGTTATAATAACACTTGAATGTTTAACACCCAATAAATCTGCAAGTTCACCCCGATTTTTCACTCCTTTGCTAAAAATAGCATTGCTTTTACCCCAATTGATCTCTAGGCCAGTGAGATGCTGGAATTCTTCAAGCAAATTTTCCAGCCCCTTAAAGGATTTTTGATTGCCTCTACAAAAGACCAATAAGTCCTCTGTGAATAGGAGGTGAGAAATAGTTCCCGTTCTTCTCATAGGTTGAATGGACCCTTTAGCAATAGCCTTAGCAAGTAGTAGGGTAAAGCATTCCATAATAATCACAAAAAGATAGGGGGAAAGAGGATCACCTTGCCTAAGCCCTCTGTTTACTTTAAAGAACCCCACAGGGGAACCATTCACCATTACTGAGTAGGAGGCTGTCGAAATACATTCTCTAATCCAACCAATGAACTTGCCTCCAATTCCCTTTTGGTGGAGTATGAAGTACACGACTTCCCTGTTCACGCTATCAAAGGCCTTTCTGAGATCTAGCTTCAGGCAAGCTCTGGACCCCTTAGGGTTACTGAAATCTCTGATTTGTTCGTGGGCAAGCAGAGCACAATCAGAAATCAATCTACCTTGAAGAAAAGCAGACTGGTTTGGGGACACAAGATCTTGTATAAAAGGCTGAAGTCTGTTGCAGATGATTTTGCTAATGATTTTATATATCACATTACAACATGCAATATGTCACGTCCCGCTTCCCAAAAACATGGAGGCGAAGCGTGAGAAGGTCCGCACGGACTTGAAGCTGCAAAGCCGCAAGTCCGATAAGCGTCAATAAAACGAAGTAGCAGGTCCCTGTAATGTGACTCAGAACAACAATAATAATAATAGCAAAAGAGACGAATAATATAGCATTCATTCAACTCATAGTCCAACAAAAGTCCACAACCAGAAATGCCACCAGGCAACAAAAGAGTCAAAAGTACAAGGCCCAGCATGGCCAAAAGAAACTAACAAAACGGTGCTACTCACCGACAACCACAGCTAACAAAGAAAAGTACGGAAGATCTCTAAGATTGATCACCGGTATCTTCGTACTCCACGTCACCAACAGGTTCGGGCACGAACTCCACGAACTCGTCACCCTCCGCAACTGTCTCTGGCTCAGCAACTAACATGCGTCACCCAAAGAGAAGGGGCACATGTCAGCAAGTCTAAAAAAGACTTGTGCAAGGAGACTATAAAAGTAAAGAAACCTAGCAGTTCTAAAGTAAAGTATGACATGGATATAAAATGACAAATGACATGGCATGGCAAGTAAACAAGTAAAAGACAAGTACTGGAATTGTAATCACGTCGTGCACAGAGATTCCGCCCTTTGGCTAGAGTGGCTGTACGGGCCAACTCTTACGCTCAAGTGACCGTTTATCCCTACCCCTCCACGTGTGTCGAGCCAGGGCCTTACCCCCGAACACGGAATGCTCGCTTCTGGATCACGAGCCAGGAAGTGTTTTTAACACGGATGACGTAGGGTTATGCCCGCATAACGGGTGCCTAGCCGGTAACACGGAAACATGGATTTTGTACATGTATTGTAGCGTGTGCTACGATGCAAGTTTAACTAGGATGACATGTAAGATGCAATGCATGGCCGTTAACCATTCAAGTGCGTACAGCTTAAGGAATTTAAACATGGCAATTATCAATGCATGAATGATATGTCAAGGTGTCGGATCTAGCTTCGTTGTCAAGCTAGGTCTCAAAGTTGCGCCTAGATCGCTATCATTTCACGATCTAGTCTCTTTCACGCTAGTACAAAGAATTGGCCCAAAACATGGCCCTAAGAGGTGTTGGCAAGTTTCACTTGCCTGATACCGGATTGTTGATCGTCGTGAGTAACGAGAACGATGTCCTACGGTAGATGAATTCGCTGTTTATGGTAAAAATAAGGATTAGACGGAAATTCTAAATCTTTTGCATTTGAAATCCTATATCTAATAATCCATTTTTAATTAGGGTTTCTAGTTTACGGTGTGGGTTAATAGAGATTACAAGAATAAGATTACTAACCGTAGAGCAGCAGATGGAAGACACCAAAACGAATCTAGATTTGGTGATGAAGAACGATCCCGGGAAACTATGGCCGAAAACGGGATCTCGGTGACCTAGATCGGTGTCCGGCGCAAGATACGGTGAGAAATAACCTCCGAGGGTGAAAGAAATGTTTTGGGGAAGATTAGGGATGATTTGTGAATGATCTTAGCTCAGAAAGAAATGAATGAAAAATGAAGGAACGACGGATTAAATAGAAATAAGAACGGCGGCTAAAAACAGATCTAGGGTTTCGAGGTCAACTAGTCGGTCAAAGAAGAGTGGTTGACCGACTAGTTTAAGAACTAGTCGGTCGGTCACCTAACGCAGACCGACTAAATGTCAGACCGAGAATAGGGTCTGGTACAGGTCGACTACTTTAGTCGGTCAGAGCTCAACTGGTGACCGACTAGTTTAAGAACTAGTCGGTCGGTCGACCAACGTTGACCGACTAAAAGGCAACCAAAAGCTAAAAGATAAGAATTAGAACTAGTCAGTTGAAGAGCAACTCTTAACCGACTAAAATTTTACAGTAACTACTGTAGAAAGGACTGTACAAGAACTAGTCGGTTGAAGAACAACAGCTGACCGACTAGTTTGCAACCTAGTCGGTCGGAAATTGTTCTTAGACCGACTAACGACAAACAGTAACTCTACTATTCAGTGAAACTCAGAATTAGTCGGTCTGAGTACAATGCTTGACCGACTAGTTTGAGAACTAGTCGGTCGAAGGTTGAACTTAGACCGACTAACGACAGACAGTAACTCAGCTATTTTTAATATGTTGAACTAGTCGGTCCATGAAGGATTGCCGACCGACTAGGTCTCATTCTAGTCGGTTGGTTCTCCTTCGTGAATCAGCTAAGATGCACCAGAAGTGCCGAAACGAAGCGCGAAACTTCGGGAAAGATTCTATGGCTTCTAGGATCGTCCAAACCCTATAATTACGGCGTTATTAAGCTAAAATATGAGGATTTAATCGAGAAAAACATACAAGGAGGAGAAATTCAACATTAATCAGATAAAGTATATTCATTACAAACACCGGTCGTTACATCCTCCCCACCTTTTGAATGATTCCGTCCTCGGAATCAACATCAGCCACTACTCGAAAACAAGTGCGGGAAGCGCTCTCTCATATCATCCTCACGCTCCCAGGTGGACTCACCAGGTGAACCATGCCGCCACTGCACTCGAACCAAGTCGACGGTCTTATTCCTCAGTTGCTTCTGCCGTCGATCCAAAATATCAACTGGCTGCTGGTCATAGGTAAGATCCGGACGAACCGTGATCTCCGAGAAATCCACAACATGGGACGGATCACTGACGTATCGACGTAGCTGAGATACGTGGAATACGTCGTGAACTCCCTCCAGTGACGGTGGCAACGCCAAGCGATAAGCCACCTCACCAACTCTCTCCAGGATGTCAAACGGCCCAATGTACCTCGGACTCAGCTTGCCTCTCTTTCCAAATCGGATAACTCCGCGGTTCGGGGAAATCTTCAGAAAGACATGGTCTCCAGGCCGAAACTCCAAAGGCCTCCGTTTAGCATCTGCCCAATGCTTGAAACGGTCCTGCGCGATCCTCAGCTTCTCACGAATGTTCCTCACAACATCCACAGCTTCCACGATCATCTCAGGCCCCAACAGCTCCCGATCACCAATGTCATCCCAGCTCAGTGGCGAACGACATTTCTTCCCGTATAGCGCGGCAAATGGTGCCATGCCAATACTCGCCTGGTAGCTGTTATTGTAGGCAAACTCTACAAGGTGGAGATGATCCTCCCAAGAACCCTTGAAGTCCAACATACACGCCCTCAGCATGTCCTCCAAGATCTGAATCGTCCTCTCTGATTGGCCGTCCGTCTGTGGGTGGTACGCCGTACTGAAACTCAGACTCGTACCCAAGCTCTTCTGCAGACTCTGCCAAAACTGAGATGTGAATCTCGTGTCTCTGTCCGACACGATACTCACAGGGACTCCATGCAGTCGAACGATCTCCTGCACGAACACGTTACATCACTAACTATTCTAGGAAAAGGAAATAGAAATGGAAAGTAAAAGGATTTACCTCCATATATCTCCTTGCCAGTACCTCAGTGGACTGTCCTACTCGGAAGGGAATAAAGTGCGCGGATTTGGTCAATCGGTCTACGATCACCCAAATCGCGTCATTCTGCTTCGGACTCCGAGGTAGTCCAGTCACGAAGTCCATAGTGATGTGTTGCCACTTCCACTCCTGAATCGGAAGCGGTTGTAGCAACCCTGCCGTACGCTGATGTTCCGCCTTAACCTGCTGACAGACCAAACACTTGGCAACGCTCCATGCCACACTTCGCTTCATGCCATGCCACCAATAGTTCAGACGAAGATCCTGATACATCTTGGTGCCACCAGGATGCACAGAATACGGTGAGCTATGTGCCTCAACTAATAACTCCTCTCTGATATCTCCAGCTGGCACACAAACTCTGGCTCCATACCTCAGCGAGCCATCCTCATGAATCCGAAAGTCAGTCCGCAGACCGGCTTCTACCTGCTCACGGATCCTCTTCAGCTTCGAATCTCCAGCCTGACCTGCCTTGATCCGATCCACGATCGTCGACTGTATCTGCATACACATCAACGACGAAGCCTCTCCAGGAAGTACAATATCAATACCAGACTCACAAAAATCCTGCTGCAACCTCCACTGTGAAGTCAACATCATCACCGCTGGAAGCCTACTCAACGCATCAGGAACCACATTCACTTTTCCCGGGTGATACTGCAAATCAATCTCATAGTCTGTCATGAGCTCTAACCATCGACGCTGTTGCATGTTGAGCTCCTTCTGTGTAAAAATGTACTTCAAGCTTTTGTGATCGGTGAAGATTTTCACCTTCTCACTCAGCAGGAAGTGCCTCCAAATCTTGAGTGCAAACACGACTGCTGCTAACTCCAGGTCGTGCGTCGGGTAATTCTTCTCATGAGTCTTGAGCTGACGAGAAGCATACGCAACCACATGCCCATGCTGGTGCAACACACAACCGAGACCCTTGCCAGAAGCATCACAAAAGATCTCGAATCCTCCACTACGATCAGGCACTGCTAGAACCGGTGCAGTCGTCAATCTCTCCTTCAGAACAGAGAAAGCATCTATACAAGCATCGGACCAAACATACGGTATATCCTTCCTCGTCAGTTTAGTCATCGGTTCGGCAATCCGGGAGAATTCCTTAATGAAACGCCGATAATATCCTGCAAGCCCAAGAAAACTCCTGATCTCAGTCGCTGACTGTGGAACCGGCCACTCTCTGATGGCCTTGATCTTCTCGGGATCCACTGAAATCCCATCACCAGTCACCACATGCCCCAGAAAAGCCACTCTATCCAGCCAGAACTCGCACTTCGAATACTTGGCATACAACCGATGCCTCCTCAGAATTTCCAATACCGTCCTCAAGTGCGACGCATGCTCCTCCTCCGACTTAGAATAGATCAGAATGTCGTCAATGAAAATAACGACAAACTTATCTAAATAGTCGTAGAAGATCAAATTCATCAGGTTCATAAATACTGCGGGCGCGTTGGTCACACCAAAAGGCATAACCACGAACTCGTAGTGACCATACTTCGTCCTGAACGCCGTCTTCGGAATGTCCTCCTTCCTCACCTTCAGCTGGTGATATCCACTCCTCAGGTCCAATTTGGAGAATACCCTCGATCCTCCGAGCTGATCAAAAATATCATCAATCCGCGGCAATGGGTACTTATTCTTTACAGTCACCGCATTCAGCCCTCGGTAATCCATGCACATGCGACGCGAACCGTCCTTCTTCTTCACCAGCAGGACCGGTGCTCCCCACGGGGACACACTGGGATTTATGTAACCCTTCTGCAAAAGCTCGTCCAGTTGCTTCCGTAACTCCTCCAATTCCGCTGGAGCCATACGATAAGGTGCCTTCGAAATGGGCTGCGCTCCCGGAATCAGGTCAATCAAAAACTCTAGAGCTCGATCGGGCGGCAGACCAGACATCTCCTCGGGGAAGACGTCATCAAATTCACGCACCACAGCAGGCCTATCCTGCTCCATCAGCATGGCCACAGCCTCCACCGGCTTGGCCCGAAACCTGACCGGACCAAGCGAACTGCTACCACGGCTGAACTCAAACACTGGATGTCCGGGAATCTCGAACACCACCTTCTTCATCCGACAGTCGATCGTAGGGTAGAAGCTTGCAAGCCAATCCATCCCAAGCACAGCATCATAGTTGATGATGTCGTGGACAATAAAGTCAGCATACAGCTCGTGTCCACAGACCACCAACGGGCAGGAATTGCACCCAAAATGCACCGAGATCACGACATTCCCTGTGACGATGTTCCAACTCTGGGGAAGAGAGGAAGTCGACAAGGAATGCCTCTCCACGAAGCTCCGAGAAATGATGCACATGGATGCACCAGAGTCAAAGAGAACTCGTGCAGGAAAAGCGCAGACCAAGATCACACCTAACGGACAGTCTAACAATCAAATTCTATTTTATCAAACAAACATATGCAGACAACTAGTCATATCTAACAACCAAACTAACTAAGAAAGGAACAGCTAGTTAGAAAGTTACCTGCGATAACCTCATCCAGCGTCTCGGTCTCAGCAGCAGTCATCAGAAACGCCTGTCGTCTCGGCTGGACAGCCTGCTGAAACGCCTGCCTCTGCGGAACGAGAGGCGCTCCACGACCAGCAGGAACAGGTGCCCTCTGCTGCAATGGCTGAGCTGCAACAGGTGCCCTCCACGGCTGCTTCGACCTCGGGCAATCCTTCATGGTGTGCGTAGGATCACCACAAACTAAACACTGCCCCAGCATCTTCCGGCACTGATCCTTGATATGCCCCGTCTTGCCACAGAAATTGCAAGTCTTCAAAGTAGAAGGTCCTCCAGGCCTCTTGAACTGCTCGGGGTGGTTGGGCCCGTGCCCCGGTCTCACCACTGCTCTGGCCTGCTCCATAGGCCTCTTCCCAGTGCCAGAAATCTGTCCCCTCTTCTGATTCACAATCCTCTCCTGCCTCTTCGTCGCAATCAGAACCTTCTGGTAAGTCTCCGCATCAGAAGAAGTGACATAGCTCTGCAGATCCAACGAAAGACCCTGCAGAAACCTCTGGGCTCTCTCCTCCGCATCCTGCACCATCTTCGGTGCAAAACGACTCAGCCTCGTGAATTCCTGGTGGTACTGATCCACCGTCAAATTTCCCTGCTTCAAGTCAATGAAGCGCTGAGACATCTCTCTCCTTGCGGCCTTAGGAAAATATTCCTCATCAAACCTGGACTTGAAGGTAGTCCAAGAAATCGGCTCCTCCAGCAACTCCTCCTCGGCGTCCCACCAGTTCCGCGCGTTATCCTTCAGCTGTCGCTTTGCCAGATCAACCCATCCAGTCGGGTCGACCTTCGACATCTTCAGATTATCTTCCATGTTCCTGGTCCACTCATCTGCAGCCAGGGGTCCCTCGGTCCCATCAAAGTAAGCGGGACCCAGCTCCTGAAATTGCTTCGCTCCGGGCTCGAAGCGAGGAGCAGCCTGGACAGCCGGCGCTGCACGAGCAGGCGGAACATTCCGGACAGTCTGCAGAATTCCTTGCTGCACCTGCATCATCTGATGCATCATCCTCATCATCTCCCCGGTGGTGGGCTCTCGGTCCGGCTCCTGGTCGCGAGGGGGCACACCACCACCAGCACGGGTATTCCGTCTTCCAGCCATCTATTGACATAGGAAAACGAAACAAATCAGACTCTTTGCCTAAGGCACGGTATTGAATTTTGTTTATTGGACCTTCTATAATTCTTATTGTTATTCTGATTAAGTCACAGTTACAGAAAAAAAAATTGGACCTGCATGGGCCACCAAAGAAACCTGTCACGCCCCGCTTCCCAAAAACATGGAGGCGAAGCGTGAGAAGGTCCGCACGGACTTGAAGCTGCAAAGCCGCAAGTCCGATAAGCGTCAATAAAACGAAGTAGCAGGTCCCTGTAATGTGACTCAGAACAACAATAATAATAATAGCAAAAGAGGCGAATAATATAGCATTCATTCAACTCATAGTCCAACAAAAGTCCACAACCAGAAATGCCACCAGGCAACAAAAGAGTCAAAAGTACAAGGCCCAGCATGGCCAAAAGAAACTAACAAAACGGTGCTACTCACCGACAACCACAGCTAACAAAGAAAAGTACGGAAGATCTCTAAGATTGATCACCGGTATCTTCGTACTCCACGTCACCAACAGGTTCGGGCACGAACTCCACGAACTCGTCACCCTCCGTAACTGTCTCTGGCTCAGCAACTAACATGCGTCACCCAAAGAGAAGGGGCACATGTCAGCAAGTCTAAAAAAGACTTGTGCAAGGAGACTATAAAAGTAAAGAAACCTAGCAGTTCTAAAGTAAAGTATGACATGGATATAAAATGACAAATGACATGGCATGGCAAGTAAACAAGTAAAAGACAAGTACTGGAATTGTAATCACGTCGTGCACAGAGATTCCGCCCTTTGGCTAGAGTGGCTGTACGGGCCAACTCTTACGCTCAAGTGACCGTTTATCCCTACCCCTCCATGTGTGTCGAGCCAGGGCCTTACCCCCGAACACGGAATGCTCGCTTCTGGATCACGAGCCAGGAAGTGTTTTTAACACCGATGGCGTAGGGTTATGCCCGCATAACGGGTGCCTAGCCGGTAACACGGAAACATGGATTTTGTACATGTATTGTAGCGTGTGCTACGATGCAAGTTTAACTAGGATGACATGTAAGATGCAATGCATGGCCGTTAACCATTCAAGTGCGTACAGCTTAAGGAATTTAAACATGGCAATTATCAATGCATGAATGATATGTCAAGGTGTCGGATCTAGCTTCGTTGTCAAGCTAGGTCTCAAAGTTGCGCCTAGATCGCTATCATTTCACGATCTAGTCTCTTTCACGCTAGTACAAAGAATTGGCCCAAAACATGGCCCTAAGAGGTGTTGGCAAGTTTCACTTGCCTGATACCGGATTGTTGATCGTCGTGAGTAACGAGAACGATGTCCTACGGTAGATGAATTCGCTGTTTATGGTAAAAATAAGGATTAGACGGAAATTCTAAATCTTTTGCATTTGAAATCCTATATCTAATAATCCATTTTTAATTAGGGTTTCTAGTTTACGGTGTGGGTTAATAGAGATTACAAGAATAAGATTACTAACCGTAGAGCAGCAGATGGAAGACACCAAAACGAATCTAGATTTGGTGATGAAGAACGATCCCGGGAAACTATGGCCGAAAACGGGATCTCGGTGACCTAGATCGGTGTCCGGCGCAAGATACGGTGAGAAATAACCTCCGAGGGTGAAAGAAATGTTTTGGGGAAGATTAGGGATGATTTGTGAATGATCTTAGCTCAGAAAGAAATGAATGAAAAATGAAGGAACGACGGATTAAATAGAAATAAGAACGGCGGCTAAAAACAGATCTAGGGTTTCGAGGTCAACTAGTCGGTCAAAGAAGAGTGGTTGACCGACTAGTTTAAGAACTAGTCGGTCGGTCACCTAACGCAGACCGACTAAATGTCAGACCAAGAATAGGGTCTGGTACAGGTCGACTTCTTTAGTCGGTCAAAGCTCAACTGGTGACCGACTAGTTTAAGAACTAGTCGGTCGGTCGACCAACGTTGACCGACTAAAAGGCAACCAAAAGCTAAAAGATAAGAATTAGAACTAGTCGGTTGAAGAGCAACTCTTAACCGACTAAAATTTTACAGTAACTACTGTAGAAAGGACTGTACAAGAACTAGTCGGTTGAAGAACAACAGCTGACCGACTAGTTTGCAACCTAGTCGGTCGGAAATTGTTCTTAGACCGACTAACGACAAACAGTAACTCTACTATTCAGTGAAACTCAGAATTAGTCGGTCTGAGTACAATGCTTGACCGACTAGTTTGAGAACTAGTCGGTCGAAGGTTGAACTTAGACCGACTAACGACAGACAGTAACTCAGCTATTTTTAATATGTTGAACTAGTCGGTCCATGAAGGATTGCCGACCGACTAGGTCTCATTCTAGTCGGTTGGTTCTCCTTCGTGAATCAGCTAAGATGCACCAGAAGTGCCGAAACAAAGCGCGAAACTTCGGGAAAGATTCTATGGCTTCTAGGATAGTCCAAACCCTATAATTACGGCGTTATTAAGCTAAAATATGAGGATTTAATCGAGAAAAACATACAAGGAGGAGAAATTCAACATTAATCAGATAAAGTATATTCATTACAAACATCGGTCGTTACACAATAGGCCTGTAATCTTCCAAAGATGAAGCATTAGTACCTTTAGGAACCAGGGTAAGGAAAGTGTGGTTTACCTGGCGCAACAAGGAACCCGATCTGAAGAAAGATTGAACAGCTCCCACAACATAATTACCTATCAGGTTCCAATTGTGCTGGAAGAAGAATCCATTAAATCCATCTGGGCCAGGTGCTTTAGATGCACCAATCTGAAAGACCACCTCTTTAATTTCAACCGTAGTCACATTTCTTTCAAGCCACGAGGCAGTTTCCAGTTTTATCTTCTTCTTAGGCACAAGCTTAGAGAAGACATTCCAGTAGGTGCTTTGATTGTACAAACACTCATAGAAGTTAGCAGCCTCAGTTTTTATATCATCATAGCTTTTGCATTGAATGCCGTGCACATCAACTAGGTGACTTAGGTTATTTCGACATTGCCTTGCCTTCATAGCATTATAGAAGAATCTGGCATTTCTGTCACCCATGTCTATCCAATCATGTCTACTCCTTTGACGGTACATCTCTTCCTCCTGATCCAGAAGGTTGGCCAGCTCATAAGAAAGCTGACGCTCCCTTTCCTGTAGCTCTAGTGTGTGATGTATGGCATTCTGCTTCCTCACATCTTCAAGCTTGGTGTGACAACAGTGTATTGGATTATTTGCATGGTGCTCTCTAGCCGAGCATCTGAGATCAGATTTAACCCGTTGTAGCTTCTTAATTAGACAGAACGTACGAGTTCCTCTGAAATTTTGGTCCCAAGATGATTCAACCAGCTCATAATAACCAGGCAAGTTAATCCAATGATTGAAGAACTTGAATGGTTTGGGGTCAGAGTGTACCTGACGATGGAGATGGACCATCATTGGGGAGTGATCGCTGGTATGTGGATCCAAATATGTGAAAAAAGAGTCCGGGAGAGTGTTTTGCCAAACATCATTGCAAAGCACACGGTCCAATTGGGATGCAATGCGATTAATCCCCAAACGTTTATTACACCAGCTTAGACGTTGCCCAGTACTTTTAAGATTCTGGAGGTGACATTCAGAAAGGCAGTTGTTGAAGCCATACAGATGTCGAGCCTGGACTCTGTGGCCTCCCAATTTATCTTTGGCAGTCAGGATACAATTGAAATCTCCACCTACAATCCAAGCCTCATTTCTCAGATTAATAGCATCCCTGGCAAGACAATCCCATAACTGTTTCCTTTCTGATGTGAAATTACTCCCATAGATTGCAGAAAAAGCAAATTTGAGATCCCCAACATTAGCACAGTGCACAGTGATGTGTTGCTTAAAGCTGGAAATAACAGACAAATGCCAAACCCCGGGGTCAAAACCCAATAGAATACGCCCTCCTTCATGCTGACTGAAGTTATGAATAGTAGTCCAAGCCTTCGGAATGCAAGAGTTGTTGATAATAGTCTCAGGTGCAAGTTTAGTCTCAAGTAGGACTAAAATAGATGGATTAAGAGTATTAATCCTCTCACGAAGATCCCTACGCCTCACAACATTATTTAAACCCCTGGTGTTCCAGATCAACATGGACATAAATATATATATCTATATTATAAAACAGGGATGTTATCAAGAGAAATTGGATAAGAGATATTGGACAAGAGAAATTGGATAAGAGATATCTATTCTATAAAATAGGGATGTTATCATGGGTTTTTGATAAGAGATGGATAAGAGATTGGTTAAGAGAAATTGGATATGGGTTTGAATTGTATTTGGGGTGTATAAATGAGGTATGTTATAATGAGTTTTTGGATATGAGAAATTGGATAAGAGAAATTGGATAAGAGATATTGGATAAGGGTTTGAAGAGATGATGACTAGGCTAAGTTTGGGGGGGAACTTGGGGTGTTTGAAAATTTCAATTTGAAAACAAAAAGAATTTCAATTTGAAATTTGTATTTGAAAATAAAACTTTCGGGGGAGGGAGAACACAGTTGAAAACAAATTATGATCTCTCTCTCTCCCTCCCTCCCTCTCTCTCCCTCTCAGCCCCCTGCCCCCAAAAACCCACTGCATGAGTTCTCGCGGCCAGCGCATGTCCAGAAAAGGAAAGAGGTCGAAGTGAGAGGAAGAAGAAGAGTGTGGTGGTTCCCTTTCCCATCTCATCTTTTTCGGGATTTTTAAGCTCTGAATCGATTGATTTGGTTCGCTTGAGGAGCATGGATCATCCGTAGTAGGCGAGCGGTAGCTTTCCATTTAGCAGGGTTTTAGTTGGTATTGCGGAGGTTTTGATGGATGTGGATCGGGAGTAGAGGTACACATGAGATCCATAGCACGCCAAAGATCTCGATCAACAGGTACACATGAGATCTATCTAAACCCTAAACCCCATTTCAATTCGCTCATCCCTAAACACACAAGTAAAACACATTGATTGATTTTTATTGCTCTGGGAGAATTTAACGCTACTCTTTTGAGAATATGGCTTAAGAGCTAAATATGATAAGAATGAAGAAGGTTCAATTTATTAAGAATACTATGGAAAGTATACAAGGGATTTATGGATAGAAATGATGCTGTATGTGAAACCCTTCCAAGTTTGTGTTGAAGCAAGTCAGGTTCTCAGTAGACCTCTAGGTGATATGGGTGCTTTGGCTAATGACTTTCTAGAGTTTTTCTTGGGGGCTTTTATTCAGCTGCTTTATTTCTGAAGAACTTCTTGCCATAATATGTTGAACTCATGATTGCATTCAGATTGCAACTTTCAGAAACACAGACTATGAGGCTATTGCTAGGATTCTTAGAAATTTAGCTCCCTTAATGGTTAGAAAAAGGAAATATAGCATAGTAGATATACCATACTGGTTATTGCTAGGCCAATGAATCATAATAATATTTGAAATTTGTTAGCTGTCATTTGATGTAAAAAATGTTTTCCCACTTGAATTTAGTAGCTGTAGAAATGTCAGTATGGTGATTGCGTGTAATCCTTTTCCATTTGGATTGTGATGAATTTGTTGTTCCCCTCCATCAGTTAGGTTTAAAACTAGCTATAGAAATATTTTCCCACCGCATTCTTCATCTTCATGTACCCATTTCTCCTTATTTAACCACGTAAATACTTTTAGTAAATTCTATCTGCATTATAATTACAATTGACATTGGATCTTCTTCTTTGTTTGCTATTCTGCATATACTAAAGCTGTCATTTGATTTGCAGAATGGGATGCATTCACTGTGTCATGCTTTATGATCGAAACATAGATGATGGTTGTTAATGTCAATGATCTGCCTCAACCCACTTGCTTGCGTAAGTTTTTTTATGCCTGTTATTTATTTCTCAAAGCATTTTGATCTTTACTTGAAAATTGGCATAGATACCTTAAACTATGGGTTAGCCTGACGACTTATGTTTTTATTTTTGCATTGGATGCTGTAAGTTGAAAACATTAACTACTTTCTATAGTAATAGAAATAGTAGGCACTCGCTTTTTATAGAATTGCGGTCTATTCATTGATATTGTTTTGACAACCATAACCCATAATAGGTCTTGGCCATGTCATCAACGCTTCATATTGTCCAGAAATAGTTTAGATGTGGGAAAATTTTTGGGCTTCCAACTGTCTACTTATATTTAATGGTTGTTACACTTGGCAAAGCAATATAGAATGTTTTCTTGTCTGTTGACACACACACACACCTCTATCTACTCCCATTCATGGATTTTGCCATCAAAATCCAAATATTATCCCGAGCTTTTTTGTTCAATTAATTAATTTGGTTGTCAATTTCATCTTTCTTACTATCCTATTGGGCCTTTGCATTTGGGCACTAGGGTCATGTTTCATTCTTATAATGTTTTCGTTCTGGGAAAACTGTGTTTAGATCAATCTAATTTGTTTGCAATCTTATTTGGGTACTTTTTATTGGGTTCTTAAATTTAGTGTCAGTTGGCTTCTCATCAATTCTTGGTGTTATTTTTTTTGTATTCCATCCAAAAGTGGCATTTGCAAATGTTAGTCTTGAAATCTATATATTTTTGGTTATATTCATAAGCAAGGTTTAATTTGTTTAATTTGTTGTTTAAACCGAAGTTTATATTAGGATCTATTCCTCTGTGACAATCTATTGAACAGAGTTGGACAGTCGGTAGAAGCAACAAAGACATGACAATAAACTCTTACCACTAATACAAGGTACGTTTCCTTTCTTATGTGATCCATTATTAATTTTCAACATTTTTACATTCAGACAAGGAAACTTCCCATGCATTACTCTGGCGCTCTGTTAGCATATTGTCATCTGAGTCTGGACATTGCTGTTAATTTAAAGTTATAGCATATAGATTGACAGGCAATCATGAATAGCATACTAATTGTAGTAGTCATTTCAATTTTTTTCTTTTCCACTTGAAAAGAGAAGCAATATGTTAATATCCAATTTTTATATGCACGGAGATGGCTAATTTTTTTTACAGTTTAGCTGCTATTTCATGTTTCATATATACTAGGTCCTCTTGGAGCAAGGTTTATGTCAATTCATAAGGATTCCATATAAGAATCTCCGAACTTTCTGTGCGAAAGATTTCTCAGGTTAATTGGGTTATTTGTTGTTATTGTAGATTACATGGACAAGTAGCATTGCTTCAGAGTGCATGAAAGGTAAATTGTCTGGATTTTTCTTACAGAAGAAATTTGCACTTCTAAAATCATCTGTATTTTTTGGATAATAGCAATAGAAAACTGTCAATTGAGTTAGGTACAAATCAGTTTGCTGGTTACATTGTGACACTAAAGAATCTTGCAAGGACAAAGTAATTTATTCATCCATTGTTCTTAGATGTTATTTGGATGGAATCATTCATAAAATATTTATGGTGCACATGGTATTTTGATTTGATAGTACGAGATCAGAGATTTTTTATGGTAATAGAAATATTTTTTAATTTAATCCTCACAGTTAGTTACCAAACATTTTTCCTAATAACAAATGTTTCCATTTGATTGGTGCCTACGGGCTAAGCAGACTCATTAGCTTATTACCGTGAATATGGCATAATCCTTCAATGGCAAATATACTATAGCCAAAAAAAATTAGTCAACAATTAATCATTTAATGCAGTCAGAACTATTGCAACTAAACAGTTTTAGTGCTACTTTTTGAATGATTTTTTAACCTTAAAACGATGAGTTTGACAATGGTAGGGGTGTTCCAAATATTCCATCCAACGGATGTCTTCTGGAGAACATAGCAGATTGTATAAGGAAGGAGTCAACACAGCCGATGATTTTGCCTATGTAGTGCATGCAAAGAATGGAAAGACCCCAATTGTAGCATAACCAAACCAGGCGATCCTGATCTTGGGGTTAAGATGAAAGACTCGAGGTGATGAGAGATGTAGGGAGTTGAATTCAACATTGTAATAGAATTAGATCAGCTAATTCTATTAATTTTGTTTTCATTTTAATTCTATTAGTTTTGTTTTTATACATATTCTGATGTCACAATTTATTTTACTTTATTTTTTGAACATGGTGATTTCTATACTGGAGAGAAATATCATATTACATACAGTAGCTATGTGCCAAGTATTCAGTAACCCTCGAGATGCTTATGTGATTAGCTATAAAGATATATTAGTTCCTATCTCTTTTTCGGTCGGTTCCTATGTCATAACCCGATGATTTTCATTTTAGATAGTTTTTTTTGAATATTTTTAATGTTTGAACTTGGAAAATGATGTGAGACTTCAAAGGAAATACAGATGAGTTTACAATGGTAGAATTGGGGGTGTTTCTGGAGTTCATGGCCAGTGTTTAGGTGAGAGTTGTGCTCTTTCAAGTGTTGTTCTGCCCAGTGTTTATGAAGTAGACCAGCAGTAAAGACATGAAAGGTGGACGAGATTTGAGGATGTACGGGAGTACCTTATTTTCATTTCATTCTGTTTTTGTAAATTATATGAACAAAGAGTGCGGTCATGTTTAATTCTACAAATCATAGCTTATGTTTTGTGAGCCATTTTGTTAGGAAGAAAAGTTTCTGTTCCATGGATCTCCTTTATGCTGTAGTTATGCAAGTTTGGTTACAGCTCAGTTTGTAGGGATAACATGTCTTCAAATTGAACTATTATTCTTTCTATTTTCATCTCTCAACTAACCATGGCTCTACCGCTTTTTGTAGTTGCAATCATCAGATATATCAAAGGCCGAACATAAGGACCCGACCCTACTCAACCTTTTGAAGGTAACTGAAATTCATTTTGGTTGGACCACTTGCAATCATCAACTCTTAACACCATGTTTTTATGATGTAGTAACAACTTGCATTTCTTCCGTGCTCCTAAGAATACCTCATTCACAAGCTCTAACATTTCAGTGGAATTCCTATATGTTGATGTGTCGGATGGGAAGAGCACACTTGAAAATTCATTGATTTCAGGATTTATTGAGAACTGTGGGAGTGGGTTAGGAGTGGACCATATTTCATGCTTGGAATCATGTTCCATTGATGGTGAAAACCTTAAAACTGCAGGGGGTGCAATCACTTGAGGTAATTTTTTTTGTTTTTTGTTTTTATTTTTAACAATTGTGGCAAACTTTTATCTACTTTTTTAGTGAATATAGTTGAATCTGACATAGTAAACGAATTTTCAGTACTTTGTGGGATCAATACTGGAAACTGGGGTAAGTAGAAAAATAGATTAGTTGTATTCTGTGATGAAGGCTCTCATGAATCGGACAAAGCTCAATAAGAAGGTACAATATTCTTTGTGTGCTATACATATTTCAATTATTTATTGTCACCTTGGTTGCAAATTAGTTTCTTTCTAAGTATTATGTACTTCCCTGAACCCTCACTGCAACTCTAGGGCCCGGTCCAAGCTTTGGTACCATCTCAAAATATGCCACTGCACAAAAACTCTGATGTTTTATAATGAGAATTACACCATACATGAGATTCATTTTAACATTGGGTTTGTTGGATTTTGTAGCAGTTGTAGCAATTTCAAACATGCAATTTTTGAAGACCCCCTTTCGAATGCATCAAGTTCTGGGCATGTTGGAATTTAATGGGCGAGCAATGTATCATGGCTAGATTGACAATCTTTCCTGAAGATATTGGCAAGATTTATGAGCTATGTATAATAGTTGGAGCAATGTATCATAGGTAGTTTGAGCAATATATCAAATTTCATAGCACACAGTTCAACCATCCTCCAGAGATTGACAAGCTTGACAAGCATCACGTTTTGGAATGTATCATAGTTATGGGGGGTAATGTATCATATTTCTGGGAATGTATCAAATGCAGAAGTTCTGGCAATGTATCAAATTTTGGAGCACATGGTTCTTATCAAAATTGGATGTTATATGTATGTTAAAACTTTATAGCCCACAGATCAACCATTCCTGAGATTGAAATCTGTGTATGTTATATGTTATATGTTATATGTACGTCAACAACAATGTATCAAAATTAGATGTTATATGTATGTCAAAGTTAGATGTTAGATGTTATATGTATGTTTAATCCATTTATCAAAATCCATGTATCAAAATTCATGTTTTTCAACATGATGTGCTCAAAATTTTAATGTCATTGCAATGTATACATGTTATATCAATGTATACAGTGACATATTATACCTGATGTGCTCAAAATTACCCAGCTTCTAAAATGGACAATATTTATGGAATTATAGTTCTACTCTATGGTTCAGGAAATAGTTCTGGAATTAGAAACTTTATAGTTCTACTCTACGGTTTTGGAATTACAGTTTTACTCTATATAGTTCTACTCTATGGTTCTCAAAATTGCCCACGTTCTGGAATGTATGCAGTGACATAGTATACATGATGTGCTCAAAATTGCCCATGTTCAGGAATGTATGCAATGACATAGTATATATGAAGTGCTCAAAATTGCAATGGTCAATATTCATGGAATGGAATGGAATGTATGCAATGGTCAATATTCAAGGAATTATAGTTCTACTCTATAGTTCAGGAAATAGTTCAGGAATTTTGAGAAACTTTATAGTTCTACTCTACAGTTTCAGAATTATAGTTCTACTTTATGGTTCCCAAAATTGCCCAAGTTCTAGAATGATTAATAGTTCTGGCAATGGTTGTTCTGGCAATGTATGTTGCATATATGTAAGAGATAGGGATATGATCCCAAATTTTAATTGTATTTGTATTTTCGTCTTTAGTTCATTTTGAGTCTTTTAGGAGTCCAAGTCTTTGGGTGAGTTTAGTCCCACATCAGATGGGGTCGGAGAAGTGTTGATTTTGTAATAGAACCTCTTCTATTTTTTGTCAGTGCAGTTTGAAGTATGACGAGAAGCCTACACATACAGTCCAAATGTCAGGGTAGTTAAATTAAGCTGCAAACATGATAATGTACAAATAGTGTTCTTCAAGTCCATAGGTAGAGTTAGGTTACACAATTAATTATTATCTTCATCATAGAAAATTTGTCTAAACAATAGGGGGAAAGAGGAACTAAATTTGTCTAAAATTTTTAAGGGGAACTAAATATGGTGGGACTAAAATTTTTGTGGAAATAAATAAACAATGAGGGGAACAAAAGGTTCTGGGGGAGACTAAATTTTGAGCAGAACTAAATTTTTAAAAATATTTGAGGGTAACTAAATTCTTTGAGAACTAATTTTTTTGGGAATTAAGATTTTGAGGGGGACCTAAAAATTATAGCGTGCTAATTATTGTTGTTCGTTTAAAATTAAGGGGTCCAAGATTTTGAGGGAAGATAATTTAATTGAACCGTGCCCTTGGGGCACGGGTTATGACTAGTATGTATGTATATATATATATATATATATATATATATATATATATATATATATATATATATATATATATATATATTGAAAGGTAAGCGTGTTATTTTATTGAATATGCATAGGAAACATACAGCTGTAAAACATATAGGGAAAGGATTCGATAGAGGGAGGAGAGGACACAGGCGTCGTCACTCCCCACTAGCAAACTCTCTCCCTATCATAATCTTACAGAAATCACCCTTTATCTCTAAACTCCCAGTTTGAATAAATTTCCAGTTCTTCAACAGATGATGGTTCCTGATCCTGAAGAGAAAATCTGATATCCGCATTAATATCTTCAAATAAGATTGTCTTGCATTTCTTCACATCTTCAAAAATCCTTCTGTTCCTTTCCTGCCAAACGTGCCAAACCACGCAGGCCAAAGTGATTTTGGAAAGCAAGCTTAAACAGTCCTTTCCACTATAGTGCGCTTGGAAGAACTTCCCCACATCAGATAAGGAAGAGACATGGGAAGGGACCCTAAGCTTTAGCATGGCCCTGCGAAAAAAATAACCCGAGTAGTTGCAACCAAAGAACAGATGTCCGATATCCTCAACAGTGTTATCATCACATAAGACACAATATGGAGGAGTGTTAGGCAACCACCTGCAAAGCTTGTCTCTAGTAAGAAGTTTACCTCGGAGAGCTCGTAAGAGGGTGAGAGACATCTTCGGGATGTTGTTAGGATACCAAATTATTTTGTGCAAGGGAAAAGCCTGTCCCCTACTACGAATCCCCTCCCACGCTTCTTTAAATGTGAACCCGTCCCCCCGAATCCATTTCCAGGAATCAGGTCCAGAAGAGAGCCGGATATTGCCAAGTAGGTGACGAAACTGGTCAAGGGCCGCATCCATACTCCAGCCATTCACACCCCAGTAGTCCGCAACTACATGATGCGAAGCACCCAGCGGGATATCAAAATGATGAGATAGTGGTCCGAAGTCGAGCCACCAATCATGCCAAAATGAGGTTGTCCGGCCATCCCGAACCACCCTCCTCATAAGCGTCTGAGATGCCGACCTGCAGCGCAGCAATCTTTTCCAGCTTCCGGATTCCAGAACGGAGACCGATGCCGCAAAGATTCCGCCTGGAGGTTCATATTTCGCCCGCATGAAATTTGCCCATATGCGCTTAGAAGTCAAGTACCTCCAGGTGAGCTTCACCCCCGCAGCAATGTTAAGCTCCTCTAACATTCGAATACCAACTCCCCCTTCAGTCTTTGGTTTACACAAATCCTCCCAAGCCCAGGATCTGGAATTACCGAGAATGAAACGACGGCAAGCCGCAGAAATTGTTCTCAGGACGCTCACTGGGATATGGAACGCATGCATCCAAAAGGCCACCATACCGTAAATCACCGATCTGACAAGCTCAATTCTCCTAGCTGTGGAGAGGAGCGAAGAAGACCAGCCCCCCATTCTTTTTTTACACTTGTCAATTAACCTCTTGTAATTAGGGTCGTAGGGTACTTAATAGAGAGAGGTAACCCGAGATATGTTGTGATAGTTGTAGCAATTAATAATCCCAGGTAATCTGCCAGTACCGATTTGTTTTTAACTCCCTTGCTAAATAATCCTGAACTCTTGTCCCAATTAACCTCTAGGCCCGAATATCCTGCAAACTCGTGCAGTAAATTTTTAATGCCCAAGAATGACTCCCTATTCGCCCTGCAAAATACCAATAAGTCGTCTGCAAATAGGAGATGCGAGATGGATCCACTTCGCCTCATAGGATGGATCTTATGTGAAATGATTGCCCTGTCCATCAGTATAGAAAAAGTCTCCATGATTATAACAAAAAGAAACGGAGATAGTGGGTCACCTTGGCGAAGACCTCTGTTGCTGCCAAAATAGCCATAAGGAGCCCCATTTACCATAACTGAGAATGTGGGAGTGAAGATGCATTCCCGAATCCATGAGATAAATTTATCTGGGAACCCCTGCACATGTAAGAGGTAGAGTACGAAATCTCTGTTAACACTGTCAAACGCTTTCCGAAGATCCAATTTTAAACAGGCTCTCCCCCCCCATAGGGTTACTAAAATCTCTTATTTGCTCATGAGCGATGAGAGAACAGTCTGAAAGAAGTCTGCCTTTGAGGAACGCAGCTTGGTTAGGGGAAATCAGATCGTGAATCACCTCTTTAAGCCTGTTGCAGATAACTTTGCTGATGCATTTATAGAGGACATTGCAACAGGCAATGGGACGGTAGTCTCCCAGGCAACTAGCATTTGAATTTTTCGGCACTAGAGTAAGGAAAGTGTGGTTCACCTGTCTGAGGAGAGATCCAGACGAGAAAAACGATTTTATAGCTGCAGTGACATCATGTCCCATGAGATCCCAGTTATATTGGAAGAAGTATCCATTGTAACCGTCAGGACCTGGGGCCTTGTCAGGACCAATTTGAAAAACAGCCTCCTTTATTTCCTCATTAGAGACCCTTCTACAAAGCCAAGCCGCCGCATCCTTAGTTAATATGTGTTTGGGGATCAAATTTTGAAAGGAAGTTTGATAATTGTTCTGGTTGAAGAGTTTTTCACAAAAAGCAGGAGCGTCCTCCATCAAATTTGCATAAACCCTGTTCTTTTCACCCTTCCCATCAACCAGATGCAGCAGATTGTTTCTACATATCCTAGCCTTCATATGAGTGTAAAAAAACTTAGTATTTTGATCTCCTAGAGTGAGCCAATTCTGGCGGCTTTTTTGTCTGAACATGTCCTCCTCCATTTTTAGCGCCTTAGACAATTCTCTAATACAGAGGGATTCCTTCCTTTGCAAGTCTAAGTCAACATGTATTCGAGGATCTTGCCTGATCATTTCAAGGGAGATCCTGTTCCTCGCCACCAAATTATCAGCCTTGAAATCTCTTGCCCAGGCACGAAGTTTGGGTTTCAGATTATGCAGTTTCCGCACAAGCCGGAACATAGGGGTGCCCACTTCCAGGAGATTCCAATGAGAGCAAATGACTTCCTTATATCCTGGGCAAGATGACCAAAAGTTGAAGGATTTAAAAGGCTTGGGCTTAGGTAGTACCTGACTATGTAGATGGACGACCATGGGGTAGTGGTCGCTAGTGCCCTCCTCCAGATATTCAAAATAGGATTCTGGCAATAAGTTTATCCAATTTGCATTTGCAAAAACCCGATCCAGCTGTGCCGCAATACGCTCTTGCCCAAACCGGTTGTTACACCAGCTAAATCTATTCCCCGTGTTCTTCAGGCCCTGGAGTCCACATTTGCTAATGCATTCTTCATATTCCCGAACCATGCTCGTTTCTAACTTCCTGCCTCCAATCTTGTCGCAAGAGTACAAAACACTGTTAAAATCTCCCCCCACAAGCCAAGCCCCATTTTTTGCCCGTAGGCAGTCATGCTCTAGAATTTTCCATAGGTCCCTCCTCTCCTCCAATGTATTGCGGCCATAGACCCCCGTAATGACGCACCTCATCCCTCCCAAATTCTCGCATGATACGGAGATGTGCTGGGCAGAGTATGTCATCAAAGACACTCTCCACACTTTAGGATCAAATCCCAGAAGTAGCCGCCCTCCCGCCGAGACGTCAAAATTATTGTAGGTAAGCCAGTCCTTAGGGAGAATAGACCTCCCAACCGTAGAAAGAGTCTTTAGCTTAGTCTCAATAAGAATTATTACAGTGGGCCTAACCTTCATCAAGAAGTCACGAAGGTCCCTCTTCCGCACCAAATTATTTAGCCCTCTGGAATTCCAAATGAAAACAGTCATTTATCAACTGATGGCTTGCGGCATTGGCTATTCTCCTGGATTCGCGAACTCTTCCTGGAGGATGCCTGGGGTTCTTGCTTCTTCTTAGCATTTCGTACCTCGGCTTGCATTTTCAGCGCTTCCATTTCAGCCTCCCATTCAGGGTTGTCTACAGCAACAGTCTCAGGGACTTGGTCTTTAACCACCTCATAGTCAATCTCAGGAACTGCAGAAATAAGTGATGGTAATGAGTTGTGACCCCCACCGCTAGGCCCAGCCCCAGCCAAACCGTTGCCCTTCTCAAGCTGACCGTGCCCTGTACGAAGCCTCCTATGCTCAGCTTCAAGTGGGATTGTGTTAGGAAGTTGCCCACTGCAAGAGTCTTGGCGTTGCCTATCTTGGCCCGAAGATAGCGTAGTAAGCTTGGAGATACCTTCTGCAACTGCCCGTGCCGCAGGTGATTGAGGATCTTCTTGAGCGGTGATTGCTTCCTGGGGGAGCCCCTCTCTGGGGTGATCGCAGACCCCTCTGCTATCAACAGATTCATCCATGCCCCGTCCTGAATCAAGAGTGGAAGGGGTCAAACTATCAGTCGGCAAGCTTGGCATGGCATGCAGAACAAGAGCAGGGACTGTAGCATCTCCCGGTGCTAAGGCCAAGGTGATAACACTCCCGTCCATCACTTCTTCCTCCAACAGGACACTCGAAGATTGCTTAGTTTGGAGTGAAGGGGGCTCAACTGATTCAGGGCATTGGGGATCCGAGTGGCCGAAGCAAACACATTTAGAGCATCGCGGGGGCTCTCCCTCTATCTTCACTCCGATTGAAAGAGTCGGACCATCTTCAGTACCCACAGAGACATGGTGCAAAGGTGCCTGTTTAGCATGGATTTCAACGAGGCATCTTGCGTAGGATAATCGCTCCTTTTTGGCAGTAAGCTTATCCAAGCAAATAGGGTTACCCACCAAGGATGCAATGCAATTCAAGATCTCTAGCGTCCACATTTCCAGGGGAACTCCATGTAGCTGGATCCAGACTGGAACAGAAGATAGGATATCCCGTTCCAACTTGACCCCAGCACTCCATCGCTGAAGGACTACCAGCCTCCCGTCAAACATCCAAGGCCCTCCCTGTAATATCCTCTCACATTCACCATCATCCTCAAATTTGAAACAGAAGAAACCATTTTCCCGACTATAGATCTTCACCCCCTTCTTGAGATTCCATAGCCTGTCCACCCAAGCACAAATCTGCCCGTAGAAGGGGATATCCCCCAGGACGTACCCAACTAGGGTAGACTTCCACTGTTCCGCTCCTCTTGCCAACTCGGACTTCGGCACCATAGCCATAAGCGTGCCATCTTCCTTAGCAATGGGGGCCACAAACGACATACCTACATCAACGTCATATTTCCTGATGGAGGAGCAAACATCCGCCCAGGATTGTTTTGCCTTGGTAGGATCAATTTTTATCTCCCCAGCATGCCTCAAGGGCATTTTATCAAACACCTTAGGGGGAATTCGGTTGTTTTGGGGTTTACCTCTCACCGTTGCCCATCCAGAGCTACGCGAACTCCCGACACCACCCAATCTTCCGCCTGCCAAAACACGCCTCTTCCTTCGATCTACAATCTCCCAACCGCCTGCTGCATCTGAGCGAGACCTACTCAGATCAGCCACCACTCTTTCGGAAGAAGGTAGGACCCCTTGTTGATTTCGCCACCCAGACCGCCCGTTGTAACGAGAAGCATCCCCATCACGACGATCCAGAAGCCCTATGGAGCCGCCGTCATCTTTGTTGCGAGAAAACCGGTCAGGCTTGCTGAGCCCGATGGAGCCGCCCACAGATCTATCCCGCTGCACCTTGACGAGATCATCCCGTTCAAACTCGCCCTGAGAACCGCTGCCGGCGAAGAGGTCACCGCCAGGGTCGATCGCCTGACCGGGTTTTACGGGGGCCATTTTATATATATATATATATATGACTAAACGATGAATGCATGTGTAGAGGGGTGTATCATGATTGTGTACATGTACTGATAATGTAATATTATTATAGTTTGTAAAGTGATTGCATTATATGGTGTTATTTGATTAAATATAAAGTTGTGATTGATATTTATATGTGTGTGTAGTACGTCGGTAGGTATATATATATATATAAATATATATTCGAGTGTTGTGTTTGTGTAGGTATAAATATCGTGTTATGTATATAGAGTATTCGAATATGAGTTCTGAGTCTCACTCAAGTTTGAGTGGGTATACTCTGCGTACGTTGTTACATATGTCTGTGGTTGCGTGTAGTACCATGAATATAGCGATGGATGATGTATGTATAGTGATAGGATTGTTTGTGCCTGGTTGTGTTACGCACATGATTGTGGGTGGCTATACCAATATGTAGTTATAAGTGTTGGTCTTGTGGTATAGTTATTTACTAAGGACTTGCCTGTGTGAACATATATGTGCTAACTAAACTAAGTGTGTAGATGTGCTGAGTATATAGCGGTATGAAGGAATGTTATATTAGCGTGTATGGGTGTGCACCATGCACGGGTAAGTATGTGCTTAGTTATATGTATTTGTAATTATGGTACGTGTGATGAGTCTTGAATATAGTTATAGGACTATGTGATGTGAATATATGGTGAAGTATCTGCGTGCATTTGAATGACTATATATTTGTAAAATTCTAGTAATGGTGAATGTATATTAGACATAGTAAACTTGATTTAATAATGGTAAGGTGTGATTACATGTGTTGATATGTTTGGTGTTAGATGTATACTAGGAAATATTAGGGAGTAGTATACCCATGTTTGTTTTGTGCATAGGTAGTTATCTATACGTGAAGTACTACGATTGTATTTGCTGGTGTGAACTATTTATTCGTTTGTGAGTATGTGTACCATGGTATGTAATAAGTGTTTAATAGTTATATAAGGATGTACATGACTATATGAATGATTGAAATACGTGTATGAATTTGACTGACTATGATAGGTATAAGTGTATAATGTGCGTGGATATATACATGTTAGTAGTGTAGATGTTTGACTACCTAGTGCATATATAAGCACTTGTAATGACTATACCTGGTTTGAATTATAATGTGATATGATTGGGGGAGCTACTGGAGTGGCTAGAAATATTTATAATTAGAAAGTCCGAGGACGGACTTTATTCTAAGGTGGGTAGGATGTAACGACCGGTACTCACTATTCGTAATACGGCTATGCGTATAGCAATTTCGGGTACCTGATTGGTTTTGTTGCTTTGTATGTGAGTCATGTCGTTGAGTCGATAGGGCCGTAGCACCTTGGTTGCATCCTTAGCAAGCCAACCACCGACGTGTGCCCAACTTGAGATTACTGTCGCCTTTGGACCCCGTATCCTTGTACGCGTATTTTCCTTGAAGTTCTTGTATTTTTCTTAGCCTTGTCTCTCATTCGAAACGCATGATGTGATATGCAGTTGTGACCCTCTGGAAGAGTATTTATTTGTGGAAAGTGTCACGACCCGATTCCCTAAAATGGAGGCGAGACGAGAAAAGGTCCGCACGAGAGTGGAGCCGTGAAGCACCAAACCCGATAAGCGTCAATAAAACATAAGCAGGTCCATGTAACCACAAACGGAACAACAATAATAGCACAAGGAGAGATAGAAATAAAATTCTCATATCTCATAATGTCCAACACGGAAATAAGTCCAACATCCAGAAAAGCCACCATGCTAAAAGAAAGAGTCTAAAAGCCCAGAACAAGGCCAACAAAAGCAACAACACCACAAAGTATAGGTGCCACGCACCGACAACAAAACAGCAGTCTAAACAAAGGAAAACACAACGAAGACACTAGGACTGGTCCCCAGTGTCCACGTACTCCCCGTCAACCACAAACCCGGGCTCGGCGTCAGCAAACACCTCGTCCTCAACGAGGTACTCAAGCTCAGGATCTAACATGTGTCACCCAAAAGAGTAAAGGGGCACATGTCAGCAAGTCTAAAAGACTTGGGCAAGGAAACTAAAAATAAGGCAACTAGCAACCTAGCAGTTATAGTATGCATGACATGGCAGTTATACATGAGTGCACAGGCAAGACATGGCGAGACAATAAGTACAAGAGAACAATTAACGGGACACGACAAGAGTAGCCAAGCTACTAACAATCTCAATCAATTCACTATTCACGTTTCACTGTTGTTTGTAGATGTTTACGCCTTACAGCTGAATGGTATAACATTCACGCTGATTGGCCGCTTAACACTACCACAAAACCCAGAGTTTACGCCTTACCACTGCAGTTGCTGATCGGGCAGACTCCCAGTTGATTGGCTGCTTAACTCTTACCCCCAATACCCACAAGTAATCGAGCCAGGGTCCCCGCACACGAGCTCAGTAAATGAGCCGGGGTTGCCCCGCACAGGAGCTCACATTCTAGTTCACGATTCATAAACAATTGGCGTAGGGGTGCACCTAGCCGGAAACAAGCAATTCGGGCATTGGCTATCAACCAACACATGGCCCGCTTCTGGAATACGAGCCAGGAACACAAACATTGTAGCAAAGCTACGCATTCACGGAAACACTTTAAGAATGCAATGACATGACAATTAATTTGCGTACCGTTAATAGAAATTAAACATGACATGGTAATTGTGCAACAAGATATATGTCGGAACTAGCTTCGTTGTCAAGCTAGTTCCCCAATTTGCGCCTAGGCGAGTATCATTTCGTCACCTAGCCTCTTTTACGCCTACAACAAGCAAAATGGCCTAAAACCTGGCCTAAACCCTAAGTGGCAAGTTTCACTTGCCTAGCACCGGGGATGACGATCACGGAGGTTCGTCTCGCGGATGCTAATCTACGGGGAAATCGCTATTATGGGGAAACAATCATCAAAACAACATTCATTCATTAGGGTTTCATAAAAATATAAATAGGTTATGAAAACATCAAGAGATCGATTTCTTACCGTGAGGAGGCGGAAGAAACACCCCGGAGAACCTAGGGACCAGATCTGGAAACGAATGGAGAAGTTTGGAGAATTAGGGTTTTTGGGGGATTTTGGGGGTTTGATGAGATTTTGGGGAAGATGAGAGGTAGAAAGTGTTGAGGGATGGTTTGGATAATGGATCTTGGGCTTGGAATGAAGGAATAAGGATTTGGGGAAGATGGGGGCTCAATGGGGGAGAAACTAGGGTTTTGAGTCGAGTGGAGGAAGAAGAAAACGTTTGGGAGGGGTTTAAATAGGATGGGCTGGCGGCTGCCCAGAAATTAGGGTTTTAACACAGATTAGTCGGTCAAAGAGCAACCACTGACCGACTAGTTTGGCAACTAGTCGGTCGGTCGACCAACGCAGACTGACTAAGTGTAAACAATAACTTCTGAACGAAAATAGGATTTGGATTTAGTCGGTCGATGAACAACTACTGACCGACTAGTTTGACATCTAGTCGGTCGGTGAACGTTCTTAGACCGACTAAGAGTGAACAGTATTGATACCAAATATTAGATGATGTGTTAGTCGGTTAAAGAAGCATTGCCGACCGACCAGTTTGCAACCTAGTCGGTCAACCAACGTTCTTAGACTGACTAACGATAAACAGTAACTCCTGAGAAATTTAGAAAGCCAACTAGTCGGTCCAAGAAGGATTGCCGACCGACTGGATCGTCATCTAGTCGGTCGGTGTCCCTTCTTACACCGGCTAATAAGCACCAAAAGTTCCGATACGGAGCGCGAAGCTCCGGGATCGATTCCTAAGACTTCTAGGCTTGATCTAATAGTAAGATACGACCGTTATGAAGCCCGTCACGAATGACATACTTCGAAATCGACGATCCTAAGGAAGAAACGAGAAAACACGACGTAACGATTGAAAATGAAAGTCACGGAGACGAAAACCACAAATAAGGAGAAAATCCACCAAAACATATATTATATTATAATAAATCCAGATACATAAAAACCAGTCGTTACATCCTCCCCAACTTAAGAAAAATTCCGTCCTCGGAATTTTCAAACACTCACGTGTCCGGAAACAAAAGTGGGAAACGCTCTCGCATCTCATCCTCATTCTCCTAAGTAGACTCTCCAGGTGAGCTGTGTCGCCACATCACCCTCACAAGATTGACAATCTTGTTCCGAAGCGATTTCTGACGCCTGTCCAGAATCTGCACTGGATGCTGGTCATACGTCATATCGGGGCGAACTTTAATCTCCGAGAAATCCACAGCATGAGATGGATCGCTAATGTATCGACGAAGCTGCGACACATGGAAAACATCGTGAACTCCTTCCAAAGATGGCGGCAAGGCCAAGCGATAAGCTACCTCGCCAACTTTCTCCAGAATGTCAAACGGTCCAATGTATCGCGGGCTCAACTTCCCTCGCTTCCCAAAACGAATCACTCCACGATTCGGGGAAATCCTCAGAAACACATGATCCCCAGGCTGAAACTCCAAAGGACGACGTTTAGCATCCGCCCAATGCTTAAAACGGTCCTGAGCAATCCTCAACCTCTCTCGAATATTCCTGACAACCTCCACAGCCTCCACAATCATCTCAGGTCCCAACAACTCCCGATCACCAACGTCATCCTAACTCAATGGCGATCGACATTTCCTCCCATAAAGAGCGACGAAAGGCGCCATGCCAATACTCGCCTGGAAGCTGTTGTTGTAAGAAAACTCCACCAAATGTAGATGGTCTTTCCACGAACCCTTGAAATCCAACATGCACGCCCTCAGCATGTCTTCCAAAATCTGAATCGTCCTCTCGGACTGGCCATCCGTCTGTGGATGGTACGCCGTGCTGAAACTCAGATGCGTACCCAAGCTCTTCTGCAAACTCTGCCAGAACTGAGATGTGAACCTCGTGTCTCTGTCCGACACGATACTCACGGGGACTCCATGAAGTCACACGACCTCCTGCACGATTCACGTTACATCACTATCCAAACTAGGAAAAAGGAAATAAAAACGGAGAGTAAAAGAATTTTACCTCCATATATCTCCTTGCTAGCGCCTCAGTGGACTGTCCCACTCGGAATGGAATAAAGTGCGCGGATTTGGTCAATCGATCTACGATCACCCAAATCGCGTCATTCTGCTTCGGACTCCGAGGTAGTCCAGTCACGAAATCCATAGTGATGTGTTGCCACTTCCACTCCGGAATCGAAAGTGGTCGCAGCAACCCTGCCGTACGCTGATGCTCCGCCTTCACTTGCTGGCAAACCAAGCACTTGGCTACACTCCGAGCCATACCCCTCTTCATACCATGCCACCAATAAATCAGACGAAGATCCTGGTACATCTTGGTGCCACCAGGATGCACAGAATACGGCGAACTGTGTGCCTCCACCATCAACTCCTCTCTAATATCTCCAACCGGCACACACAACCTGGCTCCAAACCTCAACGAGCCATCCTCATGAATCAAAAAGTCAGTCCGTAGACCAGCTTCCACCTGCTCCCGAATCTTCACCAGCTTCGGATCCTCCGCCTGGCCAGCCTTAATCCGATCCACAATCGTCGACTGTACCTGCATGTACATCAACGACGAAGCCTCCCCAGGAATGACAATCTCCACGCCAGACTCGCAAAAATCTTGTTGCAATCTCCACTGCGAGGTCAAAATCATCACCGCTGGAAGCCCACTAAGCACATCGGGAACCACATTCACCTTGCCAGGGTGGTACTGCAAATCAATCTCATAATCCGCCATCAGCTCCAACCATTGACGCTGTCGCATGTTGAGCTCCTTCTGAGTAGAAATATACTTCAAGCTTTTGTGATCGGTGAAAATCTTCACTTTCTCACTCAGCAGGAAGTGCCTCCAAATCTTAAGAGCAAACACAACGGCAGCCAACTCCAAATCATGCGTCGGGTAATTCTTCTCATGAACCTTAAGCTGACGAGACGCATAAGCCACAACGTGCCCGTGCTGATGCAACACACAACCGAGACCCTTGCCAGAAGCATCGCAAAAGATCTCAAATCCACCGCTGCGATCAGGCACAACAAGAATAGGGGCAGTCGTCAACCTCTCCTTCAGAATACCAAAAGCACTCTCACAATCACCCGACCAAACAAAAGCAACATCCTTCCGCGTCAACCTGGTCATCGGCTCAGCAATACGGGAAAAGTCCTTAATGAATCACCGATAGTAACCAGCAAGTCTAAGGAAACTCCGAATCTCAGATGCAGACGATGGAACAGGCCACTCTTTGATGGCCCTAATCTTCTCGGGATCCACTGAAATACCATCTCCAGTCAACACATGCCCGAGAAAAGCAACTCTATACAGCCAAAACTCGCACTTCGAAAACTTAGCATACAAACGATGCTTCCTCAAGATCTCCAATACCGTCCTCAAGTGCGAGGCATGCTCTTCCTCCGACTTCGAGTAGATCAGAATGTCGTCAATAAAGATAACGAAAAACTTATCCAAAAAGTCGTAGAAAATCAGGTTCATCAGATTCATGAAAACTGCAGGCGCGTTAGTTACGCCGAAAGGCATAACCACAAACTCATAGTGTCCATACTTCGTCCTGAACGCTGTCTTCGGAACATCATCCTTCTTCACCTTCAAATGATCGTAACCACTCCTCAAATCCAATTTAGAAAACACCCTCGAACCTCCAAGCTGATCAAAAATATCATCGATGCGAGGCAACGGGTATTTATTCTTAATGGTCACCGCATTCAACTCCCGATAGTCCACGCACATGCGACGCGAACCATCCTTCTTCTTCACTAGCAGCACCGGTGCTCCCCACGGAGACACACTAGGATTGATATAACCCTTCTGCAAGAGCGCATCCAACTGCTTCCGCAACTCTTCCAATTCTGCAGGTGCCATACGATACAGCGCCTTCAAAATCGGCTGCGCACCTGGAATAAGATCAATAGAAAATTCTAGAGCTCGATCAGGTGGCAAACCAGACATCTCCTCGGGGAAGACATCGCCAAAATCTCGCACCACAGCTGGCCACTCCATCTCCATCTGCATAGCCACAACCTCCATCGGCCTGGCTCGAAATCTGACAGGACCAAGCGAACTGCTACCACGACTGAACTCAAATACTGGATGTCCGGGAATCTCGAACACCACCTTCTTCCTCCTTCAGTCGATCGTAGCATAGAAGCTCGCAAGTCAGTACATCCCAAGAACTGCATCATAGTTGATGATGTCATGGACAACGAAATCAGCGAAAAGCTCATGTCCACAGACCACCAACGAGCAAGAATTGCAACCACGATGCACCAAGACCACGCCATTCCCTGTAACGATATTCCAACTCTTGGGAAGAGGGGACGTCGACAAGGAATGCCTCTCCACGAAGCTCCGAGAAATAATGCACATCGATGCACCAGAGTCAAAGAGGACTCGTGCATGAAATGTGCACACCAAAACCACACCTAACAATCAATAAACAATCAAACCCTAGTCCAGCAAACAACCATGTTCAAGCAAACAACACAATCTAACAATCAAAACCAACTAGGAAAGTAATAGCTAGATTGAGGATTACCTGCGATAACCTCATCCATAGCCTCGCTCTCCACAGCGGTCATCAGAAAAGCCTGCCTCCTCGGCAAAACAGCCTGCTGAAAAGCCTGCCTCTGTGGAACAAGAGCTGCTCCACGACCAGCAGGAACAGACGCTCGCTGCTGCAATGGCTGAGCTGCAACAGGTGCCCTCCGCAGCTGATTCGTATGCCGACAATCCTTCGCGGCATGGGAAGCAACACCACAAACCAGACATTGGCCCAAAAACTTCTTACACGGATCCTTGATGTGGCCAGGATTGCCGCAGAAATGGCAAGTCTTCAGAATAGGCCCTCCTGGCCTCTTAAACTGAGCTGGCTGATTAGGCTTGAAACCAGGCCTAACCACCGCTCTGGCCTGCTCCATAGGCCTCTTCCCAGCACCAGAAACATGCCCTCTCCTCTGACTCAGGTTCAGCTCCAGCCTCCTCGCAGCGACTAGAACCTTCTGATAAGAGTCCAGATCGGAGGAAGACACAAAACTCTGGAGCTCCAAAGCAAGTCGCTGCAGGAACCTCTGAGCCCTCTCATCAGCATCCTGCACCATCTTCGGTGCAACCGACTCAGCCTAGTGAACTCTTGGTGGTACTGGTCCACCGTCAAGCTCTCTTGCTTCAGATTAATAAAGCGCTGCAACATCTCCTTCTTCGCAGCCTTCGGAAAGAATTCCTCATCAAACCTGGACTTAAAGGTAGTCCAAGCTATCGGCTCCACCAACATCTTCTCTTCCGCATCCCACCAGTTCCGAGCATTATCCTTGAGTTGCCTCCTCGCCAAATCAAATCATCCAGCCGGGGTGATCATGGCCATCTTCAGATTGTCCTCGGTGTTCCGAATCCACTCATCGGCAGCCAGAGGACCCTCAGACCCATCAAAATAAGCGGGACCCAGCTCCCAAAATTGCTTCGCTCCCGGCTCAGAGCGAGGGGCATCCGGAAGAGCCCAGGCAGCTCGAGCAAGTGGAGCATTCTGGACTTGCAGGAGCACGCCCTGCTGCACTTGCATCATCTGCAGCATCATCCGCATCATCTCACCGTTGGTGGGTTCCCGCTCAGGCTCCTCATCATGAGAGAGCACACCACTACCCCCACCACGGGTGAATCGTCTTCCTACCATCTAGTGACACAGAAAACGAAGCAGATTAGACTCATAGCTTAAGACTCGGACGTCGAACTTAGTTTATTGGACATTCTAATATTATTATCGCTATTCTGATAATCGCAGTTACAGAAGGACCTGCATGGGCCACCAACAAAACCTGTCACGGCCCGCTTCCCTAAAATGGAGGCGAGACGTGAAAAGGTCCGCACGAGAGTGGAGCCGTGAAGCCCCAAACCCGATAAGCGTCAATAAAACATAAGCAGGTCCCTGTAACCACAAACGGAACAACAATAATAGCACAAGGAGAGATAGAAATAAAATTCTCATATCTCATAATGTCCAACACGGAAATAAGTCCAACATCCAGAAAAGCCACCAGGCTAAAAGAAAGAGTCTAAAAGCCCAGAACAAGGCCAACAGAAGCAACAACACCACAAAGTATAGGTGCCACGCACCGACAACAAAACAGCAGTCTAAACAAAGGAAAACACAACGAAGACACTAGGACTGGTCCCCAGTGTCCACGTACTCGCCGTCAACCACAAACCTGGGCTCGGCGTCAGCAAACACCTCGTCCTCAACGAGGTACTCAGGCTCAGGATCTAACATGTGTCACCTAAAAGAGTAAAGGGGCACATGTCAGCAAGTCTAAAAGACTTGGGTAAGGAAACTGAAAATAAGGCAACTAGCAACCTAGCAGTTATAGTATGCATGACATGGCAGTTATACATGAGTGCACAGGCAAGACATGGCGAGACAATAAGTACAAGAGAACAATTAACGGGACACGACAAGAGTAGCCAAGCTACTAACAATCTCAATCAATTCACTATTCACGTTTCACTGTTGTTTGTAGATGTTTACGCCTTACAGCTGAATGGTATAACATTCACGCTGATTGGCCGCTTAACACTACCACAAAACCCAGAGTTTACGCCTTACCACTGCAGTTGCTGATCGGGCAGACTCCCAGTTGATTGGCCGCTTAACTCTTACCCCCAATACCCACAAGTAATCGAGCCAGGGTCCCCGCACACGAGCTCAGTAAATGAGCCGGGGTTGCCCCGCACAGGAGCTCACATTCTAGTTCACGATTCATAAATAATTGGCGTAGGGGTGCACCTAGCCGGAAACAAGCAATTCGGGCATTGGCTATCAACCAACACATGGCCCGCTTCTGGAACACGAGCCAGGAACACAAACATTGTAGCGAAGCTACGCATTCACAGAAACACTTTAAGAATGCAATGACATGACAATTAATTTGCGTACCGTTAATAGAAATTAAACATGACATGGTAATTGTGCAACATGATATATGTCGGAACTAGCTTCGTTGTCAAGCTAGTTCCCCAATTTGCGCCTAGATGAGTATCATTTCGTCGCCTAGCCTCTTTTACGCCTACAACAATCAAAATGGCCTAAAACATGGCCTAAACCCTAAGTGGCAAGTTTCACTTGCCTAGCACCGGGGATGACGATCACGAAGGTTCGTCTCGCGGATGCTAATCTACGGGGAAATCGCTGTTATGGGGAAACAATCATCAAAACAACATTCATTCATTAGGGTTTCATAAAAATACAAATAGGTTATGAAAACATCAAGAGATCGATTTCTTACCGTGAGGAGGCGGAAGAAACACCCCGGAGAACCTAGGGACTAGATCTGGAAACGAATGGAGAAGTTTGGAGAACTAGGGTTTTGGGGGGATTTTGGGGGTTTGATGAGATTTTGGGGAAGATGAGAGGTAGAAAGTGTTGAGGGATGGTTTGGATGATGGATCTTGGGCTTGGAATGAAGGAATAAGGGTTTGGGGAAGATGGGGGCTCAATGGAGGGGAAACTAGGGTTTTGGGTCGAGTGGAGGAAGAAGAAAATGTTTGTGAGGGGTTTAAATAGGATGGGCTGGCGGCTGCCCAGAAATTAGTGTTTTAACACAGATTAGTCGGCCAAAGAGCAACCACTGACCGACTAGTTTGGCAACTAGTCGGTCGGTCGACCAACGCAAACCGACTAAGTGTAAACAGTAACTTCTGAACGAAAATAGGATTTGGATTTAGTCGGTCGATGAACAACTACTGACCGACTAGTTTGACATCTAGTTGGTCGGTGAACGTTCTTAGACCGACTAAGAGTGAACAGTATTGATACCAAAAATTAGATGATGTGTTAGTCGGTTAAAGAAGCATTGCCGACCGACTAGTTTGCAACCTAGTCGGTCAACCAACGTTCTTAGACCGACTAACGATAAACAGTAACTCCTGAGAAATTTAGAAATCCAACTAGTCTGTCCAAGAAGGATTGCCGACCGACTGGATCGTCATCTAGTCGGTCGGTGCCCCTTCTTACACCGGCTAATAAGCACCAAAAGTTCTGATACGGAGCGCGGAGCTCCGGGATCGATTCCTAAGACTCCTAGGCTTGATCTAATAGTAAGATACGACCGTTATGAAGCCCGTCACGAATGACATACTTCGAAATCGACGATCCTAAGGAAGAAACGAGAAAACACGACGAAACGATCGAAAATGAAAGTCACGGAGACGAAAACAACAAATGAGGAGAAAATCCACCAAAACATATACTATATTATAATAAATCCAGATACATGAAAACCATTCGTTACAGAAATATTTTGGAACGTCATTTCATGGGTCGTTCTCCCACAATTTCACTTTGTTTGAAGAGGTGTTGTAGCTTTTACCTTCGTCGTTAGAACTCTTTATTTTTAGTTCCTCCTTTCGTTGCCCTAGCCGGTGACCAAACATCGTAGCCTCAATTCTCTCGTTGACACGGTCATCCCGGTATTATTATTATATTTTTCGTACACCGTTTAGTTAGCCAATCACTCTAATCACTTTCACGTTGAGTTTAAATCTAGCTAATCTCCAATTCAACTTTAATTAAACATCCTAATTAAAAACCATAGGTTATATGCCGTTTCACATGTTAACATCTCCCTTGCTATTTGCCACCCCCTATTAGACTAAGTGCACACCCTCCCTCTCACTTTCTCTCCTCATTTATCATAACTCTACCCCATTTCTAGAGCAATTAAGCAAAAACCCTAATTTTTTCTCTCCCTCACACGCAAATAATCTCCCAGCCGTCACCAACTTCCCTCTCAAAACCCCTCTTCTTTCTTTTCGTAAAACCCACATAGTAGCACCCAAAAAGCCTGCGCTCATCACTTCTCCATTCGAAAATACCATTCGAAACACCCAACCCATGCCTCGGAATCCTTCATTCTCATCTTCACAAACTCAACACCCACAGCTTGAAACCCAGGACTCAGACACGAATCTCCCCTCAGAACACCAAGATCCTATTACCGGCCCCACGCCCGGTGACCTCAGTCGCGTCCCCGTCGTCCGCCCATAACCATCGTACCCCCCTCCTCCACCACCGAAGCACGGCCCCCGCCTTGCCTCAACACCTGCCACCGTTCTCGCCGTAGTCCGCGGCCGCTCCAAAGCCGCCTCCCCCTGTTTCAGACGCTTGCCCTGCCTTGTTCGACACCCCGCCGTCGGTGCCAGCACCCACAGCCCCTGTCGTGTTTCCCACGGCCAGTCTGCCCTCCGTCTGCCCTGTCTCCGATCCCCTCCCCTGTCCTCTTCTGCCAACTAATGCTTCTCACCTGCCAAACCCGAAGCCCGATGGCAGAAACGGTAGCAACTGGTACTGCCACTTTCGATTGCAGTCTGTGCTTTGCAGCACCGCCTCATGTCACCGTTGACCCCTAGCACAGCCGAGTTGATCGTAGATCAGCTGCCGCCCCGAACCGCCGACAACCATCACCCTGAGCTCCACCCTCGATGACGCCATGGCCTCCTTCCTCTGTTTGCAGCGCACCTACGTTAAAAGAACAGGAAAACGTAAGTTTTAATGGAATCAGTGAACTTTAACTTAATCAGAATGTTATATATATATGTGTTATAGTAAGCTAAAATTTAAGTGTTGCATGTTATATGTATTATAAGACCATATTGTGTTATAATGTCATCACATGGGTATAATACGATTAGATACATATATTAGATTATATATATAAGCAGTGAACAAGAACAGTGTAGTGATTTAGTAATAGTTTATTGGTTAATAATTCTTTTGGATGTTAACCTAATGGCGCAGATGTAGTACGTCCTTCTTCGTGACTCGTTACCTTTCCCGAGCCAACGCCGTTACCTTACACTCTACCGGAATCCAACCCCTGACGTCACTACCCGACGTCAGTGTAGCTCTCGCGTCGTGTTAAGGTATACCTGAACTGTAGGAACCTACACCGCATGTTAACAAGATAAAAAATTGTAATTTTATTGTGTTGGTTAATTCACTAATTCAACTTAATAATACAGGACTGTAGGCTGATTGTTGGACTGAGAGTGGGAGCTCTGGACGTTGTGAATCTGTGATTGGACTTTGAGATTTGTGTTTCCATCACGTATTTCAGGCAAGTGAAAACTTACTAACTTGTGTTTAGGCTATGTTTTAGTACATCCCTCGTTTTTAGTGTAAAAGAGACTAGGCGACGAAATGATAGTCACCTAAACGTAACTTCAAGATCTTGCTTGACAACGAAGATAGATCTGACACCCTGCCATGCCATTCATACATTTTGTCTGTCACGTTTATTTTATATATCTGTACGCACTTAATTTGTACTCCTGCCATGCCATGCATCTTAACCTGTCATACCATACTTGAGTGTTTGCATTCGTAGCACACGCTACTCATCCTTGTTGAGGCTAGGCACCTGTGTTGCAGGCACAAACCTAAGCCAAATACACTTCCTGGCTCGTGAACCAAAAGCGGGCTACATGTGTTGGTCAAAAGCCAATGCCCGATTACACATGGAGGGGTAGGGTTAAGCGATCACTTGAGCTTAGGAGTTGGCCCGTACAGCCGCTCCAGCCAAAGGGCGTAAACTCTGTGCACGACGTGTTTACTTGTCTTGTAAATCCATGTGAATGTTTTAGTATCTTTGATACCCTTGCCTTGTCATACTTGTTGCACTTTCTTACTTGTTGCATCCATGCCTTAAACTGCCATGTCATCGCATATTTTAGAACTGCTAGGCTATTTTCCTTTCTTTTAGGTTCCTTGCACAAGTCTCTTGTACACTTGCTGACATGCACCCTCGTCTCTTTGGGTATCGCATGTTAGTTGCTGAGCCAGAGCCCGTTGCTGAGGACGAACAGGTTGCATGTTTTGAGTTCGAGGACACTGTAGACCAGTCCTAGAGCTCCTTCTTGTTGTTGTTGCTTTCTGCTTAGTCGCTGTTAGGCTATCGGTGCATAGCACCTCTATTTTCATGTTGACGTTATGTAATAAGTCGACCATGCTTTAAACCTCTTTTCAGACTCTTGTACTTTCCTTTACGACTTGTCTCTGAATGTTTGGAATAATCTGGATGTTGTTGGTGGAGTTTTATTTCTGTTTTAAATTATTACTAGTTATAACCCGTGCCCGCGGGCACGGTTTATTTAATATTTTTCCCGACGAAATATTTGTTCCCAAAAAAATTCACACAGTCAAATTTGTGCAGAACAACAAATTCAGCGTAGAACAATAAATTCGGCGAGGGCGCCCTTGAGTCGAAACAACAAATTAGCGTAAAAAATTTAGCGGACGCCTTCAACAAATTCAGCGTAGAACAATAAATTCGGCGAGGGCGCCCTTGAGTCGAAACAACAAAGTAGCGTAAAAAAATTTAGCGGACGCCTCCGGCGCGGGGGCCTTCTTCGACGCGGGCGCCTTCGGCGCAGGCGGCGCCTTCAGCGCGGGCAGCGTCATCTTGTTACCCCATGCGTCAAAGAGACGGTGGACCCGCGTTATGGGAGTGATCATTTGATCTGCAGTATTAAATGCAAGTTAAAATTTCTTCCCCCATGAAATCTTTGTTACGCAAAAAATTATTTCCACAGCCAAAATTGCACGGAACAACAAATTAGCGTAAAAAAAGTTAGCTCGTGCGCGTAAAAATATTTAACGGTACGAACACCTTCGACATGGGCGCCTTCAGCGCGGAACAACAAATTAGCATAAACACTTTAGCACGCGGGCGCCTTCGACGCAGGCGCCTTCGACACGACGTGGGCGCTTTTGACGCGAGCGCAATTGATGTTCAATCCCACGATTATACAAACAATCGTATCGAGAAAAAGAGACTGAAAAGAACATAAAAATATGGTGAAATCACCAACACTGTAAAAGAAATCAAAAAATCCAAAATCTTTCTTTATCAATTATTTTATACAACATACAATAAATTTTGCAGATGAATTATTTACACAAAAAATGAACACAAATATTCATATCATACAAACCCCCACAAAAAAATACATGTGGATTATTTCCATCATACAAACCCCCACCAAAAAATGAACACAATTATTTCCATAGTACAAACCCCCACCAAATATGCAAGGAAATCATTTGCATTATACAAACCCCACCAGAAAAAGCAACAAAAATGCAACATTATCTATGCACACAATATTTGACCCCTAAAGACAACACAACTACTCCAATGAATAGGAGCGGCCACCACCGATGGAGTTGGAGCGAAGCGAACATGCAAGTCCTTCCTGTCGAGATCCATCGAAAACTTACCGGATGCTGGCAACACAACGAATTTCCACCTTCGAACCGATTTGCCTCCAACCACTCAAAGCTCTCATATCCCCAACAACAATTTTTTTTGAAAAAAAATCCAGCAAAGAGAACTGCAGATCAAGAAAATAAGAATTCATTAGCCAAGAACGAAATCAGACATAATAGAACAAAATTTGGCTCCAAATCCTCAAAAATGAGAAGCAGTACTTATGAACAGAACTTGTGACTTGGCCAAAATGCAAATTGGATTTGTCAAGCTCGTCTCCAAATCCTCAAAAATGAGAAGCACTTATTAATTTACAGTTTTCAAATCTATCAAAAATTAGACAATAATAATAGATACCCATAAACCAAAATACAAATTTTGTTACAAAAAATTGAGCAAAAACCCATTAAATCGTAGTTGATATTCGTTAACATCTAAAAGTTGAGAACTATGTTACAACTAAAAGTTGAGAACTATGTTACAACTTACCGGAGAGAGGTCTGAACAAAGCCTAGCTTTCGGTTGCTTTTTCGTGCAAGCTTTATTCGGTCTGCATAAAGATTGAATGAGGCATATATGTCACATACCAAAAAAGAGAATATTTGATCTATTGACCGCGATGATGTTAGAGACGATGACGAAGCATGAACAAATGGTTATCATCATGTTTGGATTGTGATAATATAACTGAAAATATGGCGCATATTGTGAAGTTGTCTCTGTAAAAGCTGTAATATGAACTAATACTGCTTCTGCTTCTTAGTTGTGTGCAGTTTGTATCAACTTAAAATATTATTGCTCAGAAAATTCGAAGAATTTGGTTACAACCAGAACACCATGCAGAATTTCATTCTCTATTGAGGATTCTTAATGTCAACCCATGTTTTTAAATGAATGCATAAAGAACAGATATGTTGTGCCTGAAAGATCCAATGATTATGCATGAATGTATTGTTTACTCATTCCTTCAAAGTTTTGCCATCAAAGTTTTGCCATGCCATATTAAGACCATTTTAGCCTTTCATCTAATATGCATATCATAATCATCAAGATTATTTTACTTGATAATAACACATTTAATTTTCACTTTCAAAATTTGCATGTATAAGTTAGACAAATGAAATGCATGTATAATCGTTAATTGCTGGAATTTTACTTCCCAGGAAACATGCGGAATGTGTGATCAAGCACATACTGGCTACTCAGTTTGATTGTCATGTATGAACCCATAGTAAAAAAATGTGTGATTAAGCATGCTTTCGGTCAGAAAAAGTGAAAATGCTTGACTAATGACAGCTTAATCATCCAAATCAAATGTCTATAAATGTCATGAGAAGTTTGTGTTTTAAAGGTATTTTAAGACTTTCTCAGTTTCATTGCGAAAATGCTTGACTACTGGAAATGCCATTATGCTTAATTTTCATTATGCTTGACTAAGTGGCAGCTTAATCAAACTTCTATAAATGCCATAACCCTGCATCTGTAAGTATAATGAAAATAATAAGCTAGAAATGTCCAGGGAAATTTGCTGGAAATGCTAACTTAAAATGGAAACTTGAAAGGTCTCGCTTGGGTTCTATTCGAGAATGAACACAAGCTGGAAATGCTGATTACTAATTTAAAATGACTCAAAGCTGGAGATTGAACCCAAGCTGAAAGCTGAAATTGAATCAACATGGAGATTGAACCTGTACCTTCAGATCTGGAAATGTCCAGCGAGAAAATAAGCAACCCGTACCTTCAGATCGGCAAGCAAAAACCTGTGGCCTTGCTGTTGTGGGGAAGAGAAAGAGGAGTTTTTGAAATGAGATTAAACACCATGAGACTCAGAATCCTGTTGCTTAATTAAGGCTTGGGGAAGATTGAATTTTCGAACTTAAAATTACATAAGTATGTGTTAATATTACATACCGTCTCCTTCAGATCGACAGGCTAACTTCCATACCTTCAGTAACAAAAGTGGTTATAATATGCAGCACTAAACACATCATCAATTTGAAAATCAGGGACTTTTGTAAAAGCTTACCTATTCTTTCACTAAATATAGGAGTTTTATTCAGACTAATGTGGCAAGCCTCGCAAACCTTATCAAAGTGCTTGCCTATTCAGAATGATACTCAATAAATAAATAATGATAATCAATAAATAATAGACTGCAAGCAGAAATATTTCAAATTATAAAGGAAATATGTGTAACAATTATAGCATGTAATACAAATTCAATGCCCACACAATTACAAAAACAGAAAAAATTACACTCAATGTATTAGGGTCTAATTGTTCTTAACATGTAGTTGCAGCTTACAAATTATTCATCAGAAAAAGCTAGAGAAGCTTACTACATTAAATGCTGTCTAAAATATGAAGGTTTTAGGCTAATAAAGTGTAGAGATGCACCACCTACATCAACTCCAGAAATCAACAATCAGGAAGACTCCCTTTGAGGAAGATAGCCACACCAGCGTCGAACTGAGTTAAATCTTATTTTACATTTTTATTACAAACTGATGAGTGATGGAGAAAAAAATGCTGAAATTAATCAATCAACCACGTCCATAGCAAGGTTCAAGAGGATATCAAAAAACAAAAACAAATTCCAGAAAAGGAAAGTAAAACAGTCGACAAAAGCAATTATGAGTCTATATAGAGACCAAAGAATTTCAGCAAGTTAAATAAATTGTTGAAGTTTAAGAAGATTAAGTAACGAAAAAAGTATCAACACTGTGGGATTCAACATACATGATGTAAATCATTCTTTTTACAACTTAAATTTCATGATGTTGGTTTTCATGATAAGATTCCAAGCAAAGAGAGTACAGAGGAAGTTATATACAGGGCGTACATCCCTATCATTGATTCAAACAGCCTAAATGCAAGTGCATGGATCAGTGAAGACCAACTACAGCAGTTATGGACCAAGCTAGAACTACAAAGTATCAAGCATTCTCAAAGGGAAACCACCCCTTTTATGTAGGGTAAATGCAGCTACTACATTAGACAAAGAAATTGTACAGCGAAATCAAAAAGCTTATAACTTCATTCAAAAATCTAGCAATTGATTTTTGGGCAACATCAAAAAGCTTGCATCTAAAATTATACAGCAAGGGAACCAAGTTGCTTACATCCCCTTGATGTCTGCATCTTCCTTCAGCTTGGAATCTAGCAATTGATGTTCTCTTTCAAGCTTTGCACTGCCGTTGCACTGCCTTACTTGAACCTGCAAGAAGAATACACCCTCAGATCTAGCAAGCTCAAATAAGATTCAGAAATGAGATTCTGTACCTTCAGTAAGACTCAGTGAGTATCAGCAATAACATGGATTTGCCCTGATCTGTGAAGTTCTTGATGTAGAACATCAGCAAGTCCGCAGATTTTGCTCTGAATCTCTTCAATTTCTCTTCAATGTCAGGCTCGTGCTGCACAACCAGCGGTCTCAGAAACGCAGCATATACCCAACTTGTCCCCTGCATAACAACAAAATCGTTCTATAAGATCAAACAACCAACAAAAGTGTAAATAAATTTGACATGATATTTGTTGTTTTGGTTGATATTTCTTTATTTTACCATTGTTTTTGGATGCCATAAGTGTATGAAGAATGCGATCTTGGTTTCATCGTACTATGGCAACCTTGAAAATAATGAGAAAAGAGAATCAGTGTGATTAAACCTTTTTAAATGGGGGTAAGAAATCCGGAAAACAGTGTGATTAATTATCAGGAAACGAATATGTCAAAAAACCTCTCAAAAACAGTCAATATCGCTACAATCACCCTGCAATACCCAAAATCGTTACACGATATAGCAGAAATTTACCCCAAATCTTGGAGAGCAGATCGAGATCCTGTAAAACTCATCAAATAGAGGAAATTTACCAGTACTGGCACCAAAATTGGAGCTGGCCGATGTGGATAAGCGTTCGAATGCTGGATAAGCGTAGCCAAGTAACAGCATGCATTCAAATCATACAAACAACAAAGATATCAAATAATGATACTTCCATGTATAATAGACCACAAAACTACACGCCATGTATTCAAAATCCAAGATTTTAACAGCTTAAGACCACAAAACATCGGGGCCTGGATACGATTGCAGATAAAAGTCCCAAAAATACCTGATTTGTGAAGAAGAGATCGCGAAGAAATTGCTGAAGTTAGCCAAGGACTGAGGAGGAAGAAATAAACAATAAAAAGCTGAGCTGATTGAACCTGGAAACGATTTGGGAAAGGAGAAAAAATTTAGAAATCCAACCTTGCTCGGCTTTCTTCAAAGCCTCATTGCCTTGTGAAACAGGATTAATTGTGAGAACCCACTGATTGGGAAGCTCTTGGGGAAACATGATGTTGCTTTCTTGGGAATCTCAAATGTCTATTGCTCTCTCCAAAAAAGTCTGTTTCCAAAAAATAGACTGTTCATCTCCCCACACAAAAGCAGCTCTACCCACGCAAAGAAATGGGACCCCCCACAGCTTTTAGGCCGAGTTCCAAGCAAATCTATCTCAAAACTTCCTATAAGCCGTTCATTTCTCAAGATTTAATCCTGGCCCTCTTTCTATCAACCCCTTTGTCCTAGTCAGCTTGTCCTAGTCAGCCCTAGGATTCAAAAATCGCTGTCAAATGTATAATAGATTATCTTTGTTTCGCTTCGTGGTTGCAAGGACCTGGTTATTGGAAGTGTTTTTTCAGATACGTATCAGACTTGTAGCCTCACAGCTCCAAGTCTGAGCGAACCTCATCACGCCTCGCCTTCCGTTTATGGGAACCGGGGCGTGACAATCGGCCTGCTGGGGAGTTGCCCTTAGCCTTACGGTCGATTTGTTCGTTCGGTTGCGAGGAGAGTCGCCCCTCGACTTATGGCCGACGAAGGTGTGATCGGCCTGCTAGGGGAGTTGCCCCCAGCCTTACGTTCGATCTGTTCGTTCGATTGCAAGGGGAGTTGCCCCTCGACTTACGGCCGACGAAGAAGTGAGTCAGCCAGCTGGGGGAGTTGCCCCGTCCCTTCGACCGATCCATTTGTTTGGTTGCGAGGGGAGTTGCCCCTCGACTTATGGTCGACGAAGGGGTGAGGACCTTGTGAAGACTTTTGAAGATTCCATGGAGGCGCTCTGCCACTACTTCATCCGGCTTGGGTGGATGCGGTAGCAGTTCGGCAGGCATGGTCTCAGCAGTACGATCGGAGGAGCTGTTTGGATGCTCGAACTCGGACGACTGTGCTTCGGCCAGATTGGCTCGGCCACGGTCGCAGGAGCTTCTTGGATGCTCGAACTCGGATGACTGTGCTTCAGCCACATCGACGCGGCCACGGTCGGATGAGCTGCTTGGTTGCTCCCACTTGGATGATTGTGCTTCGGCCTGGCTTGCGAAGAGTGCTCGACATGGCTGGAAGAGATGCTTGGATGCTCGAGCTTGGACGACAGTGCTTCGGCCAGATCGGCTCGGCCCGGTGGGAGGGGGAAGCTCGATTCATGGCCGACGAGCTTTGAACAAAAATCAACGTACGAGGTGCAGGGTTGGAGAGCTGCAATCGAAAGTCAGTGACCCTCGTGTCTTGATCGATGTTTGCTAAGCAAAAGTCGACGAGCCCGTCGGTCCCATCCCTTTTGGTGTTGAGGCTGATGGATCCTGGTCGGATGAGCTCTGATGAAATTTGCACGACCCCGGGGGTCGGATGGAAGTCGACGGCACCAATGATGATGTCACCGATGCATGCGGAGCTCAGTTCGAGCTTGGCGAGCCACTGGAGCATCGTTCTGACCTGGGGGATATCTGATCAAGAGTGGCGATCTCTGCAAGCTAATGGAGCATCGATCCGACCTGGGGGATCTCTGATCGAGAGTGGCAACCTCTGCGAGCCATAAAGGGTGTCGATCCGACCCCATGGGTCTCCGATCGAGAGAGGCGAGCTTGGTAAAGCCTGGGTGAAGGTCGTCAGCGTTCGTACGATGCTGGGGGGGCTCGAGAAGCCCGGATAAGGGTCGTCGATGTTCGTACGGTGCTGAGGGAGCTTGATAAGTAGGAGCCATGATCTTGGTCGACGAGCTCGTAATCTGGACGGCGATGAGCCAAATTGCATCATTGAAGAAGACGGGCTCTAGGGCAGTTTGACGAGCTCGGATCTTCCTCTGGGAGCTTCGATCGACAATGGGCAAGCTTCGATAGGGGTTTGCGAGTTCTAATGAGGTTGGATAGCTCGGACCAATACCTTGTAGCCCTGAACGACCACGACGAGATGCGGCAAGTCGAGCTCGACGTCCAGGAGCTCTCTTCAATTCACGGTGGGATGTGACGAGTCGGAGGCAGATCCGATAGGTCCATGGTAGGATGCGACGAGCTTGAGGCACGCGTTGATGCTCTGTTCTCCGATGAACAAAACAGGGACCCCTCGTATTCCCATCGATCGGCGCTTAGAAATCTCGATCGACCTATATCTCTGTCGACCGATGCCTGGAAGCATCGATTTCATTCAGAATGTCAGGTGGCTGCCTTCCCCGACCGGAGGTGGGTTGGCGAATGAATCTTCGACGAGCTTAGGGTGAGGGCCGTGGAAGCCTTCTCCGACAGCAATAGGTTGGTCTCTGACCCGAGGAAGGTCGTGCCAAGCCCTCACCGACCAGAGGAGGGTCAGGCGCAGTGAGCTTCGACTATAGGCGAGTCAGACTAGTAGAACTCTGATGAGCGCTGAGGGTCGATCGATGCATCTCCGACACTTGGGAGGGTTGCACAGGTCCTCTCCGACCAGTGTTGGGTCGATTGCACCATTGCCGATCGTTGTCTGGTAGAGTCTGCAGATTGTCAGGCTCCTCTGGGTCGACGGGTTGAGATCCGATGAGGTTGATGACCCAGCCACCAACGTGGGCCTTCGTCAAAGTCTGGTTTAACAGAGTTGAGAGCTCCGTCAAAATCCATCCCCCAGGACAGGATCGAATCTCGATGTGCTTCTGGCGAGGCTCGCACAACCACCATAAGTGTGGATCGAGCTTGGGGAGGCCCTCCGACCATTTGGTCAACGGGTCGAATCCTTGTCAGAGACGGTGGACTGCCGCCCGCCTCACCCATCCTCTCTTTTTCTCTTGAAAGATATAAACTGTTAATGGAATGAGTCGTTCTCCGTGCGGTTGCTGTCGTGGACGTTGACTCGTTCGCACAGACGGTGCCAATTGTTTACATGTGAATTTTTCTTGCAAGTCGATTGTCTAGACGCCCAGAGGGTGCGGGTTCAACGCGGTCAAAGGGGACACGCATGACCACCGAGCTGTCGTAGCTGTCACGTGAGACGGAGATGACCCTTGGAGTCGGTCGATGGCATGCTCGCTTGGACAGAAAGGCACGGTTCGGTTCTTCGGCGGGCCGAGGGGTAGCCTCGGCGGGACGACAACCTCCAGGATCGGTTGAAGGCGGAGTCGCTTGGTGAGGGACGTGTGGATCCTCGCGTCGGCTTGCCGAAGGGTAGCCTTGGTGGAGTGACGACCTCCTGGTGGTGGAGATGAGCGGGCTCGGGGACGAGGGCGCTCGGCTCCGGCTAGGAAGACGATGAGGGGTCGCCTCGGCATCGCTGGATCTCCTGGACCTGAATAGACGAGGGAGCTCGTCAGGGGGTCGGACCTTGGTTTTGACTAATTCCACTCCGATGCCAAAGTCAGATCGGGTCTGATAGATGCTCGGTGGGATCGGACTAGGTTCGCGGAGAGACCAAGCCCCGATCCTCGGGCCGAGCTATGGAGGAGAAAAATGTTAGGTGGAAGAAGTTGTAAAAGTGGGTATGGGTTACCTCCGTTGTAGATCACGAAGATCCAGCCCCCTTCGATGACGCAACCCCCTCCCCTCATATAGGCGAATCATCCTAATAATGTGCCATAATGTGACATCATGGCTGTCATTCATGGGGACGTGCAAATGGGAGAAGTGTTGACAACCACTAATTGCGCTCGTTTTGATGAGGGGAATAATGCCATAAAGGTGGCCATGATGGCTGGAGTGATGGCCTTTGGCGGTTGCCTTATTTGATGAACCATGATGGCTGGAGAGTGATGGCCATTAAGTCGTGCCATAATCGGTGAGCCATGATGGCTAGAGAATGATGGTCATTAAGTTGGGTCATAATCGGTGAGCCATGATGGCTAGAGAGTGATGACCATTAAGCCGGACCATAATCAGTGAGCCATGATGGCTAGAGAATGATGGTCATTAAGTTGGGTCATAATCGGTGAGCCATGATGGCTAGAGAGTGATGACCATTAAGCCGGACCATAATAAGTGAGCCATGATGGATAGAGAGTGATGGCCATTAAGTCGGGCCATAATCAGCGAGCCATGATGGCTAGAGAGTGTTTGCCATTAAGCCGGGCCATAATCAGTGAGCCATGATGTCTAGAGAGTGATGACCATTAAGTCGGGCCATTATTGGCGAGGGTGATGGCATTTGGCGGTTGTCATATTTGACGAATGCTTCCTCGATTCGGGCCCCGATTTCCTCCACTATGGAAGTGGACAGTTTTTTGGGCCTTTGTCTTTGGTGGAGAAGCGCGGCCCGCCCGTAAGATCCTTGGGCCGGGGCCTCAAATCCGTAATACGCCGGTTGACTGGTCGTAGTTGACTTGGCTCCTCCGGGCCCGGTCAAAATAGTCGTATCAACACAGATACTTCTTTGTTTTTTCCTCCTCCACTCAAAAGATCATGTCTTTGGCTACTGAGCTTTGCCTCCGGATCCAACAGGGTCTGGCCGACGCCTTTTGCCAAGTCGAGAGGTCCCCGCTGATGGGTCCCATCCGACGTGTTGGGCCGGGCTTCGCTGCCGATGGGCCAACCCCGACTGCTAAAACCGGTATCTACAAATTACATTTATTAATTAATTTAAACTGCAAATAATTCCATGTTTCCAAACTAAAGTCTATAGTCATGTTCGGTAGCAACTAAAAACTATTCATATCAAGCTGAACCTGGCTGAAACACATGTAACTTGTTGCAATTTCATGCTAAATGACCCATACTAATCTTGCAAGCTACCATCTAAGTTCCGTGGCTTCTCTGCCCTTGCACTCCGAGCTGCACCTTCGAACATGTCCCAAAACTGCTTTCTGGCAGTTACTGTCCAATGTGTGGTTTGCCAAACCGAAGTAAATGTGTCTAGTTCTTCTAGATGATTCCAGACAACATACACGCGTTCGGCGTTAAAACTTTGGAAGGAAACAAATTAACGACAGCACCATCACATATTCAAGAAACCGTAGGCTAATGCTTTCCTAGCTAATGCCCTCTGCTGAATGTAAAACAGACGGGCGAGCGGGCGAGTCATGCTGGCGAGAGTGGCCAAGAAAACGGCCAGAAACGACTCACTGTAGCGGGAAAAATACAAAGCTAACTTGTGACACAACTTTAGACAAACGTTGGTTTCCTCTCGCCCTCGCATCCTAAAGGTGCCCTTGCTATTATATTGGCATACTAGGGTTATCCTCACCTTTATATTTGCTAACGTGGAGCCATGCTCACAACTTCGACGACAGCCGTAATAAACTAGGGTTCTTTTCTTTGCCCACCCCTTGGTCGGGTTGCTCTCACTCCCTTGGGCTTCTTTTAATATTTCATGTACCAACTTTAGCACCGCATGGAAGACCCACATCTACTTGCAAAGGCATCTACAATCACATGCCCCTGTACACGCCAACCACCACCTCACCACCATTTGGCACCACCCTTTCACTCATGTATTCCGCCTCCCAAACAAAATACCATTGCTCTCTTCTTTATGTCATAAGTTGTTACAGCAGGCGGCTCCCACGTGTTCCCTTGTTACACATCTTGAACCCTTATGGGATAAGGTGGAGGTTTGCCTACCCTATGATCCATAAGAAAACACTTTATGTATACCATTATAAGTCGGGTGAAACCCATCACAAGAAAACAGTGAAAAACTTGTACAGTACTTGAAAAAGATAGCCTGCACATCCTTGGTTGCTTCCTATAGCAGGTGTGTCCACTGCAAAATGTTTTCCTCGGACCACTGTATAGCATTGTATCAAAGGATACTCTCTTTTATGTGCACATCCAAACAACATGGGAAAAACTTGTTGACCCACCATAAGTCGTATGGCCAATGGACTCGGCATATTGCATTGATTCGGATGCTTCACATCTGTTGCGACTAGGGATTGTAATGTGCATGTCCAAAGCCCGTTTGGACTTCCAATTGGGCATGCCATATTGCCATCCCTACTAATTAGTTCTTTTATTCCTTCTGATACGACCATCCTAGAGCAGCCCAAAAGCAAGCGGCCCAAGCTCACCCTGGAAGCGGGTGGCCCCCAAAAGGAGTTTGGGCCAACCGTTGAGACCCTCGTGAAGACCCGGTATCGGGTCGACCACGATCGGACATGCGCTCGGTCAGCCCACGACAGCGGAAGTTAACCGCTCCCCAAAACACTCCTCCTTAATGACTATTAAGGGACCCCATTAACCCACCTTCATGACGCATGAAGGCGCCTTAAGGAAGGCGGATCATGGGAGCAGAAAAGGAGGGCGTGGAGGCGAAACGATCGTGGGAGAATCTCTATATAGGGACTCGAGGGAGGACGAAGAGAGGGAGCTGACCCAAGAGAGGGAGGACGAAGAGAGGGAGGACGAAGAGAGGGAGAATCACTTTTCTGTGTCGGTGTGTACTTTCCACCCATCTTTCGTTGCCCTCCCGCATTTACTCCTATTGCATTGCGGGCAATGCAACGTTCAGCTTGGGGGAGTCGCACTTTGTGCGTCAGTTGCGTCTTTTTCACCGTTTTGAGTCGTTTTTCGTCGTGTTTTTCTTTTTTTTCCTTTCCATCCTTTTATTCTCCCTCTCCTAGAGATAACCCCATATGATGAACTGCTATGGAACCACACACACTTAGCTTAGCTACGATAATCATTCTCACTAACCCTAGGAAGCCGAGTCCTATTGCATTTTATGCTTCGTGGGTTCACTTTGCTTTTGTGTGAGTTGTGTGTTGTGACTAACTAGTTGGTGTGCTTCTACATTGTGATTTTTTTTATATGCATGTCCTTGGATGACCCCTAGACTATCATGCTTCAATTTCGAATATGCAGTATATTGCCTCTACAGTCTGCTTCTTTATGCATGAATCATATATGTATTACGCTTCTAATCTACAGTCTGATCTGCGAATTTTTTTGTCACGCCCCGCTTCCCTAAAATGGAGGCGAGACGTGAGAAGGTCCGCTCAAGCGTGGAGCTGTGAAGCTTCACGCCCGATAAGCGTAAATTTAGTATAAGCAGGTCACTGTAATTGCAAACGAAACAACAACAATAATAATAATATGAGAAGGATATGAAATACCAATCCCACAGTTTGTCCACAAAATATTCAACATCACAGAAAAGCCACCAGGCTAAAAGAACGAGTCTAAAGGCCCAGAACAAGACCAAGCAAAAATACAAACATAACAGAGTATCAACTAGGTGCCACGCACCGAGAACCTAAGCAATCTAACAAAACTAGACGTAAACACTAAGACTGATCTCCAGTGTCTACGAAGTCCTCGACCAACACGGGCTCAAGCTCGACGTCCGCAAACACCTCACCCTCAGCAAGCAACTCAGGCTCAGGGTCTAACATGCGTCACCCAAAAGAGAAAGGGGCACATGTCAGCAAGTCTGAAAGACTTGAGCAAGGAAACTGAAAGTAACTAACAACCTAGCACTTATAATATTTAGCAATGACATGGCAGTTAAGTATGATGTGACAGTTTAAAGGGAGAGACAAGCACGCACGATGTAGCAAAAGATACCAAATCACTAATTCACGAATCACTTATCACGATTATCACTTATCACGATTATCACTTATCACTAGAGATTTCGCCTGCTGGCCGGAGTGGCGGATCAGGCCAACTCGGGGCTCAGGTGGCCGCTTATCTCTTACCCCACCCATATGTGTGGAGCGTTGGGGTTTCCAACTAACTGAGCTCGCTTCTGGATCACGAGCTATGAAGTGTATTTGGCATAGGGGTGCACCTAGCCGGTATCCGAGCGTTGGGGTTCCCAACTACAGGGCTCGCTTCTGGAACACGAGCCAGGAATATAATAGTGTAGCGTGTGCTACGCAATCACGATGAATAATCACTATGCAATAACATGAACAGATATTTGCGTACCGTTAATTGAATTTAAACGTGACATACAAGCATGATGAAGGTGACGGACCAAGCTTCGTTGTCAAGCTAGGTCAATGGCGTCTAGACGGTTATCCTTTCACCGTCTAGTCTCTTTTACGCTAAAGCAAGGAAATGGCCTAAGACATGGCCCAAATCAAGAGATGCAAGTTTCACTTGCCTGATACCGGGGTTGACGAGCAATGAAGATCGTCACACAAGCTAACTACGGAATAGATCGATGTTATGGCAAAACAATCATTAGAACAATGATTCTAAATCGATTTCTTATTAGAATCCTAACTTTCTAATAATCCATTTTATTAGGGTTTCACAATGTCAATGGGGGTTATGCTAAAACTAAAGGAATCGAGTATTACCGTGAAGAGGCGGATGAGCGATGCCGAGCAACCACGGCAACGGAAGAACGATCCGGCTCAGATCTGGAAATGAGGGAAAAATCTGGAGAAATGGGTTTGGATGTGGATTTTGGGGGTTTGATGAAGGTTTGGGGAAGATGGAAGGTGGGTTGTGACAAGGGAGGGGTTGGATGATGAAGGATGAGCTTGGGATGAAGGATCAATGGCTTGAGGGAGATGGGGGCTCAATGGGGGAGAAATTAGGGTTTTAGGTCGTGAGGGAGAAAAAGAAAACGTTGGGAGGGGTATTTATAGAGTTTGGTGGTGGCTAGGGCAAAACTACGGTTTCCTGTACTGTTTAGTCGGTCAAAGAACAACCACTGACCGACTAGTTTGTCATCTAGTCGGTCGGTTGACCAACGCAGACCGACTAAGTGTAAACAGTAACCCAGACGAAAATTAGGATCTAGATTTAGTCGGTCAAAGAACAACTACTGACCGACTAGTTTGACATCTAGTCGGTCGATGAACGTTCTTAGACCGACTAAGAGTAAACAGTAACTAGTGTCAAAAATAGTTAATGAGTTAGTCGGTTCAAGAAGCATTGCCGACCGACTAGTTTGCAACCTAGTCGGTCAACCAACGTTCTTAGACCGACTAACGACAACCAGTAACTCCTGAACATTTAACAAAGCTCACTTGTCGGTTCAAGAAGGTTTTCCGACCGACTGGATCGTCATCTAGTCGGTCGGTGCCCCTTCTTATACCGGCTAATGAGCACCAAAAGTTCCGAAATGGAGCGCGAAGCTCCGGGATGGTTTTCTAAGTCTCCTAGGCTCGTTCTAACTCTAAGATATCGACGTTATGAAGCCCGTCACGAATGACTTACTTCAAACACGCCGACCGACAGAAGAATCTAGAGAATCACGACGAAACGAACGAAAATGAAAACTACGGAGACGGAAATGGAAATCACAAAGAAGGGAAAGCAACAATTAATATTATATATATAATAAAATCCATATATGAAAAACCAGTCGTTACATCCTCCCCAAATTACGAAAAATTCCGTCCTCGGAATTCCCAACACTCACGTGTCCGAAAACAAAAGTGGGTAGCGCTCTCGCATCTCATCTTCTCTCTCCCAAGTAGACTCTCTCGGTGAACCGTGTCGCCACATCACCCGAACGAGATCAACGACCTTGTTCCGAAGTGACTTCCGACGCCTGTCCAGTATCCGCACCGGATGCTGGTCATACGTCAAATCTGAGCGAACGGCAATCTCCGAGAAATCCACGGCATGAGACGGATCGCTGATGTATCGACGAAGCTGCGACACATGGAAAACATCGTGAACTCCTTCCAAGGATGGCAGCAAGGCTAAGCGATAAGCTACCTCGCCAACCCTCTCCAGAATATCAAACGGTCCAATGTATCGCGGGCTCAACTTCCCTCGCTTCCCAAAACGAATCACTCCACGATTCGGGGATATCCTCAGAAACACATGATCGCCCGGTTGAAACTCCAAAGGACGACGTTTAGCATCCGCCCAATGCTTAAAATGGTCCTGAGCAATCCGCAACCTCTCCCGAATGTTCCTAACAACATCCACGGCCTCCACAATCATCTCAGGTCCCAACAGCTCCCGATCGCCAACGTCATCCCAACTGAATGGCGATCGACATTTCCTCCCATACAAAGCGGCGAAAGGCGCCATGCCAATAGACGCCTGGTAGCTGTTATTGTAAGAGAACTCTACCAAGTGTAGATGGTCCTCCCACGAACCCATGAAATCCAACATGCACGCCCTCAGCATGTCTTCCAAAATCTGAATCGTCCTCTCGGACTGGCCATCCGTCTGCGGATGGTACGCCGTGCTGAAACTCAGACGCGTACCCAAACTTTTCTGCAAACTCTGCCAGAACTGAGATGTGAATCTTGTGTCTCTGTCCGACACGATACTCACGGGGACCCCATGAAGTCGCACGATCTCCTCCATGTATCTCCTCGCTAGCGCCTCAGTGGACTGTCCTACTCGGAATGGTATAAAGTGTACGGATTTGGTCAATCGTTCTACGATCACCCAAATCGCGTCATTCTGCTTCGGACTCCGAGGTAGTCCAGTCACGAAATCCATAGTGATGTGTTGCCATTTCCACTCCGGAATTGGAAGTGGTTGTAACAACCCGGCCGTACGCTGATGCTCCGCCTTCACTTGCTGACAAACCAAACTCTTGGCTACACTCCGAGCCACACTCCTCTTCATGCCATGCCACCAAAAGTTCAGACGAAGATCCTGGTACATCTTGGTCCCACCAGGATGCACAGAATACGGCGAACTGTGTGCCTCCACCATCAACTCCTCCCTAATATCCCCAGCTGGCACACACAACCTGGCTCCAAACCTCAGTGAGCCATCCTCATGAATCAAAAAGTCAGTCCGCAGACCAGCTTCAACCTGCCCTCGAATCCTTACCAATTTCGGATCCCCGGCTTGACTCGCCTTAATCCGATCCACAATCGTTGACTGCACCTGCATGTACATCAACGAAGAAGCCTCCACGGGAAGAACAATCTCTACATTGGACCCGCAAAAATCCTGCTGCAACCTCCACTGCGAAGTCAAAACCATCACCGCGGGAAGCCTACTCAAAGCATCTTGCACCACATTCACCTTGCCAGGGTGATACTGCAAATCAATCTCGTAATCTGCCATAAGCTCCAACCATCGACGATGTCGCATGTTGAGCTCCTTCTGGGTAAAAATATACTTCAAGCTTTTGTGATCGGTGAAGATTTTCACTTTCTCACTCAGCAAGAAGTGCCTCCAAATCTTAAGAGCAAACACAACGGCAGCCAACTCCAAATCATGCGTCGGGTAATTCTTCTCATGAACCTTGAGCTGACGTGATGCATAAGCCACCACATGTCCATGCTGATGCAAAACACAACCGAGACCCTTGTCAGAAGCATCGCAAAAGATCTCGAATCCTCCACTGCGGTCAGGCACAACAAGGACAGGAGCAGACGTCAAACGCTCTCTCAGAACACTAAAGGCATGCTTACAGTCACCCGACCAAACAAAAGCAACATCCTTCCGCGTCAACCTGGTCATCGGCTCGGCAATACGGGAAAAATCCTTAATGAAACACTGATAGTAACCAGCAAGCCCAAGGAAACTCCGAATCTCAGATGCTGACGACAGAACAAACCACTCTCTGATGGCCCTGATCTTCTCGGGATCCACTGAAATACCATCTCCAGTCACCACATGCCCGAGAAAAGCAACTCTGTCCAACCAAAACTCGCACTTCAAAAACTTAGCATACAACCGATGCTTCCTCAGAATATCCAACACCGTCCTCAAGTGCGAGGCATGCTCCTCCTCCGACTTCGAATAGATCAGAATGTCGTCAATAAAGATAACGACAAACTTATCCAAGAAGTCGTAGAAAATCAGGTTCATCAGATTCATGAAAACTGTGGGTGCGTTAGTTACGCCGAAAGGCATAACCACGAACTCATAGTGTCCATACTTCGTCCTGAACGCTGTTTTCGGCACATCATCCTTCTTCACCTTCAACTGATGATAACCACTCCTCAAATCCAACTTAGAAAACACCCTCGAACCTCCAAGCTGATCAAAAATATCATCAATACGAGGCAACGAGTATTTATTCTTAATGGTCACCGCATTCAACTCCCGATAGTCCACGCACATGCGACGCGAACCATCCATCTTCTTCACCAACAACACCGGTGCTCCCCACGGAGACACACTGGGATTGATGTAACCCTTCTGCATAAGCTCATCCAGCTGCTTCCGCAATTCCTCCAACTCTACTGGCGCCATATTTTATGGTGCCTTCGAAATGGGATGCGCACCTGGAATCAAATCAATAGAAAACTCTAAAGCTCGATCAGGTGGCAATCCAGACATCTCCTCGGGGAAGACGTCATCAAAATCTCACACCACAGCTGGCCTCTCCAACTCCATCTACATAGCCACAACCTCCACCGGTCTGGTCCGAAATCTGACAGGACCAAGCGAACTGCTACCACGGCTGAACTCAAACACTGGGTGTCCGGGAATCTCGAACACCACCTTCTTCTTTCGACAGTCAATCGTGGCATAGAAGCTCGCAAGTCAATCCATCCCAAGGACCGCATCGTAGTTGGTGATGTCGTGGATAATGAAATCAGCACAAAGCTCACGTCCACAAACCACCAACGGGCAAGAATTGCACCCACGATGCACCGAGACCACACCGTTCCCTGTGACGATATTCCAACTCTTAGGAAGAGAGGACGTCGACAAGGAATGCTTCTTCACGAAGCTCCGGGCCAAAATGCACATCGACGCGCCTGAGTCAAAGAGGACTCGGGCAGGGAACGTGCAAACCAAAACCACACCTAACAAATAGTCTAATCAATCAAATCTTACTCTAGCAACATTCATACACAAGCAGCCAACATAATGTAACAATCAACTAATTAAGAAAGGAACAGCTAGATTGGAAGTTACCTGCAATGACCTCATCCATGGCCAAAATCTCCTCCTCGGTCATCAGAAATGCCTGCCTCCTCGGCAGAACAGCCCGTCGAAAAGCATGCCCTTGTGGAACAAGGGGTACCCCACGACCAGCGGGCACCGGGGCTCGTTGTTGCAACGGCGGGGCAGCAATAGGTGTCCTCCAAGGTTGCTTCAACTTCGGGCACTCCCTGAGGGCATGGGCAGGATCTCCACAGGCCATACATTGCCTCAAGAACCTCCTACACGATTCCTTGATGTGGCCCTCCTTGCCACAGAAATGGCAAACCTTCTGAACAGGCCCTCCCGGCCTCTTAAACTGAACAGGCTGGTTCGGCCTGAATCCAGGTCTAACCACAGCTCTCTCCTGTTCCACATGCCTCTTCCCAGCACCAACAATAGACCCCCTCCTCTGGTTCACAAGCAGCTCCTGCCTCTTGGCTGCTACTAAAACCTTCTGATAAGATTCCCGGTCAGAAGAGGTCACAAACTCTGGAGCTCCGAAGCAAGTCCCTGTAGGAACCTCTGAGCTCTCTCCTCAGCGTCCTGCACCATCTTCGGTGCAAACCGACTCAGCCTCATGAAGTCTTGGTGGTACTGGTCCACCGACGAGCTTCCTTGCTTCAGATCGATAAAACGCTGCAGCATCTCTTCCCTGGCAGCTTTTGGGAAGAACTCACCATCAAATCTGGCCTTGAAGGTAGCCCAGACGATCGGTTCCACCAACATCTTTTCTTCAGCATCCCACCAATTTCTGGCGTTATCCCTCAGCTGGCGCTTCGCCAAGTCAACCCAACTAACTTCGTTGACCTTGGACATCTTCAGATTGTCCTCGATATTCCTCATCCATTCATCAGCAGCTAGTGGACCTTCGGTCCCATCAAAATATGCAGGACCCAGCTCTCTGAACTGCTTTGCTCCAGGCTCAGGGCGAGGGGCTTCCACTACCCGAGCAGCTCGAGCCACCGGAGCATTCTGCACCTGCAGAAGCACACCCTACTGAACCTGCATCATCTGCATCATCATCCTCATTATCTCTCCGCTAGTGGGCTCCCGCTCAGGCTCCTCGTCATGAGGGAGCGCACCACTACCACCACCACGGGTGATTCGCCTTCCTGCCATCTAATGACACAGAAAACGAACAATTAGACTCATAACTTAGGGCTCAGATGTCGAACTCATTTGTTGGGCAATCTTATATTATTATCGTTATCCCAGTAATTGCAGTTACAGAAGAACCTGCATGGGCCACCACTAAAACCTGTCACGCCCCGCTTCCCTAAAATGGAGGCGAGACGTGAGAAGGTCCGCTCAAGCGTGGAGCTGTGAAGCTTCACGCCCGATAAGCGTAAATTTAGTATAAGCAGGTCCCTGTAATTGCAAACGAAACAACAACAATAATAATAATATGAGAAGGATATGAAATACCAATCCCACAGTTTGTCCACAAAATATTCAACATCACAGAAAAGCCACCAGGCTAAAAGAACGAGTCTAAAGGCCCAGAACAAGACCAAGCAAAAATACAAACATAACAGAGTATCAACTAGGTGCCACGCATCGAGAACCTAAGCAATCTAAAAAAACTAGACGTAGACACTAAGACTGATCTTCAGTGTCTATGAAGTCCTCGACCAACACAGGCTCAAGCTCGGCGTCCACAAACACCTCACCCTCAGCAAGCAACTCAGGCTCAGGGTCTAACATGCGTCACCCAAAAGAGAAAGGGGAACATGTCAGCAAGTCTGAAAGACTTGAGCAAGGAAACTGAAAGTAACTAACAACCTAGCACTTATAATATTTAGCAATGACATGGCAGTTAAGTATGATGTGACAGTTTAAAGGGAGAGACAAGCACGCACGATGTAGCAAAAGCTACCAAATCACTAATTCACGAATCACTTATCACGATTATCACTTATCACGATTATCACTTATCACTATAGATTTCGCCTGCTGGCCGGAGTGGCGGATCAGGCCAACTAAGAGTAAACAGTAACTAGTGTCAAAAATAGTTAATGAGTTAGTCGGTTAAAGAAGCATTGCCGATCGACTAGTTTGCAACCTAGTCGGTCAACCAACGTTCTTAGACCGACTAACGACAAACAGTAACTCTTGAACATTAAACAAAGCTCACTAGTCAGTTCAAGAAGGTTTTCCGACCGACTGGATCGTCATCTAGTCGGTCGGTGCCCTTCTTATACCGGCTAATGAGCACCAAAAGTTCCGAAATGGAGCGCGAAGCTCCAGGATGGTTTCCTAAGTCTCCTAGGCTCGTTCTAACTCTAAGATATCGACGTTATGAAGCCCGTCACGAATGACTTACTTCAAACACGCCGACCGACGGAAGAATCTAGAGAATCACGACGAAACGAATGAAAATGAAAACTACGGAGACGGAAATGGAAATCACAAAGAAGGGAAAGCAACAATTAATATTATATATATAATAAAATCCATACATGAAAAACCAGTCGTTACATTTTTTCTTTTGCCAAGTGTTTAGAATTCGAATTCTTTTTTTACTTGGTGCAGATCCCCTCATCATGCATCGTTCTCCCATTTCGGGGAGTGCATACTTTTCATTATACCACTTCAAAAAAAGAGAGAGATGAAAAATTCAAAAAGAAAAAAGGGGAGAAAAGAAAAAAATATGTATAGTAAAAACCCAAAAAATATACAAATATCCAAAACCCAAAAAAATTTTTGTTGTGAATATTACTCCTACCGCCATGAATAAAGGGAAGGCGAGAATTTGCACCAATTGCTCTCCTCCACACCTACTCAACCCCCTTCAATTTTGAACACACTTGGCATAGGAATTTTCTCGCAATCATCTTGGCAATCGTGCGGTGATTTCCTAGTTCCTAGCAGTAGAGTCTCCGACACATGATATGCTTCTATTCTTATTCTATTCTCATGCATGCTTGAGCTATTATTCACCGCTAATTCTAATTGAATCGATATTTAGGTCATCCCTTGGGTATGAGTATATGGAGCTTTATTGCACAATTTAGAAAGTTACACAGTCTGCTAGCTCACGACCTCACTCACTCGCGCTTCACTGCGTGTACCCACATCACTTGAATGGACTCATATTCATGGGTTTAGTGATATGCTTATCACATGCTTGCTTAGTGTGGCGTGTCGGTTTTCGTTGGCTCTGATGGGTGATCTAGGATTTCGCTTTCTTCTTCTGTTTCTTCCTTTCTATTTTTCCCTCCGAGCTCCTATTCTCACTCGTCTTCCTCGAGGACGAGGACGGATTCAGCTTGGGGATTTTGACGTGCGTTTATATTTTATATATTCATGCACGTCTTCTCCGTGATTTCCCGTTGTTTTCCGTTGTTTCGTATCTATTCTTTTGTGATTTTTAGTTCCTTTTCACTTTATTTGTGTTTGTGTGCTATTGCAGGAGATTGCCAGCGCAGGGGACATACATAGCCCACATAATGAGTCTCCGGAGCAACGGGAGGTGTCACACGAGATCCCGAGGGCCAATCGTCAAGTTAGAGCATGTATCAGCCCTCAACCGATCGGGTGCACAGACCCACCCGATCAGTTCGTGCACCCATGTCAGACCCGAGCAAAGAGCAAGGAAGAGCAGACCCCATCCGATCGGTTCAGCAATCGGGTGGTCATGACAGTGTTCTCTGTTTTTGAGTGCCAAAGTCCACCCGATCGATTGACTTGTTAACGGATCGGGTCACCTGTAGCAGCAGCATCCCAGCTCGAGAGTTCAAGGACTTCACCCGATCGGTTCAGCGATCGGGTGAAGTATTTCAGAAGCTGAAGACCCAATTCAACAATCGTCTCACCCGATCGGTTGATGTTTCAACCGATCGGTTGGACGTTTATTTTTGTCTTCTTGTGGGAATATTCACTGGCATCTTGCCAAAATGTATAAATAGCCCTAGGCTTCCAAGAAAACATAATCCCCGTTTTCTTAAGCATTTTCTAGGGATTTTGGTTGCTGAGAATTTATTTTCATTTGTAAGTTTCTTGATCACTTTGATACTTTGATATTGCGTTTCTACTATCGCTTGCTCCAGTAATCTATTGCTTGATTATCATTTTGATGGCTGAAATTTGTGTTATTGAATCTGTTGCAATGATTAGTGAGTAGTTTCCTAATCTGGGACATTGGTGGAAGCCAATTCCCGGGTTCTCCCTAGAACGACCATAGTATTAGGGATTCGATAGGATATAGGGATTTAGATGCTTACGCGAGGCATTTTATTGTCATTAGCAGGAGAAAGACCGCCTCTGGCCGTCGGGCCAAGGGAAAATAAAACGGGAGTTTGATCCCCTAGCCACAGCTCATACCCCTAGCGTAGACATTGATTCCTCGCGCTTGGGACGGCTTGGATGAAATGTCGGGAGCAATCGTTGCGAGCTTAGTGCTCCCGGAGTCGGTCGGTGTTGGACATGGGAATGCCCACCGTCCGAACCCGGGTAGACCTAGCGTATAATCCTGGGCATCGACCAGAATATCGTGCCCATGGGATGCTAGGTACCGCTATTAGAGGCAACGTCTCACCACTAAACCCTAGAATCCGATCATATTCCTATCCTTCGATCGTAATAGTGAGAACTCATGATAGGGTGGAAACCAAAGTCCTAGGTTACTGTTTATATCATACACCTTTTCGTAGTTTCATGTCGTGACAATCCACCAAGCGATAGGGCTAGCTCACCCACCAGGTGATCCGGTTCCTGTTTGATCACAAGCATATCACACGCTTCCCCGTGTTCGATCCCCAAGCTACACTTCGACACCGTGCGCTTATGGTTACAAATTTTAATCCTGGTATCCTAGTTTCGATTTTATATAGTGCAATCGGCGGAAACCACTAACTAAATAGACATTTGTAATAAGTGGGCTGGAAGGATTGCCGACTTTATCTACTCCAATGATGGTTCCCTTTTGATTACCTCCAAAAGTGACTGTTGCACCATCCTTGATGCTAATCACTTCGAATAGCAATGTGAGATCTCCCGTCATGTGTTTAGAGCAACCACTATCGAGTATCCATCCTTTCCTTTTAGAGCCAATACGACTTTTATTGATCTCTTTCGTTTTCTTGGGTTCCTACATAGTATAACATAAGCTCATGGTACCCAAGCTTTGTTGGGTCCAAGTGGAATAGCCCTTTGGAAACCAAGTCCAAGTGGACTTTCGCTTCCCAACATAATTACGACTATTTATTACATCATTAAAATAGGAATCAACATAAGCATTCCTATCAATTATGCTAGTGTTCTTAGGACCCCAAATTGTGTATGTTTTGGGTGTCCTTTTCCTAGTTGCATGCACATTCGATTGATTTCTATGTGGTGTGTGCTTCCTAGGAGCACGAGTTCTAGCATATGAAGATGGAGGTGGATAAGCATTAGATATGTGAGGGTTGTATGCAAACTTAGGAGTATGCATGTTATATGCAACATATGGAACATGCATAACATGAGGTGGAAGAGCATATATGGAAGAATGATGTGTATGAGCATGTGAATGTGTAGGGGCACGTGCATGAGTATTTCTCATGTGTGGGTTTACACGTGTTCGTGGGTGTGGAGCATAAAAAGTATCATTAGTTTCCACAATTGAAGTAGGAGATTTCCTACGTGGATGAGAGTTGGTATGCATATAAGTATGACCTCTCTTTTGGTTTTCACTCTTAGTAGGTTTCTTGCCAAAAGGAAGAGATTGTGAAGTGGTGGCCTTAATGGTAGGATTGCTACCAATAGTGTTTTTGTCACCACTTATGGATGCACCGGAGGATGGCCTCACAAAATCTGTAGTTACACCACTATAGGAGATGCGAGATTTGGATGTATTTGCTTCCACATAACCAAGACCAACACGATGTGTGGCCGGAAATTGGTTTGCAAGCAATTCATCCTATTGCCCTTTTCCTTTGTTAAATCTATTAACTTGGGAGGACATGAGCTCATATTTCTACTTAAGAGAAGAAATATTGGTATCCAAGGTGGATACACGTGTTTTGAGCTCGTGCACTTGGGTTTTAAGAGAATCATTCTCAATACCCAATTATGTGTTTTATGAAGTTAGATCACTACTATCCTTAGGATAAGTTTGATCTAGTTGAGATTTGAGGGAATTTACCTCATTTCTCAAGATGACATTTTGAGTAACCAAAGTGGCTTTCTCAAGTGTAAGTGTATCAACAATGTTGTCATTGTTGATAATGCATGACATGGATGACGAGCTAACATTTGATTTCTTTAAACTAGTATAACTAAGCGTAAGAGATTGATACTTAGAAAATAACTCTTCGTTAGCAATACGAAGTTTATCCATTATTCCATCGGGTTCATCGATGTCGCTAACCTCTCATCGGAGAGTGGGTCTTCACGGGCCATGAAACACATATAGGTACTCTCACCATTTTCATACTCGGATTCACTTGAGGAATCTCCGCTTGAATCATCGAACATCCCAACAAGTCCTTTCTTCTTATTCTTCTTGTATTTGTCGGACTTGTGGTACTTTGGAGCTTTCCACTTTTCTTTGTTTCGAAGCATCGGGCAATCCTTTTTGATGTGCCCCGGCTTGTTACACTTAAAACAAAGAGATGAAGTATTATTAGTGGAATCAAATTTATTCTTGGAAGGAAATTTACCTTTACGAAAGAAGCGTTGGAACATCATTGCCATTTGCGCTATTTCTTCCAAATCCATTTCGTTCTCTTATTCTTCACTATCGGAGGATGAAGAAGTAGCCTTGAATGCTAACGCCTTCTTCTTGGCCTCCGTTGGGTTCATCATTGCTCTTATCTTCAATCGGTTCTCCCTTCTTACTTCGTAAGACATGAGAGTACTGATGAGATTTACCACGGTGTAGTTCTTCATGTCGTTGACATCCTCAATGGCGATAGCACTTCTTTTCCATTTCGAGGTCATTCCCATGATTATCTTCTGCACCTTTTCTTCTTGGTTGTAAACTTGTCCAAGTGCTTCAAGTTCATTGGTGATGTCTGTGAAATGACCGTACATCGTTGCAATGCTCTAATTATCCTACATATGAAACATATCGAAGTTTTGTATGGCAACATATAACTTGGACATCTTTACCTTATTCGTTCCCTCGTGGGTAACGACGAGATGGTTCCAAATTTCGTATGCACTCCAACATATGCATAGCTTGTTGAACTCATCCGGATCCAAAGCACAATGAAGAGCGTTCATTGCCTTGGTGTTGTTCACTTCGGCGGACTTCTCGGAGGGTTTCCATTTGTCAAAATCCTCTTCAGAGGGTTCAACGTATTCCTTGTGGAGGGTTCTCAAAAGAGAAGCACTCCTAAGAAACGTCTCCAGTTAGCATTTCCAATAGCTGAAATTCGTGCCATTGAAATGCGGATGACGAACCGTTGATTGTCCTTCGAAGACGGTAGATGCACCATCACGATCATGATTGTTGTATGAATTCGGTTGAGAAACGTTGTTGTTGTTGGATACCATAGCTATAAACCAAAGCTCTGATACCAATTGTAAGGTCTCTGGCTATGAGGAAAACATTAGAAGGGGGTTGAATAGTGTTTATGCAATTTAAAACGATAGTTACACCAAATTAAATTCCGAACCAACAATTAATGCAGAATGTAAATAAACCCTAATCTAATAGCCGAAATTCGTGCCATTGAAATGCAGATGACAAACCGTTGATTATCCTTCGAAGACAGTAGACACACCATCACGATCATGATTGTTGTACGAAGTCGTTGGAGGAACGTTGTTGTTGTTGGAACCATAGCTATAAACCAACGCTCTGATACCAATTGTAATGTCCCTGGATATGAGGAAAACATTAGAAGGGGTTGAATAGTGTTTATGCATTTAAAACGATAGTTACACCAAATTAAATTCCGAACAAACAATTAATGCGGAATGTAAATAAACCCTAAATTGAAACAATGCTAACACAAGGATGTTTCAAGGGTTCGGATTACCCAAGTCAACCCCCGAATTGTTCCCGGTAATCATACGTCCCTTTCACTCGGAAACCACCGGATACTCAAGTTAGAACCCTAACTTGTGGTTTCCTTTAAACCCACTTATAGCAACCTTATAAGTGAAATCGAAATACACTCGAAGTCCTTGACTCCACAACTTAGAAGCAAGCAAATCACTCTCATAAACTGAGAGTTAATCTAATAACGAAATATATGAAATATTGAAATTGCAACACTTACAATCACCTATGCCTTGAAGTAGAACTTGAAGGAGCAAGTGTGTTGTGTGTTGATGTCTCCTTTGAAGAGAGAAAAGACCTTTCTCTTATCACAACCAATTGCCTAGAGGATACCACTTTGATTCTAGGTTGGAGAGCAAGAGATGAAAAGATTGGAATTCTAGGGCTTTTGGATTTGAGAGCTTGAGATGAAAGCCTAGTGTTTTCAATAGAATATGAGTAACTTCTCAATTGAACAGTAGAAGCCCTCTTTATAGGCTTTCCAAAACTCTTAAACGAAATCCCCAAAACCCCTTTGAAATCCGTGGAGAAAAAGCCAACATATAGAAATTACACAGTCGACAGTCGAATGTTGAACAAAACACAGCCGACTGCTGCACTGTGTCAGAGGGTAGGTGAGAATTCAAATGGTAACTTACCACGTGGACAGTCGACTGATGAAGAGAAGACAGGTGCCTGTAAAACCAATAGTCGACTGTAAATCATTTTACATGTGACTGACCGCAATATGGGTAAGCTGAGAAAATCTCTGAAAGTTTTGGAATGACAGGACAGGCGACTGATGTGGAATACACATGCGCCTGTGCCATGGGCAGGCGACTGCGAAACCAACATCAGTCAACTGTCAAAAAACCTGAGACTTTCCAGAGGCAGAGTCTATAGAGAGTTTGAAGACAGATAACTGTTGAAGTATTGACAGTCGACTGTGCCATTGGACAGTCGACTTCAAATACAACATCAGTCGACTGGTACTAAAATGTTAAACATTCCAGAGAGCAGATTCTGCAGAGGAATCGTGGACATGCGATTGTTGAAGCATTGATAATCGACTGTGCCTTGGACATGAGACTATCAATACAACATCAGTTGACTGGCCAGATGAAATTGAAAGTGCTCTTTAGGCTGAAGATAGAAAGTCGACTAATTAACAAATCACAGGCGACTGTATCTTGGACAGGCACCTATAAAATGTACAGCAGTCACCTGAAGGAGTTAAAGATTAGAAAGCCCAAAAATCAATAGATTAAGCATGTGCATAATAGACGACTAAAGAACAAATCACAGTCGACTGATTTGAGATAGGCGACTGTAAAATGTTTAGTAGTCGCCTGTTGAAATCACAACATGCACATGCTTGAGTAAAATGAATTGAAGTCTAAGGAAATGTGATCTAAAGATTTCCTAGGACAGAAATGAAGATGTGTATGTGCTCCAACATAGTTCTACTTCTAAGCTACATACTAGAAGAGAATAAAAGAATTACATTTTTTAGAAGTCTCTCTTCTATCCAAAGTATGAGCTTGAAGTTTTCTAGGAGCTTCAATCACCATCTTTAATCATCCAATCCACTTTTGATGCTGTCATTGATCTTTGAGTGATATCCATTGCTAATTAATCTGCATGATATGCTTAGGCAATGGATTAACTGCAAATAGGGGATTAGTCACAAGTCTTTATGTTTTCTCATCATTAACACAAAGTAGAGAGAAGTCCAATACTCAACAGATTTCACCTTGAGTGGATCCTCCGTCAATACTTTGGATCAGATCCGAGCTCATTCATAGCTTTGCTAAAGCCCGATCCGGAGCAAGGAAGAGTTTAGGGAGAGATAGAATAATTAATTTTAAGTCTTAATCCAAGCATGCTCCAAACTTTTGGGAGCTTCTCGGATTTGGAGACTTGGTGCAATTTTTCCAAGAGGCGCCAGTCCCTATTATATCGGAGGCCAGACCCATTGCTCATCTCACGATCAATGTGTGACTAATTAATTAAAGGAGAAAATTAAATTAATTTTGCCTTACACTAAGTCTAACCTTCAACTAATTTTCTCTCCCTCACCGTTGAGCTTCACAAGTGATACAACCTATCAAAGCGAAGAGCTATGAACTATGAACACATAGAAAAAAATAGTGATCGGTTCCGACTTTATTGACCCCTCAAACGAATGCTCAAAGTTGAACAAAAGTCACGAATCGGCTGAAAATCATAGCCGCCACTAACCCCTAAGGGTATCTGAAGGGTGGGCCCTGCTTGTGGGGCCCACCAGCCAGCTGGGTTTGCCCAGCCCGCTAGGTTTGCCCGCTCACACGGATGGACAGGTCTGACCCACCCGCTGGGCAGGCGGGCTCGAGGCAGAGCCCACCAGTCGGGCTCTGACTCGAGACCGCCCCGGCGAGCTTGACCCGCCTGCATCTGCAGGAGGGCTGGACCCGCCCACGGGCTTAGCCCGCTTTTTAGTTGAGTTCAGTCCACCTAGCAGGCTGGACCCGCCTGTCCAGTCTAGGTTAGGCTGGGCAAAAGCCCAGTTCTGGCCTTTTGGGCTGTAAATTGAGCTTTGAATCTCTGATTGAGCTGATTTTTAATACGTTTGAAAACATGGTTCGAATGGGACTATCACAAGAATCCAAGTAACCTTTTCTATGCCTTTTAAAATATAGTTGTAAACATTTTACAATATATATTTTATTTTCTATTTCATCATATGTAATAATCCACATATTTAATATTAAAATCCATTTGCATCAAATACTAATGAACTAAGGGCATACATCCCTCAACATCTCCCACTTGCACTCAGGATCATTTGTCCCGAATGCAGAAGCTATCTGCAATCTCTTGGCAGTTTGATGTCTTATATCGTAAACTCTTTGCAACTTAATTAATTCCCATACATCCAATGTATAATCTCCCTTAATTCTACCTATTACTTGACAATGGTCTCACTCTGTGTGAGACTATACAGCCTGATCCTACTATATGTATGGCTCGAAACCCTAGACTACAGTGACCACGAGCATCAGGTGCCATCTCTGTTTCGGTACCATACTTATGTGCTTAACTCACTGACATGAGTATTGCTGGAATCACCTGACAGTGTCCGTGATGAATACCATAGTTTTATTCCCCTCTGCAAAACTATGTCGCCAAATCAAGCCTAAGGTTGGTCAAACTGGCAACCGTAATAGCTCGAAGCCGGTTAGTCTCCATCAGTCCTTAGTCAAAATAATGTTGGACTTCATCTAACATACTTTGGCCAAAGTTTTTCACTAAAGACTAAACCAACATATTCGACACTAACTCCAGATAACGGGAGAGACGAATTCTCTCTTAGTCATTACTCTCCTCGCACGCTTCAAATGTCACCCAACCAAAGACCTTTCGACCGGCCTTGCCTCGAAGCTAGGTCAAAAATATAAGTGACACCGTTCACGTACATATTCATACAATGACCTCAAGTCTAAGGACCAACTTACCTATCATAACAGAGAGTTATCACTGACAAATTAGTTATGTTGACCATGTGATAACTCTCGTTGGGTCGTTCAGTGAACTCCTTCTACAATGAGCACATGTGTCTTATCTCCGACTTCGCCAAGTCGAACGACCATGCGATCATTTTCACCACTTCATGGTGAAGACAAAGACATAGTTGTCTATCTGAAGTTTCAATATCCTTTTCTCGAAACATCTATGACTACGAACGATTGCAAACTTATGCTACTAACAGTCAAACAATTCTCCATGACCGAGATCCTCATTTCGATACTTGTTTAATATCACATTAAGTCTTAGGACTTTGCCTAAGTTCTAATGTCGACTACATTTTTATTAACTTAGATAAATTCTTACAATACAGCTTACTGTAATTTTGAACAAGATGTTTGTACACATACACAGAGATAAATTGCCTCGAGTTCGAGGGCATACCTATCTCCTAACATCTTTCACTTGTACTCATGCCCATTTATCCCGGTATCTCATACCACATTTACACATAAGTCTCTCTAGACTTTATGTGGCAGAGCCTTCGTGAGTGAATCTGCTAAACCATCTTTTATAGACTTAAGGAGTTTCTATGTTCATGTTAGACCACACATTTGAATCTCATCCAAATAATTTCCTTTGTCTCTTGAAATCCATAATATTTAATTTTCATGGATCTCATCCAGCTCATCATACCTTATGAGAATAATCCAAAATATCTATTGGTCAATTACACGGTTCATAATCAAGTCTGATGAAGTGTCAAACTCTTTGACCACTTTGTCAAAACATATGTTCTGGCTCCTTGATAGCTCGCATGATTTTTATTCGCTCCCACTGACTTTGAAAACTCTCTGGCTGATTCATATAAGTGTGTTTCTCTAAATCATATTTAAAAATTAGACTATACATAATTGCTCCAGTTTTCATGGTCATCATGAGCATTTTATTCGAGTCTAATCCGAATAAATCTGTACACAGCTGTTGACGAGAAAATTTCATCACAATCCATTTATAGGAGTTCTGATGATAACTATTCTCAACCAGCATGACTTGTACTTCAATCTTTTCCATTTGCATTAATCTTCTGTCTCAAAGATTCACTTGCAGCTAAATGAAACACTTTCATTGGGCACGTCAACCAAAGTCTATACCTTTTTTACGTGCAAGGACCTTTTCCAGATTGCATCAAACCATTTCTTAGAGTCACTACTCCGAATGATATTTTGGAAGCAGTCTAGGCCATCATCAACTATGATGTCTTACTGACTTTTTGTCTCACGAGACTCGAGTAACCTGTGACTTCCTAACGATTTAATTTGAGGAATATCATATTGATAAGGTCCTCACAGAACCTTAACAAAAACCTAGGCACTATTATCTGTGGATTAACACAGAAGGAGGATTGTAACTCAAAGCCACTTGCCATGTATCGCATGATGTCTAACAGAATGCGATTCATGCTCTCCAACACACTAATGTGTTAAGAGACTTCACCTTAGAGAAAAACACATTTTCTTTTAATTACACAAGAATTATATAGCTAAGTATTAGACTCTTCGATCTGATCGAAGAGGTTCAAATACTTCTGTTATTGTATACTCTATCTTAGCGGACTTGTGTTTCATCAAGAACACGCGTCGTAATAAAATAAGTATAACATATCTAGGTTAATTTAGACTTGGGTCTGCATACATCCATATGTACGAGACAACGAGTTCTCCAACTCATTTTTCCACTGTCTTACAGAAGGTGTTTGGCCATCATACCTTTGAGATAAGACTTACAAGTGTCTTTCGACTCATAATACGAGAGGTTAAAACTCTCTTTATGTGACTTGTCAAGTTTGTTCTCATCGGTACGGCCTAGTCTATTTTTCCATAAATAAAGTTTCTATAACTTGCGTATTTGTTTATTAACATTTAATACAATATCGTTATACAAAACATTCACACCAAGGCTTTGCTTTAGAAGCAAAGTGACGACATTCGTCAAAATGTGTACTCCTTTTGTTTAACAATCATCCTGAAATCGTGACATCAAATGTCACATTTTCAGTTCCTCCTACTTTTTCCTTTTCTTATTATGGTCAAAACTTTCTTTCTCAACCGACTTTCCTCAATGCCTCCTCCGTTCTAAATCACATTTAGACAATACTTTCACAACAAAAATTATTAGTTGTGCAAGCACCTCACGTATCCAAACACTTGAGCTTCACAACCTTGAGTTGACTTAACAAGTTGCTTGACTCAATATCTGATTTGGATACATGGTCTTGCACCGCTCATGCACTCATCTTCGAGTCAAATAGTTTGATTGAAGTTTGAAATATTACGGATCGAAGACGTTTTACATACAATCTTAAGTTGACTCAATAAATTGTATGAAGAAACTTGCTTTGAACATCAGTATGTTCAAGCTGCCCCTAATAGAGGTGAGTGACAGGTAGCGTGCTTTTATTTTGTTGGACACAGAGCTCAAGGAAATCATTGTCCGTAAGCTTGTGCTAGGACGGACAGTTTAAGGTCAGTGAGAACCTGGTTTAGACTATCAAACTTGATTTGAGTTGATATTCCTTAAACAATCATCTTGACCAATTAACTTATTCCTTTAGGATATTATGTTTGGATTCCATCATGTTTAACATACAATTTCCCAGTTTAGTAAATGTTCAATGATTTTTAAATATAGTTAAAATGGGTTCTTATTCAACTAAATCCTCCCACTATTTTAGCGATCATCTTAAGCCACATAGATGAACGAATAATACTATTTAGTGGAAAAGGGACCCGATCACCCTGAGTCTCACAACCTTGAGTTGGCTCTACAAGATGCTTAACTCTGCGATCGATAGATGACTCTTCAACAATCAAATCGAATGTGATTCCCTTATGGGTTTTTACCCTAGTCACTTATGACCTTGAGTTGGCTCAACAAATCATAATGACTCGTCTAGTCAGACCCTTGCTTTCTTGTCCGATCCTAACTTACACCGGTACTCAGTTTGTTCACGACACGATCGTTTGTGTTAAGTCGAACTACATCACATGTTTAATGGAATTGGTTCCCAAAAGATGGTCATGTTATAGCTTGAGTTGACTCAACAATTATAACATGAAATCCACAGTTTCCATAATCCAAAAGCATGGAGGGCTACAGCTAACCGTGAAGAAGATTTTTAATGTAATTGACTAGATGTAATCGATGGTGTAACATAATCATAATTCGCATCCTTGTGGTCCAGCAGAACACGGCCAGGGATTTGGTTAGGCTAGGATCACTATTCCCAGTTGAGCTAGGGTACACAACACTAGTCAAAACACACTAGACCGGATCATGTTTCATTGAAAGAAACTTATTATTCATATGTGTGACATCGACTAGATATGACTTCATTGAAACTGATTAATCATATCAACTAGTTGAATCCTAAAATTTGAAATTATTAGGATTGGTTAATAGCTTTTATTAATGTCATTATCAACTATAAGAATTTTTAAGGTGCTATCAGAATCATGTATTAGGCATTTAAACATGTTTAAAGCATAGCATGTCCTTCAAAAAATTATCATATAATTTTCTTAAAGTTTTTAATGGCTAACCCATTAGTTCTTCTTGTAGTATCGCATAATTAACAAGAAACATTATGTAGCCATTAAAATTTATCATCTAAACTAGCATGACAACATAGCAAATAAAATTATCGCATAAATTTTTGCTAAACATGCACCTGAAAATTTTATCTCATAAGTCTAAGTTACACTAAAATTATCATATAATTTTAAAGATCTAACTTATCACAATTATCTCATGATTTTATAATTAGATCTAATTTTCAAAAACCATTTTTTGTTATCCAGCACATGAAAATGACAATTTAATAGTTTAAATAAAACCTCCATCTGATGGAGAAAATATGCTGTATCACATACAATTTATAACTGCAAAATATAGATCATGTAGACCTCACTCTGATACCACTGTAGGGCTTTCTGGTCCTTAGGGCCATAAAATCGACGTCCAGCCCAAGTTGGTTGGACGAAGAAATCAAACAACAGCGGAAAAACATCTTAAAACTATTTTAAGAACATCATTAAAGAGAACAATCTTAGCCAAGATCTCTACTATCCCAGGGTTGGGTCTGACTAAACCCTTACGGATAGATCTATCTAACATATTTGCAATTATAGACACATGTTTTAATTAAACTACATACCTTTCACTTCGTTTCTACAGAATACGAAGCGTCGTTTTCAGCTACATTTCTTTGGCCCCATGTCACTTTCCAAAGACGAACTGCGTCCCGAGCCGCACCCCGTCCCGAGCCGAACCACTTCTCGAACTGCCCCGTGTCGCGAGGCGAGCAACACCCTTGTCAACGAGCCAACCATGCGTCGAAGAAGATTTCACCTTGAGGGTCCACCCTCCGTCAAGACTTCGGATCCGTTCTGAGCTCCTTCGTACCTTTGCTAAAGGTCGATCAGGAGCAAGTAAGAATTTAGGGAGAGAGTGAGAATAATTAATTTTAAGTCTTAATCCGAGGATGCTCCAAACTTTTGGGAGCTTCTCGGATTTGGAGTCTTGGAGCAATTTTTCCCAGAGGAGCCAGCCCCTATTTATATAAGAGGCCAGACCCCTTGCTCGTCTCACGAGTAATGTGGGACTAATAAATTAGGGGAGAAAATTAAATTAGTTTTGCCTTACACTAATGCTAAACTTCAACTAATTTTCTCTCCCTCACCGTTGAGCTTCGCAAATGATATAACCTATCAAATCGAAGAGCTATGAATGGTGAACGCATAAAAAACGACGATCGATTCTGACCTCGTTTGACCTCTCAAACGAATGCTCAAAGTTGAGCAAAAGTCACAAATCTGCTGAAAATCGCAACCGCCACTAACCCCTTAAGGTTTCTGAAGGGTGGGCCCCACCTGTGGGGCCTACCAGCCAACTTGGCAGGCCCAAAGGGTGTGCCCAGACCGCTGGGCATGCCTGCCCGCATGGGCGGGCGAGCATGACTCGCCCACATTAGCAAGCGGACATAGCCCGCCTGGCGGGCGGGTCCAGCCCGCCAAGTGGGATGGACCCCTCTGCATGCTTAGCTCACCTTGTGGACAGGTTCAGCCTATCGAGATGGCTGGACCCGCCCGCCCAATCTGGATTAGGCTGGGCCAAAACTGGGCAAAAGCCCAGTTTTGGCCTTTTGGGTTGTAACTTGAGCTTTGAAGCTCCGATTGAACTGATTTTTGATTCGTTTGATAACATGGTTTGAATGGGTCTATTCCATCCCATGTAACCTTTTCTATGCCTTTATAAAATATATTTGTAAACATTTTACAATATATATTTTATTTTCTAGTGCGTCATATGCAATAATCCACATCTTAAATATTAAAATCCATTTGCATCAAATACAAATGAACTGAGGGCATGCATCCCTCAACACAAACTACATTTCATGGAAGATAATGATGATGATTTATCTTCAATCAAATGGCATAGACCTTTGGAAGATCATGGAGTCATCATATGAGCAACCAACTACTCATTTATCCACGTGGAGTGACTCAGAGAAGGTAAAGAGAAACCTCGAGGCCAAAATAATGAACGCATTCATTTGCTCCTTTAATGCAAATGAGTTCAACTACGTGTCGATGGAGAAACATGATGCCATTGAACCCCATATTGGGGGAAAAAAATTATTCGATTGTTGGGGCATTGATTTCTTGGGACCCTTACCACCATCATTTGGACATGTTTATATTTTAGTTGCTATTGACTATGTTTCTAAATAAGTTGAAGATCTTTCTAATAGGATCAATGACACCTCTGTTGTGCTTAACTTCTTTAAGGATATCATATTCTGAGATTCTGATTGCTAAAGGCCATAGTAAGTGATGCATGGTCACACTTTTGCAATCGCTTGTTTGCAAACAAGATGAAGAAATTTGGGGTGACACACAAGGTCTCTATCATGTACCATCCCCAAACCAATGGTCAAGTGGAACTTGCAAATAGAGAAATCAAAGGCATCCTCCAAAAGACGGTAAACACATCAACGAGAGAGCGGAGCTTTGTGGGCCTACATAACGGCCTACAAAACAATTATAGAGATGTTTACTTACCATCTTGTTTTTTGGAAAATTCTATGTCATTTACATCTAGAGTTAGAGCATAAGTCTTATTGGGCGGTTAAAAAGTTCAATTCTTATATTGACTCATCTCTTGACTCTCGCAGGTTACAACTTGTGGAGCTAGAAGAACTGTGGAGAGAAGTGTACGATAATGCTAAATTGGCTAAGGAGAGGATGAAGTCCATGCATGATTGGATGATTTTAAGGAGAGAATTCAGATCTGGCCAAAAATTCCTTTTATACAACTCGAGACTCCACGTCTTCTGGCGAAGCCTTGCTCCCAGTGGTTTGAGCCATTCATTGTCAACGAAGTGTTTCCACATTGAGCCAAATTGTTGTACAACCAGAAGGATGGGAGCAAGTTCAAGGTGAATTGCCAAAGACTCAAGCATTATCATGAGTCGTGGACCAAGGACACAAGCACCATGAAGCTTGCAGACCCACCTTCGGGTGGAACATAATTTGTGGTGGTCTTTCCAAACTTTAGTTTTAGTTTGGTGTGTGTGTGTGTATTGAAAGGTAAGTGTGTATGTTAATAGACAAATGTACAAGCTCCGCACAGGCAGCCATAAGGGGTTACAAAAATGGGAGAGGCTGGAAAGTAGTCACCAAATAAAAGTAACACCAAGAAGACAGCCCAAACGAAAAAAACAATGCCAAACCAAAAATGCCTCAACAAAGCCCCCAATTACTAAGTACGGGGACGTCAGTAGGATCCTTCTTTTCTTAAAGGATGGGAGAGAAGAGTGCAGGAATATCAATGGAAATCTTTGCCACAAGGACGACTTGGGGAGAGGCCAAGAGTGAAAGACCCGGTTGTTTCGCTCCTTCCAAATGTGCCACACCACGGCAGAGAAGACAAGCATACAGAACCGCCCCACAAGCATGGTGTTCCCTTTTGCTCCAAATCTACATCGAAGGAGGTGGGCGTCCACATGAAGGGATTTGGAGCAAGAGGGAAAACCAAGATTCAACTTGCAAGTGGTCCAAACATAGTCACTGTACTCACACCGAAAGTATATATGACAGGCCGTCTCCTGTTGAGCATTGTAGAGGACGCATGTGGAGGACAAGATGCCCCTGCTGGCCAGGAGGTCAGAGGTGGGGAGCTTGTCTCCAAGAGCTCAGAGGAGAGTGGTCGCATACTTAGGATTATGGCTGGAGAACCAAACCAGGGAGTGAAGGTGGTACGGGGGAGAAGGAACAAGGAAAGAATCCCAATCCACACGAAGGGTGCACCCATAGGGGGAATTCCAATCCCAGAAGTCAGTAGCATCGTCCAAGGAGACTGCTCCAAAATGAGTAGAGAAGGGAAGAAGGATGCCAGGAAGATCCTAGCCACTACCACTCCAATAATCAGATATCTGACGATACATGTGAGCGGTAGGAGGGGGCACAGCCTTGCAATAGGCCTGTAGGGGAGCCAAAGGTCAAACCAAAAGAAGGTGTCCCGACCGTTGTCGACACGACAACGAAGATGCATGGAGGCTGCCGCATGCCCACGAAGGACGTGCTTCAAGAAACCGGAATCCAATGGGCTAGAGAGGCAAAGGTGGAGCGGGGCATCCCTCAAATAAGAAGAACAAATGAAGATAGCCCACGGTGAGGAGGAGTGAAGAAGACGCCATAAGAACTTGATTCTCCCCTACATGCCAACATCACAGAGATTATAGAGGCCAATCCCCCCCTTCCCCCTTCAGCTTACACATATCCTTCCACTTCCAGAGATGAAATATATACATATTTTTTTTTGAAAGGTAAGTGAGTGTTTCATGTATGAAAGCAGTAAATGTACAAAAATTGCAATGGGGCAGACACTTAAACGAAGCATCTTGAGAGAGGCTGAGAAGCATTCACCAAGCGCAAGAATCGTCAAGAGAAAGCCCCAAAACCAAGAGCAATCTCCACCAACAAGGGGGGAACCAATGGGTCAACAAGACCCCAAAAGACTATAACCCTAAACCAGCGACGCACAAGTGCAAGTGGGGTAGGTCCCGAGCTAGGGACGTCTAGAGCTTCTTCTACAGGGAGGGGGCCCGCATCTTCTCAGCTTCCAATCTCTTCCACTCTGTAACGACCGGTGTTTGTAATAAATATTTTATATGAATAATATTGAATTTCCCTTCCTTGTATGTTTTCCTCGGTTGAATCCTCACATTTTAGCTTAAATAACGCCGTAATTCTAGAGTTAGAACGATCCTAGAAGCCATAGAATCTTTCCCGAAGCTTCGCGCTTCGTTTCGGCACTTCTGGTGCATCTTAGTTGGTTCACGAAGGAGAACCAACCGACTAGAATGAGATCTAGTCGGTCGGCAATCCTTCATGGACCGACTAGTTCAACGTATTAAAAATAGCTGAGTTACTGTTTGTCGTTAGTCGGTCTAATTTCAACCTTCGACCGACTAGTTCTCAAACTAGTCGGTCAAGCATTGTACTCAGACCAACTAATTCTGAGTTTCACTGAACAGTAGAGTTACTGTTTGTCGTTAGTCGGTCTAAGAATGATTTCCGACCGACTAGGTTACAAACTAGTCGGTCAGCTGTTGTTCTTCAACCGACTAATTCTTGTACAGTCTTTTCTACAGTAGTTACTGTATATTTTTAGTCGGTTAAGAGTTGCTCTTCAACCGACTAGTTCTAATTCTCTTCTTGTACCTTTTGGTTGCATTTTAGTCGGTCAACGTTGGTCGACCGATCGACTAGTTCTTAAACTAGTCGGTCACCAGTTGTGCTTTGACCGACTAATTTAGTTGACCTGTACCAAAACCTATTCTCGGTTTGCCATTTAGTCGGTCTACGTTAGACGACCGACCGACTAGTTCTTAAACTAGTCGGTCAACCACTCTTCTTTGACCGACTAATTGACCCCGAAACCCTAGATCTATTTTCCAGCCGCCATTTTATTTTTATTTAATCCGTCGATTCCTTCATTCATCATTCATTCTTTCTGAGCCAAGATCATTCACAAATCATCCCCAACCTTCCCCAAATCTTTTCCTTCATCCTCGGAGGTTATTTCTCGCCGTATCTTGCGCCGGATACCGATCTAGGTCGCCGAGATCTCGTTTTTCGGCCGTAGCTTCCCGGGATTGTTCTTCGTCGCCAAAACACGATCTGTTTTGGTGTCTTCCATTCGCTACTCTACGTTTAGTAACTTTAATCCCTTAACCTCTATTAACCCACACCGTAAACTAGAAACCCTAAATTAAAAATGGATTATTAGACATAGGATTTCAATGCAAAACGATTTAGAACTTCCATCTAATCTTTTATTTTGCCATAACAGCGAATTCATCTACCGTAGGACATCGTTCTCGTTACTCACGTCGATCAACAATTCGGTACCAGGCAAGTGAAACTTGCCAACACTTCTTTAGGCCATGTTTTTAGGCCAATTCCTTGTACTGGCGTGAAAGAGACTAGATCGTGAAATGATAGCGATCTAGGCGCAACTTTGTGATCTAGCTTGACAACGAAGCTAGATCCGACACCTTGCCATATCATTCATGCATAGATATCTGCCATGTTTAAGTTCCTTAACTGTACGCATTTGAATTGTTAACTGCCATGCATTGCATCTTACATGTCATCCTAGTTAAACTTGCATCGTAGCACACGCTACACCACATGTACCAAATCTGTATTTCCGTGTTACCGGCTAGGTACCCGTTATGCGGGCATAACCCTACGCCATCCGTATTAAAAACACTTCCTGGCTCGTGATCCAGAAGCGAGCATTCCGTGTTCGGGGGTAATGCCCTAGCTCGACACACGTGGAGGGGTAGGGATAAACGATCACTTGAGCGTAAGAGTTGGCCCGTACAGCCACTCTAGCCAAAGGGCGAAATCTCTGTGCACGATGTGATTACAATTCCAGTACTTGTCTTCTACTTGTTTACTTGCCTTGCCATGTCATTTGCCATGCTATATCATGCCATACTTTACTTTAGAATTGCTAGGTTGCTTTACTTTCATAAGTTGTCATACTTTACTTTAGAACTGCTAGGTTGTTTCCTTTTATAGTTTCCTTGCACAAGTCTTTTTAGACTTGCTGACATGTGCCCCTTCTCTTTGGGTGATGCATGTTAGTTGCTGAGCCAGAGACAGTTGCGGAGGGTGACGAGTTCGTGGAGTTCGTGCCCGAACCTGTTGGTGACGTGGAGTACGAGGACACCGGTGATCAATCTTAGAGATTTTCCGTACTCTTCTTTTGTTAGCTGTGGTTGTCGGTGAGTAACACCGTTTTGTTAGATTCTGTTGGCCATGCTAGGACTTTTGCTTTTGACTCTTTTGTTACCTGGTGGCATTTCTGGTTGTTGGACTTTTGTTGGACTATGAGTTGGAATAATGTTATATTATTGTCTCTCTTTTCCTATTATTGTTATTGTTGTTCTGAGTCACATTACAGGGACCTGCTACTTCGTTTTATTTGACGCTTATCGGACTTGCAGCTTTGCAGCTTCAAGTCCTGCGGACCTTCTCACGCATCGCCTCCATGTTTTTGGGAAGCGGGGCGTGACAGGTTTCTTTGGTGGCCCATGCAGGTCCTATTTTCCGTAACTGTGACTTAATCGAAATAACAATAAGAATTAAAGAAAGTTCAATAAACAAAAATTCAACACCGTGCCTTAGGCTAAGAGTCTGATTTGTTTCGTTTCCCGTGTCAATAGATGGCTGGGAGACGGAATACCCGTGCTGATGGTGGTGTGCCCCCTCGCGACCAGTAGCCGGACCGAGAGCCCACTGCCGGAGAGATGATGAGGATGATGCATCAGATGATGCAGGTGCAGCAAGGAATTCTGCAGACTGTCCGGAATGTTCCGCCTGCTCGTGCAGCGCCGGTTGTCCAGGCTGCCCCTCGCTTCGAGCCCGGAGCGAAGCAATTTCGGGAGCTGGGTCCCGCTTACTTCGATGGGACCGAGGGACCCCTGGCTGCAGATGAGTGGACCAGGAACATGGAAGACAATCTGAAGATGTCGAAGGTCGACCCGACTGGATGGGTTGATCTGGCGAAGCGACAACTGAAGGATAACGCGCGGAACTGGTGGGATGCCGAGGAGGAGTTGTTGGAGGAGCCTATTACTTGGGCTACCTTCAAGTCAAGGTTTGATGAGGAATATTTTCCTAAGGCTGCCATGAGGGAAATGGCTCAGCGCTTTATTGATTTGAAGCAAGGGAATTTGACGGTGGACCAGTACCACCAGGAATTTACGAGGCTGAGTCGTTTTGCATCGAAGATGGTGCAGGATGCTGAGGAGAGAGCCCAGAGGTTTCTGCAGGGGCTTTCTTTGGATCTGCAGAGATATGTCACTTCTTCTGATGTAGAGACTTACCAGAAGGTTCTGATTGCGGCGAAGAGGCAGGAGAGGATTGTGAATCAGAAGAGGGGACAGTTTTCTGGCACTAGGAAGAGGCTTATGGAGCAGGCCAGAGCAGTGGTGAGACCAGGGCACGGGCCCAACCAGCCTGTGCAGTTCAAGAGGCCCGGAGGACCTCCTACTTTGAAGACTTGCAATTTCTGTGGCAAGACTGGGCATGTCAAGGAGCAGTGCCGGAAGATGTTGTGGCAGTGTTTGGTTTGCGGTGATCCTGCGCACACCATGAAGGACTGTCCGAAGTCGAAGCTGCTGTGGAGGGCACCTGTTGCAGCTCATCCGTTGCAGCAGAGGGCACCTGTTCCTGCTGGACATGGAGCGCCGCTCGTTCCGCAGAGGCAGGCGTTTCAGCATGCTGTCCAGCCGAGACGACAGGCATTTCTGATGACTACTGCTGAGAACGAGACGCTGGATGAGGTTATTGCAGGTAACTTTCTATCTAGCTGTTTCTTTCTTAGTCAGTTTGGTTGTTAGATTTGATTAGTTGTTTGCATATGATTGTTTGCTAGAATAGAATTTGATTATTAGACTGTCTGTTAGGTGTGATTTTGGTCTGCGCTATTCCTGCACGAGTTCTCTTTGACTCTGGTGCATCCATGTGCATCATTTCTCGGAGATTCGTGGAGAGGCATTCCTTGTCGACTTCCTCTCTTCCCCAGAGTTGGAACATCGTCACAGGGAATGGTGTGATTTCGGTGCATCGTGGGTGCAATTCTTGCCCGTTGGTGGTCTGTGGACATGAGCTGTATGCTGACTTTATTGTCCACGACATCATCAACTACGATGTTGTGCTTGGGATGGATTGGCTTGCGAGCTTCTATGCTACGATCGACTGTCGGAGGAAGAAGGCGGTGTTCGAGATTCCCGGACATCCTGTGTTTGAGTTCAGCCGTGGCAGCAGTTCGCTTGGTCCGGTCAGGTTTTGGGCCAAGCCGATGGAGGCTGTGGCTATGCTGATGGAGCAGGGTAGGCCTGCTGTAGTGCGTGATTTTGATGACGTCTTCCCCGAGGAGATGTCTGGACTGCCGCCCGATCGAGCTCTGGAATTTTCTATCGATCTGATTCCGGGAGCGCAGCCCATTTCAAAGGCACCTTATCGTATGGCTCCGGCGGAATTTGAGGAGTTGCAGAAGCAGCTGGATGAACTCTTGCAGAAGGGTTACATTAATCCCAGTGTGTCTCCGTGGGGTGCACCGGTCCTACTGGTGAAGAAGAAGGACGGTTTGCGTCGCATGTGCGTGGATTATCGAGGGCTGAATGCGGTGACTGTGAAGAATAAGTACCCATTTCCGCGTATTGATGATATTTTTGATCAACTGGAAGGATCAAGGGTATTCTCCAAATTGGACCTGAGGAGTGGATATCACCAGCTAAAGGTGAGGAAAGAGGATATTCCGAAGACGGCTTTCAGGATGAAGTATGGTCACTACGAGTTCGTGGTTATGCCTTTTGGTGTGACCAATGCGCCCGCAGTATTTATGAACCTGATGAACGTGATCTTCTATGACTATCTAGATAAGTTTGTCATTATCTTCATTGACGACATTCTGATCTATTCTAAGTCAGAGGAAGAGCATGCGTCGCACTTGAGGACGGTATTGGAAATTCTGAGGATGCATCGGTTGTATGCCAAGTATTCGAAGTGCGAGTTCTGGCTGGATAGAGTGGCTTTTCTTAGGCATGTGGTGACTGGTGATGGGATTTCGGTGGATCCTGAGAAGATTCGGGCTATCAGAGAATGGCCTGTTCCGTAGTCAGCGTCTGAGATCCGGAGTTTCCTTGGACTTGCAGGTTATTACCGGTGATTCATCAAGGATTTCTCCCGTATTGCCGAGCTGATGACCAGGTTGATGCGGAAGGATGTATCTTTTGATTGGTCCGTTGGATGTGAGGAAGCTTTTGGTGTTCTGAAGGAGTGGTTGACGTCTGCCCCTGTTCTTGTTGTGACCGATCGGAGTGGAGGATTCGAGATCTTTTGCGATGCTTCTGGCAAAGGTCTTGGATGTGTGTTGCATCAGCATGGGCACGTGGTCGCGTATGCTTCTCGTCAGCTTAAGGCTCACGAGAATAATTACCCGACGCACGATTTGGAGTTGGCTGCTGTCGTGTTTGCGCTGAAGATTTGGAGGCACTTCCTGCTGAGTGAGAAAGTGAAGATTTTCACCGATCACAAAAGCTTGAAGTACATTTTCATACAGAAGGAGCTCAACATACGACAGCGTCGGTGGTTGGAGCTCATGGCAGACTATGAGATCGAGTTGGAATATCACCCGGGTAAAGTGAATGTAGTTCCTGATGCGTTGAGTAGGCTTCCAGCGGTGATGTTGTTGACTTCGCAGTGGAGATTGCAGCAGGATTTTTTTGAGTCTGGAGTTGAAGTGGTTCTGCCTGGAGAGACTTCTTCGTTGATGTATATGCAGATACAGTCGACGATCGTGGATCGGATCAAGGCTGGGCAGAGTAGTGACCCGAAGTTGGTAAAGATTCGAGAGATGGTGGAAGCGGGTCTGCAGACTAATTTTGTGATTCACGAGGATGGCTCGCTGAGGTTTGGAGCCAGGTTGTGTGTGCCTGCGGGAGATATCAGAGAGGAGCTGTTGGTAGAGGCACACAGTTCGCCGTATTCTGTGCATCCTGGTGGGACCAAGATGTACAAGGATCTTCGTTTGAATTTCTGGTGGCATGGGATGAAGAGGAGCGTGGCTCAGAGTGTGGCCAAGTGCTTGGTTTGCCAGCAGGTTAAAGCGGAGCATCAGCGTACGGCAGGGTTGCTACAACCGCTTCCGATTTCGGAGTGGAAGTGGCAACACATCACTATGGACTTCGTGACTAGACTACCTCGGAGTCCGAAGCAGAATGACGCGATTTGGGTGATCGTACACCGATTGACCAAATCCGCGCACTTTATCCCGTTCCGAGTAGGACAGTCCACTGAGGCGCTGGCGAGGAGATATATGGAGGTAAATTCTTTTACTTTCCATTTTTTTACTTCCTTTCCTCGAATAGTTAGTGATGGAACGTGTTCGTGCAGGAGATCGTTCGACTGCACGGAGTCCCTGTGAGTATCGTGTCGGACAGAGACACGAGATTCACGTCTCAGTTCTGGCAGAGTCTGCAGAAGAGTTTGGGTACGAGTCTGAGTTTCAGCACGGAGTACCATCCGCAGACGGATGGCCAGTCTGAGAGGACGATTCAGATCTTGGAGGACATGCTGAGGGCGTGTATGTTGGATTTTAAGGGTTCGTGGGTGGACCATCTACACCTGGTGGAGTTCTCTTATAACAACAGCTTCCAGGCGAGTATTGGCATGGCACCATTCGCTGCGCTATACGGAAGGAAATGTCGATCGCCACTGAGTTGGGATGACGTTGGAGATCGGGAGCTGTTGGGACCTGAGATGATCGTGGAGGCTGTGGATGTTGTCAGAAACATTCGGGAGCGACTGAGGATTGCTCAGGACCGTTTTAAGCATTGGGCTGATGCTAAACGGCGTCCGTTGGAGTTTCAGCCTGGTGACCACGTGTTTCTGAAGATTTCCCCGAATCGAGGAGTAATTCGCTTTGGGAAGCGCGGGAATCTGAGCCCGAGATACATTGGACCGTTTGACGTCCTGGAGAGGGTTGGCGAGGTAGCCTACCGCTTAGCCTTGCCGCCATCTTTGGTTGGAGTTCACGACGTCTTCCATGTGTCGCAGCTTCGTCGTTATGTTAGCGATCCGTCTCACGCTGTGGATTTCTCGGAGATCACCGTTCACCCTGATCTGACGTATGACCAGCTACCAGTTCAGATTTTGGACAGGCGTCAGAAGTCACTTCGGAACAAGACCGTAAATCTTGTGAGGGTGATGTGGCGACACGGCTCGCCAGGAGAGTCTTCTTGGGAGAGGGAAGATGAGATGCGTGAGCGCTACCCACTTTTGTTCCCTGACACGTGAGTGTTAGGAAATTCCGAGGGCGGAATTTTTCTTAAGGTGGGGAGGATGTAACGACCGGTGTTTGTAATAAATATTTTATATGAATAATATTGAATTTCCCTTCCTTGTATGTTTTCCTCGGTTGAATCCTCACATTTTAGCTTAAATAACGCCGTAATTCTAGAGTTAGAACGATCCTAGAAGCCATAGAATCTTTCCCGAAGCTTCGCGCTTCGTTTCGGCACTTCTGGTGCATCTTAGTTGGTTCACGAAGGAGAACCAACCGACTAGAATGAGATCTAGTCGGTCGGTAATCCTTCATGGACCGACTAGTTCAACGTATTAAAAATAGCTGAGTTACTGTTTGTCGTTAGTCGGTCTAAGTTCAACCTTCGACCGACTAGTTCTCAAACTAGTCGGTCAAGCATTGTACTCAGACCGACTAATTCTGAGTTTCACTGAACAGTAGAGTTACTGTTTGTCGTTAGTCGGTCTAAGAACGATTTCCGACCGACTAGGTTGCAAACTAGTCGGTCAGCTATTGTTCTTCACCCGACTAATTCTTGTACAGTCTTTTCTACAGTAGTTACTGTATATTTTTAGTCGGTTAAGAGTTGCTCTTCAACCGACTAGTTCTAATTCTCTTCTTGTACCTTTTGGTTGCATTTTAGTTGGTCAACGTTGGTCGACGACCGACTAGTTCTTAAACTAGTCGGTCACCAGTTGTGCTTTGACCGACTAATTTAGTTGACATGTACCAAAACCTATTCTCGGTTTGCCATTTAGTCGGTCTACGTTAGACGACCGACCGACTAGTTCTTAAACTAGTCGGTCAACCACTCTTCTTTGACCGACTAATTGACCCCGAAACCCTAGATCTATTTTCCAGCCGCCATTTTATTTTTATTTAATCCGTCGATTCCTTCATTCTTCATTCATTCTTTCTGAGCCAAGATCATTCACAAATCATCCCCAACCTTCCCCAAATCTTTTCCTTCATCCTCGGAGGTTATTTCTCGCCGTATCTTGCGCCGGATACCGATCTAGGTCGTTGAGATCTCGTTTTTCGGCCGTAGCTTCCCGGGATTGTTCTTCGTCGCTGTTTCAGAGTGTTTTCTCACTACAAAGCGTTGACCGTGGACAACCCGGTCAACCTGGTCAAGAGGCCCGCTTGGGTCCCTCGGGTGAGTCGAGATGGTGCAGACGAGGCTCGAGTCGGATCTACAGACGATGTGGAGCGCGTCGGCTGGGTCGAATCGGGGTCCTTGGCCGTTGGTTGGACGAGGGGAAGCCTCGGCCTGGGTTGAGACGTTCGGCCTCGGTCGGTTACGCTCGGCCTCGGCGGTCGGACGACGAGGGGAAGCCTCAATCGTCCAGCTGGTTGCGTGATCGGTGAGGGGCGGAGGGGAAGCCTCGGCCCGTGGATTGGATATCCTCCTGCTTAGACGAGAACACTCATCAGGGGGGCCGGACCTTGGTTCCGGCCAAAACCCCTCCGATGCCTAAGTCAGACAGTGATCTGAAAGAGGAGGCCCGGCGGAGACGGTACGACTCGAAAGGAGATCGGTACGGCGTCCCACGGCGCGAGCGGGGGAGGAAGGAGGAGAAATGGGGGAACTGGGTCGTTGCTGGAGTACCTTAGGTTTTGAATACCTGAGATGCGGTCCTTTGTCCTGTAACGGTCGGTTTCCGATCGTACTTTCTTTGTGCACGTGCTCTTGATTGTGCACGTGTTTATTATTGACTTTATTTGATTTTGAATATTATTGAGTGATATATCGACGTGATCGTCTCTGGAAGTATTAGATAGTGGAATAACTTTGTATCAACACATCTCGAGTCGTTCTTCAGCGACGCTATCTTAATTGACGTGATGTCGCGACTTTCTGTTTTGATGCGAAACGTTACGAATTTTAGTTTCGTCTCTCGAAATCAAAATTTAGATCCGTCTTCTCCGCTGACTTTCTTTAGTCATCTAGAACACCCCATAATTATTTTATAATTATTGGACTTAATTTGACCTATTTTCCATTTTTTTGAAAGTTTTAAATAATTTTAAAATATATTTTTATAAAAGTTTTAATTACAATAAAATTACTATATTATAATAGCGTATTAAGGAATTTTTAGGAAAAATTTTAGAATTTTTGGCAGCACCAATTTTGCGTGAGGGAGAGGAGAGTAATTTTAACTAATTTAATTATTTTAAATTATTTTAATAAAGTTTTTCCGAACCCAAACCCTAAACCTAGCTCTAACCTATTTAAGTTAGCCCTAGGAAAAGTATTTTCGTCATTGCTCAAAACCCTAGCCGCCGTTTCATCTTCTAAAGCTTCGTCGCAACGTTGCGACGATCGCAACGTGCACGACCGGAGCTCTCCCCCGCAAATCCCCTTGCACGACCGGAGCAGCACCCCGCATCGCCGCTCGCACAGCCGCTGCATCATCCCCCCGCTGTCGCCCGCTCCGACTGAGGCTCCCTCTCGGTCTGACCGAAGGAATTTCTCGCACAGCCGCCCGCTCCGCTCCGCTCCGCATCGCCAGCGCCTGACCGACCCGCCCCGTCGGTCTGACCGAGGCCCGCTCCGCACCCGAAGCCGCTCCGCACCCCGCTTCGCTGCCAGCTTCGTCCAAGCGCCCGACCGACAAGATCTGTCGGTCTGACAGACAAGAACCCTCGCACCGACGCCGTGCCGACCTCCCCCGCATCGCAGCTCGCACGACCGAGAGCTTCTCTCGGTCTGACCGAGAGAAACCCTCGCACCGAGGGTGAACGACCGACGGCCTAGTGTCGCAAGTGGGTTTCTCCCACACCAACTTCTGTGGTGGGCCCCCCAAGTGCTCCTGAGGTGTTGTGGGCCCCCCTTGGACCCCTAGCACTGCTGTGGGCCCCACTTGGACGTACCACTTCGCGGATTTGCCGTCTACGACGTTGCGACACGTCGTAGGCCTTCGTCGCAAGTTCGAACTTTTGGAGAGACGTGCGAGGACCAGATCTGAAGCCGAGGAGTCCTCCGATCAGACCCGACATCCAATCAACAGCAAACTCCGATTCAGGTTGGTTCCCCGAAACTCGTAGAAACCCCCACAATAGCTGACTGAACCCTAAAATAAAAACCGTCAACTTGAACTAAATTTAATTTTCAGCTCCTGTAAAACGTTGTAAGAACATAGAAAATCGACGAACGGACAAATTTGACTGTGCACATAGGATAGATCGTCGATTAGGTTGATACATCAAAAAGTGACTTTTGACGAATAGGATAGTCCCGAAAACCTAGAAACGAAACCTAATAGGATTTGACGAATTCCCGACCTGACACCGTCGCCGTGACTGTTTCAGACGGACTACCGCGGACGCGACGACTGGACGAGACGCTTCGGGAGGACGACACACTCGCCATCGCAGGCAAGTGTATCCACTTGCACTTTTTGGCCGTGATTAGGCCTTAGTTGGTTAGAACTGTTAGACTGTGAACGAATAGAACCGGACGTGAAATGATAGCGTCCGGGACGGCTCCTGACGGCTCAGACTTGACGACGAAGTCTGAGCCTGACAACAACAACTTTTGATGCTTTAGGCCTATCATGTGTGTGCGTGCGTGTGGACACCCTAGAATAACTCTCCCGTACACTGGTCGTGTCTTGTCACTGTTATACACACTGGTCGTGTCTTGTCACCGTGTTACAAAAAGCCTTCGGGTGTTTCAGATGCTTCCCGAGCGGAAGTGATCTCCGAGTTACAAAAGCCTTCGGGCGTTTCAGATGCTTCCCGAGCGGAAGTGATCTCCGTGTTACAAAAAGCCTTCGGGCGTTTCAGGTGCTTTCCTTGCGAAAGTGATCTCCGTGATACAAAAAGCCTACGGGCGTTTCAGGTGCTTTCCTTGCGAAAGTGATCTCCGTGCTTCCTGTCCTGAGTTCTGGGGTTTGGGGTAGGGTTGAGCGTGCGCACGGGGAGAGGGTCTGATCCCCCTCAACCCGTAAGGCGTGAACCCTTCGTGTCGTGTCGTGCCGTGACTTGTCGTGTCCTACTTGTCTTGTCTGTCTTCGTCTTGTCCTGACACCTTTAGGCTAGTCCCGTAGTCGGTAGCACACGCTACGACTACTGCCTGCTACGTTTTACTTTCCTGCTACGTTACTTTTCTTGTACTTGTCGCAACCCCAGCATGCTAATCAACCAGTAAAACGTTGTCTAAAAAGTTGATACACTTGCAGTTTGGTCTAACCCTTTTTGTAGACCTGACCTGACGTACAGTTCCTTCTTTTGGTGTTGTACGTCAGGTGTTGAGCCAGAGTACGTTGACGAGGCGGACTTGCCAGCTGACGGAGAGTCGGAGGACGTTGATCCGGAGTACGACCCGGAGGAGGACCAGAGTTAGAGGCCCCTTGTTGCTGATCCAGATTTCTATTCCAGTTTAGATTGGGTGGGTAGCACCTGTTGCTTTCTTGTCTAGGTTGGGTGCTTGCACCAGTAGTTTCCGTTTCTGCAGTTGTAGCCTTCGGGCGTTTTAGACTCTCAGTACTTTTGGATGTTTTAATTTGGAATAAAATGAAATGATATCTCTTTTCAATACTTTGTTGTTTCCGTACTAACTTGCAGGGACCTGTTGCCTTTGTTTGGAATATCACAGACGCTTATTGGGTCTGGGCTCTTTGCCCTGGCCTAAGCGGGCCTTAGTCACACTTCGCCTTCGACCTTTTTGGGAAGCGGGGCGTGACAGGTTTTAGTGGTGGCCCATGCAGGTCCCCTACTTCTGCGAATACAGAAAAATCGAAGTATTGGAATTCATTTTATTATCATCCGATAATTGTACGAGTCTAACCTCTGTGTTTCTATCAATAGGATGGCCGGACGACGTGTTACCCGATCGGGGAACTTAGGCGATGGAGCTTCGGAGGACCAGAGCGGAGACTTCCGTCAGTTTCTGGGTGTGATGAGGGAGATGCTGGATGTTCAGCATCAGTTGGTTCAGCAGTCCCAGCGTGCTGCCCAGGCTGTTCCAGTTGCACCAACACCACCTCCACCTGCCCCTCGAGCTGCTCCAGGAGTGAAGCAGTTCAACGAGCTCCAGCCAAAGACATTTTCGAGGAAGGAGGGACCCCTAGCTGCTGACGAGTGGATCCAGAGTACGGAGCAGAAGTTAGTTGCTGCGAAGATTCCTGATGATACCCGTGTGGAGATAGCAAAGATGCAGCTGACGGAGAATGCGAGGAACTGGTGGCGCATCGAGGAGAGGCGTCTTGAGAAGCCAGTGGGATGGAAGACCTTCAGGTCTATGTTCAAGGATAAGTACTTCACCAAGTCTGCTAGGAGGGAGCTGCTGAGCAGGTTTATAGATCTGAAGCAGGAGAACATGACAGTCGAGGAGTACGAGGCGGAGTTTGAGATGCTGAGCCGATTTGCTCTGCACATGGTGAAGAAGGAGGAGAAGCGAGCTGATCGCTTTCGTCAGGGACTGCGTCCGAAGATTCAGGCTTCTATGTCTTCGGCGAGTTTCACGACTATGAGAGTGGTGCTGGATGCTGCGAAGAATCATGAGCTTATTTCGCTCCTACCTGACCCTCCAGCTGATAAGGGGAAGCGTCCTATGGAGCAGTACCGGCCACCTGCCAGGCCAGCGATGAGGCCAGTTCAGACAGTACCATTCAAGAGGCCTGGAGCACTAGTTCAGAATCAGGGCAAGGGCCCGTGCCACTTCTGCGGAAAGCTTGGACATGTTCAGGCCACCTGCAGGAAGAAGATGGGGCTATGATTAGTTTGTGGAGATGCCTCACATGCTGCGAGGGATTGTCCGAGGGCTCGTCAGGCTGTGGTTGGAGCACCAGCCCCGTTGCAGATGAGTGCGCCTGCTCCAGTTCAGAGAGGATCTGCTGCTCGTGGACCACCTTTGCCGCCACAGAGGCAGATGTACCAGAGAGCAGCACAGCCCCAGAGGCCGGCGTATACCATGACTGCTGCTGAGACTGAGGAGCTGGATGGAGTTATAGCAGGTAACCCTTGATCCTAGTTTTTCATTTCATAGTTTAGATCTTTTATTTGTGTTTCTTGGTTGACTTGTTGTTAGAGTAGTTGATTTGACCGTAGTTCCCTTATATCTTAGGCACCATTCTAGTGTCCTCTCACCCAGCCTTGGCTTTGTTCGACTCCGGTGCATCTATGTGCATCATATCCCGGAGGGTTGCAACAAAGCACTCTATCCCCACCCATACACTCCCTAAGTGTTGGGACATTACCACCGGGAACGGAGTGGTGACGGTAAATTTGGGATGTCGATCGATTTCTTTAGTGATCAGTGGACACGAGCTCTTTGCAGATTTCATTGTCCACGATCTGCCACATTTCGATGTCGTTCTTGGCATCGATTGGTTGGGAGATTTCCACGCCTCGATCGACTGTCACAGCAAGAGGGTGGTGTTTCGGATTCCAGGTCATCCGGAGTTCGAGTTCCGCAGCAGGGATGAGTCGCTTGGGCCCATCAGATTTCGGGCCAAGCGAGAGGTGCCGATTGCGACAGCCATGCAGATGGAGATGGAGATCGAGAGACCATCAGTCGTCAGAGACTTCGACGACGTCTTCCCGGAGGATATCTCAGGTTTGCCACCCGACAGAGCTTTAGAGTTTGGAATTGATCTTATGCCGGGAGCGCAACCGATATCGAAGGCGCTGTACCGTATGGCCCCCGCTGAGCTCGAGGAGCTGCGGAAACAGTTGGATGAGTTGTTGCAGAAGGGTTTCATCCACCCTAGTGTGTCACCGTGGGGTGCACCTGTTTTGCTTGTAAAGAAGAAGGATGGGTCCCGCAGGATGTGCGTGGACTATCGAGGATTGAATGTTGTCACCGTAAAGAATAAGTATCCGCTGCCACGCATCGACGATATCTTTGACCAGCTTGGAGGTTCGAGAGTCTTCTCGAAGTTGGACTTGAGGAGTGGATACCACCAGTTGAAGGTAAAGAAAGACGATGTTCAGAAGACGGCTTTCCGAACAAAGTACGGACATTATGAGTTCGTGGTCATGCCGTTTGGCGTAACCAATGCACCGGCTGTGTTCATGAATTTGATGAATTTAATATTCTACGACTTCCTGGACAAGTTTGTCGTCATCTTCATTGATGACATTCTTATTTATTCGAAGTCTGAGGAGGAGCACAGCTGTCATCTGAGGACAGTGCTGGAGACGCTGAGGAGACATAAGCTTTATGCCAAGTATAGCAAGTGCGAGTTCTGGCTGGATAGAGTCGCATTCCTGGGACACGTGGTGTCCGATGATGGCATATCTGCGGATCCGGAGAAGGTTAGAGCAGTCAGAGATTGGCTGACTCCGCAGTCAGCGTCCGACATCAGGAGCTTCCTTGGTTTAGCAGGCTATTATCGGCGGTTCATCAAAGATTTCTCGAAGATTGCAGAGCCGATGACGAAGCTGACGAGGAAGGACGAGGAGTTTATTTGGTCAGATGCTTGTGAGGAGGCCTTCAGTATCTTGAAGGCGAGATTGACCACGGCACCGGTGTTGGCAGTACCGGATCGAAGCGGAGGCTTCGAAGTTTATTGTGATGCATCAGGGAAGGGCCTAGGATGCGTCTTGCATCAGCATGGCCACGTGGTCGCGTATGCTTCTCGTCAGTTGAGGACTCATGAGAAGAATTACCCGACGCACGATCTGGAGTTGGCAGCAGTGATTTTTGCACTGAAGATTTGGAGGCACTTCTTGCTAGGAGAGAGTGTGAAGATTTTCACCGATCACAAGAGCTTGAAGTACATCTTTACGCAGAAGGAGCTCAACATGCGTCAGAGGCGATGGTTAGAGCTCATGGCTGACTACGAGATTGATTTGCAGTATCATCCGGGGAAGGTGAACGTAGTGCCGGATGCCTTGAGTAGACTTCCTACTGCGATGATGCTTGCAGCAGACTGGAGGATTCAGCAGGAGCTGAGGGAGATGGACTTGGAGGTTGTCCTACCTGGTGTGGTTCGTTCGTTCATGAATTTACAGATTCAGTCCACAATCGTGGATCGGATCAAGGCAGCACAGGCAGGGGATCCGAAGCTGCAGAGGATCAGGAGGCAGGTTGAAGCTGGACTACGGACGGAGTTCGTGATTCATGAGGATGGTTCGCTACGGTACGACAGTAGACTCTGTGTACCTGCAGGTGATGTTCGCGAGGAGCTGTTGAGCGAGGCTCATAGCTCGCCATATTCTATACATCCTGGAGGCACCAAGATGTATAAGGACCTCCGTCTGAATTATTGGTGGATTGGCATGAAGAGGAGTGTGGCACGGAGCGTTGCCAAGTGTTTGATATGCCAACAGGTGAAGGCTGAGCACCATCGTACTGCTGGGTTGTTGCAACCGCTTCCCATTCCAGAGTGGAAGTGGCAACATATTACGATGGACTTCGTGACTGGTTTACCTCGGACCCCGAGGCAGAACGACGCAGTTTGGGTGATCGTGGATCGGTTGACCAAGTCTGCGCACTTTATCCCCTTCCGAGTGGGCCAGTCTACGGAAGCTTTGGCGAGGAAATATCTGGAGGTAAAGTTCCGTTCTACTTTTACTTCTATTCTGATTTTCGCTTTGAAATAGTCGTGACGTAGACCGTGTACGTGCAGGAGATTGTACGCTTACATGGAGTCCCCGTGAGCATTGTGTCTGACCGAGACACGAGGTTCACGTCTCAGTTCTGGAGAAGTCTGCAGGAGCATGTGGGTACGAGTCTGAGTTTCAGTACGGCGTACCACCCGCAGACTGATGGCCAGTCCGAGAGGACTATTCAGATTCTGGAGGATATGCTGCGAGCTTGTGCGCTCGATTTGAAGGGATCATGGGAGGACCATCTTCACTTGGTGGAGTTTTCATATAACAACAGCTACCAGGCGAGCATTGGTATGGCGCCGTTTGCTGCCTTATATGGAAGGAAATGTCGATCGCCACTGAGCTGGGATGACATCGGAGATCGAGAGCTGTTGGGTCTGGAGATGATAGTTGAAGCTGTGGATGTCGTGAGGGACATCAGGGAGAAGCTTAGAGTTGCACAGGATCGCTTCAAGCATTGGGCAGATGCCAAGAGGAGACCTTTGGAGTTTCAGCCTGGAGATCACGTCTTCCTGAAGATTTCTCCGAACCGCGGAGTTATTCGTTTTGGGAAGAAGGGCAAGCTGAGTCCGAGGTATATTGGGCCATTTGACGTGCTAGAGCGTGTGGGAGCAGTGACCTATCGCCTTGCTCTGCCACCATCTTTGGAGGGTGTTCACGACGTATTCCACGTATCTCAGCTATGTCGGTACGTCAGTGATCCGTCGCACACGGTCGATTTCTCGGAGATTACGGTTCGACCGGACCTGACATATGACCAGCAGCCTGTACAGATCTTGGACCGTCGACAGAAGCAGTTGAGGAATAAGATAGTCGACCTGGTGAGAGTGATGTGGCGTCACGGATCGCCTGGAGAGTCCACCTGGGAGCGTGAGGATGATATGAGAGAGCGCTTCCCGCATCTCTTTCCCAGCAACGCTTGATGCTGATTCCGAGGACGGAATCATTTCTAAGTTGGGGAGGATGTAACGGTCGGTTTCCGATCGTACTTTCTTTGTGCACGTGTTTATTTTTGACTTTATTTGATTTTGAATATTATTGAGTGATATATCGACGTGATCGTCTCTGGAAGTATTAGATAGTGGAATAACTTTGTATCAACACATCTCGAGTCGTTCTTCAGCGACGCTATCTTAATTGACGTGATGTCGCGACTTTCTGTTTTGATGCGAGACGTTATGAATTTTAGTTTCGCCTCTCGACATCAAAATTTAGATCCGTCTTCTCCGCTGACTTTCTTTAGTCATCTAGAACACCCCATAATTATTTTATAATTTTTGGACTTAATTTGACCTATTTTCCATTTTTTTGAAAGTTGTAAATAATTTTAAAACCTATTTTTATAAAAGTTTTAATTACAATAAAATTACTATATTATAATAACGTATTAAGGAATTTTTAGGCAAAATTTTAGAATTTTTGGCAGCACCAATTTTGCGTGAGGGAGAGGAGAGTAATTTTAACTAATTTAATTATTTTAAATTATTTTAATAAAGTTTTCCCGAACCCAAACCCTAAACCTAGCTCTAACCTATTTAAGTTAGCCCTAGGAAAAGTATTTTCGTCATTGCTCAAAACCCTAGCCGCCGTTTCATCTTCTAAAGCTTCGTCGCAACGTTGCGACGATCGCAACGTGCACGACCGGAGCTCTCCCCCGCAAATCCCCTTGCACGACCGGAGCAGCACCCCGCATCGCCGCTCGCACAGCCGCTACATCGTCCCCCCGCTGTCGCCCGCTCCGACCGAGGCTCCCTCTCGGTCTGACCGAAGGAATTTCTCGCACAGCCGCCTGCTCCGCTCCGCTCCGCATCGCCAGTGCCTGACCGACCCGCCCCGTCGGTCTGACCGAGGCCCGCTCCGCACCCGAAGCCGCTCCGCACCCCGCTCCGCTGCCAGCTTCGTCCAAGCGCCCGACCGACAAGATCTGTCGGTCTGACCGACAAGAACCCTCGCACCGACGCCGTGCCGACCTCCCCCGCATCGCAGCTCGCACGACCGAGAGCTTCTCTCGGTCTGACCGAGAGAAACCCTCGCACCGAGGGTGAACGACCGACGGCCTAGTGTCGCAAGTGGGTTTCTCCCACACCAACTTCTGTGGTGGGCCCCCCAAGTGCTCCTGAGGTGTTGTGGGCCCCCCTTGGACCCCTAGCACTGCTGTGGGCCCCACTTGGACGTGCCACTTCGTGGATTTGCCGTCTACGACGTTGCGACACGTCGTAGGCCTTCGTCGCAAGTTCGAACTTTTGGAGAGACGTGCGAGGACCAGATCTGAAGCCGAGGAGTCCTCCGATCAGACCCGACATCCAATCAACAGCAAACTCCGGTTCAGGTTGGTTCCCCGAAACTCGTAGAAACCCCCACAATAGCTGACTGAACCCTAAACTAAAAACCGTCAACTTGAACTAAATTTAATTTTCAGCTCCTGTAAAACGTTGTAAGAACATAGAAAATCGACGAACGGACAAATTTGACTGTGCACATAGGATAGATCGTCGATTAGGTTGATACATCAAAAAGTGACTTTTGACGAATAGGATAGTCCCGAAAACCTAGAAACGAAACCTAATAGGATTTGACGAATTCCCGACCTGACACCGTCGCCGTGACTGTTTCAGACGGACTACCGCGGACGCGACGACTGGACGAGACGCTTCGGGAGGACGACACACTCGCCATCGCAGGCAAGTGTATCCACTTGCACTTTTTGGCCGTGCTTAGGCCTTAGTTGGTTAGAACTGTTAGACTGTGAACGAATAGAACCGGACGTGAAATGATAGCGTCCGGGACGGCTCCTGACGGCTCAGACTTGACGACGAAGTCTGAGCCTGACAACAACAACTTTTGATGCTGTAGGACTATCATGTGTGTGCGTGCGTGTGGACACCCTAGAATAACTCTCCCGTACACTGGTCGTGTCTTGTCACTGTTATACACACTGGTCGTGTCTTGTCACCGTGTTACAAAAAGCCTTCGGGCGTTTCAGATGCTTCCCGAGCGGAAGTGATCTCCGTGTTACAAAAGTCTTCGGGCGTTTCAGATGCTTCCCGAGCGGAAGTGATCTCCGTGTTACAAAAATCCTTCGGGCGTTTCAGGTGCTTTCCTTGCGAAAGTGATCTCCGTGATACAAAAAGCCTACGGGCGTTTCAGGTGCTTTCCTTGCGAAAGTGATCTCCGTGCTTCCTGTCCTGAGTTCTGGGGTTTGGGGTAGGGTTGAGCGTGCGCACGGGGAGAGGGTCTGATCCCCCTCAACCCGTAAGGCGTGAACCCTTCGTGTCGTGTCGTGCCGTGACTTGTCGTGTCTGTCTTCGTCTTGTCCTGACACCTTTAGGCTAGTCCCGTAGTCGGTAGCACACGCTACGACTACTGCCTGCTACGTTTTACTTTCCTACTACGTTACTTTTCTTGTACTTGTCGTAACCCCAGCATGCTAATCAACCAGTAAAACGTTGTCTAAAAAGTTGATACACTTGCAGTTTGGTCTAACCCTTTTTGTAGACCTGACCCGACGTACAGTTCCTTCTTTTGGTGCTGTACGTCAGGTGTTGAGCCAGAGTACGTTGACGAGGCGGACTTGCCAGCTGACGGAGAGCCGGAGGACGTTGATCCGGAGTACGACCCAGAGGAGGACCAGAGTTAGAGGCCCCTTGTTGCTGATCCAGATTTCTATTCCAGTTTAGATTGGGTGGGTAGCACCTGTTGCTTTCTTGTCTAGGTTGGGTGCTTGCACCAGTAGTTTCCGTTTTTGCAGTTGTAGCCTTCGGGCGTTTTAGACTCTCAGTACTTTTGGATGTTTTAATTTGGAATGAAATGAAATGATATCTCTTTTCAATACTTTGTTGTTTCCGTACTAACTTGCAGGGACCTGTTGCCTTTGTTTGGAATATCACAGACGCTTATTGGGTCTGGGCTCTTTGCCCTGGCCTAAGCGGGCCTTAGTCACGCTTCGCCTCCGACCTTTTTGGGAAGCGGGGCGTGACATGTCCTGTCGTCCTCCTAGCCCCTTTATAGACCTCCGCCGTGATTGTCCCCGACCCACGTCGCTCGTCCGCCCTCAATCGTGCCCCCTCAATCCGCCCCCCCCCCCCCCCCGTCGCCGCTCCCTGCGCCATGCCAGCATCTCCCCTTAACTGCCATTCAGTGGTCACGGAACCGGGGGAGCGGTTATCGCAGGAGTGGGCGAGTGGCCAGCGTGTTATCGGGGCCGGGCCGGATCAACATTCGGGGGGGGGGTCCCTTATAGGGCCTTTATTGAGTGGGCCTGAGCGCGCAGATGGGCTCTTGACCGGCAGTCGGGTTTCTGGGCTCGTGTCTTTCGGGTCTCGGTTAAATATGCGTAACAATTGCCCCCATCGGTCGGGTTGATCGGCTTCGGCCGGTTCGGCTCGGCCGATGCGACTTCCGCCGACTTTGACAGGCTCGTCAGTTGATGCCGACTCATTTATTAGTCGTCATCATGAGTTGGTCCGTTCGATACTTTAAGGCGCGGGCTCCGAAGCGTCGTCGGTCCTCTGATGCTGCCACGTGTAGCTGCGAGCTTATCCCCACCGCTCGCGGGGTCGTCTTAAGTTGAGAAGCCGAGGGGTTCGTGAGCCGCCCTCGGTGGGGTCGATCGGCCTTGGCTTGCTCGGTTCGACCGATGTGCCTCCTGGGATTCCGAGTGGCGCTTTAATCGAGGTGTGGTCATAAATGTAGGTCATGATGAGGCGGATCAATTGGACTTCCCTTGGCGCCGATTTCGAAACGCCGCCGGTTCTTTGAGGCCTGCCACGCATTCTTATCAGGCGCTTCGAATTCGTCCCTGTGTCCGGTATATAAGATCCCCAGCTGCGTTGATCTCCACTTCTTTCTTTCTCTTCCCATTGTTCTAGGCTTTCCACAACTCGGAGTTTCCCGTCGCCTTTGCTTCCTTGTCTCCTCCAAACTAGTTAAAAGGTAATTCCTTTCTCGCTCTCGTATTATGGCTGCTCTTAGGATAGGCGGTTCTGGCCAAGGGGCGAGGGATTCTCCGGAGTCCAGGCGGGGCGGGCCCCGGCTAGTGGGATCAGGTTCCTCCGCTGGGAGTTGTCCCCTCCGAGATAAGGGGAAGGGGAAGCTGTTCCTAGACTATGCCTGTGATGATGTGGCGTCGGTTGCTGTGCGGCTTAACGTGCTCCCGGTTGTCCTCCGAACGCCGTCAGATACCCATCCTTCAGTGGCCACGGAGATCCGGGAAAGGTGTCTCTGCTTCCCGTACGATGTCCGAGTTCCATTCGTCGACGAGCGGATTTGCCTTCCGAGGAGCAATGAGGTCGACGTCTACGTCGAAATGTTCCGCCTGGGTCTTCATTTCCCGCTCAATCCCTTCTTCATCCGGGTCATGGAATATCTCATGGTGCCCCTTTGCCAGTTCACCCCTTGTTCGATTGCGGTACTTACGGGCTTTCCGACGCTCTGTTGTACCCGCGGTCTGGAGCCGTCTCTCCCCCTTCTCTTCCACTTTTATCAGATCCAGACGGTTGGCCCGGGGTCATGGCTGCAACTCCGAGCTCGCTCGAGGAGGGAGTGCCTGATCGGGCTACCCCGCTGGTCGGGGGATTGGAGTTCGAATTATGTCTTTGTGGTCTTCTTGGAGGACGCCCAGATTTTGACAAGTTGGGGCGGGTCTGTCCAGCCTCGCCCACCGCTAGCCCTCTCTGACGTTGATCAGGCAGCTGCCGCGCTGCTGTCGACCCTCCCCTTGGAATCGAAGTCCATCTGGTCTTTGTTGGACGACCTACTCCTGAAGGCCGTCTTGTGGTCTCCGGGTAGGTCGCTTTTTCAGTCTCGAATCGCCCTGTGACTCATCTTGATTTTGGTTTCCCTTGCAGGGATGGCTGGCCGCGAGTTCGTCCGTGACGTCGATGAGCTGATCCGTCGTGGAGCCGCTCGGAGCCGAGGTAGTTCCTCTGGAAGGGCGCCTCGGCGGACCGTTGAGGAGGAAGTGCGCCGATCCGAGCCTTCCGTGGGTAAGGTGGTGGCTGCGCCTCCCGCCTCTTCTTCTGGCGATCCCCTTCCCGGGGGGGTCACAAGGGCCGGACCCGCCCCGCCAGCCCAAGAGGCGGGGGGGTAACGACGGGTCTGGTGCCGTTCTTTCTGCCCTTGGCGCGCCCCCTCTGGTTCCCGAGGGTGGGGATGGTGCGAGGCAGAAGCGCTCCCCTCCGGCGCCCTCGGAGCCTCACGGAGGAAAGAAGAGGAGGGAGGACGCGGATCCCACCAGTCCGGCGGGTTCCGTGCCCCCTGCGGCGACCACCGGGGATCTCCCGGTAGCCTTGCCAACCACCCCCCTCGCAGCGTCCTCGCCCATATCAACAGGGATCGGAGCCCTGTTGGCAAGCAATATGGCTTCCCTCGATGTCGTCCCTGGGAGTTCGATGTTTGTCGACCGAGCCTTGGTCCAGCAGGTTGCTGAGGTCTCCGTTCCTCCCCGAGACCGCAGCCTCCTCAAGAAGATCCCTGCCGACAAGATGTCAGATTCCTTGGTCTGGATCCTTCAACAGGTTCGGTTATCTTGCTATCCTCTCCTTCCCTTTATCCTTTTCTTAGCCCATGTCCCGTCTTCCAGGGTTCAGCGCTCGCCGTGGAGTTGCAATGCCGAGCCGTCCTCTTGAGGGAGCTGGAGGAGTCCTCCATGAAGGCCCACGAGCGGGCCGGGGCGGTGGAGGTAGCTATGACGGAGGCTCAGATGGAGTCTCGTCGTCTCAAGCTCCGTGTGGCCGAGCTGGAGGGGCGAGTGGGTGACCTCCAGGGAAAGTTGGAGGACGCTTGGCAGTCGGCTGAGGACACGGCTGAGTCGTTCCGCCTGGAGAGGGAGGAGCTTCAGAGGGAACTATCGGATCGGCGTCAGGTGGCGCGGCTAGCGGATGAGGTGGAGAGGGGTGTCGTCGGGACCCTGGGGGAGAAGATCTTCGAGGTTCTCAGGGGGGCCTTCGGTACGTATGAAGACCTCATCGCCCCTCGGATTGTCGAAGTCGTCCAGTCTTCCTTCCGGGATTGCGTGGAGCGCATTCGGCAGGCTCCCCCGCTCGTCGATCCCCCTCGCTCCGAGCAGGGCGAAGTGCCCGACGATGTGTCCTCCCGAGCCCGGGCTCCCTAAGCCGTCCCTCCTGGCCTTATCCTCAAAATTTTTTAGCATCCTCTTCGCTTTGGGCCAGTCTACTTGAAATGGATCCCTGGCCCCGCTATCTCCTTCGGCTTTGCTACCGGCTCCGGGGCCAATAATTACTGGTTGCATGGCTGCTCACTTGGGCCAACTACTTTGGGTCTTTTGTCAACAAATTTTGCTCTGTCGGTGTCGACCTAGCTTCTATAGTTGACGAATTTGGTCATTCGTCGTGAGTGGATTATTTGTAGAGAGGTTTCTTCGCTTCGATTCCCTGTAAATAAGACACATTTTTGTACCCTGGTTAACTGTTATAAACGAAATTGACTTACTCGGACTTCTCGTGTATTTTGCGTTGCTGCCTTGTTCTTGGCCTAGGACTGGATGACGTTCACGCTGGCTGGGGGAATTGCCCCCAGACTTATGGGCGCAGGAGTCGGTCGGCGAGGGCAAAGCTCCTCGGCTTAGGACCAGTCGGCGTCCGTGCCTGCTGGGGGAACTGCCCCCAGACTTATGAGCGCAGGAGTCGGTTGACGAGGGCAAAGTCCCTCGACTTAGGACCGGTCAACGTCCGCGCTGGCTGGGGGAATTGCCCCCAGGCTTTCGAGCGCAGGAGTCGGTCGGCGAGGGCAGTGCTCCCCTTCCTCCTCCAGTGAGGTGGCGGTCTTCATTCTTTTGCACTATTAGTGAAACGTCAATTCCGTCGAGGATTTAAGAAAAGACAAAAAGGGAATGCAATTGTACTCTTAAGAGTCTTGTCGGACTGGTATGTTTGGAGGAAAGGAAATAGGGAATAAAGCTAGACAGAGGGATGTAAACCTAGATAATCCCCTCGGACCAGGCTACGACTGGGGGAGAGAGCTCGCCCGCTCACTCTATGATGCGGAGGGGTCCTTGGACGGTGTTGATCTTCTTCCCCTTGTCCGGCTGCATGGAGGTCCATTCCCCATGGGCCGGCTCATCGGCTAAGCTCCTGGCGTGCCCCCGACTCATCAGCTTCTCAATGTCCTTCTTCAAGTGCCAGCAGTCTTCGGTGTCGTGGCCGTTGTCCTTGTGGTACTTGCAATACTTCTCCCCATTCTTCCCACCTCTTTTTGCCTTTGGTGGGGGGGGGGGGTGATCGGCACGCTCTTCCTTTTGTACCTGAGCGAGGATGGCGTCTGGGGTGGCGTCCCTCGTACCTTCTCCGCGTTGCCTGTTTCTCGGCCTCTTCTCGGTCCGGTATCCTTCGGGACTGCCTCGTCCGCTGTCGCCGCGCTTGGTCCCTCGAGCGGCTTTCCCTGCATCAACGGCCAAGGCCTCTTCGGTCAGCATGAAGCGCTCGGCCCTCGCCATGATCCCGGGGAGGTCCTTCGGGGGATTGTTGTGCAGAGATTTCTTAAGGCCTCTATGGCGCAGCCCTTTCTTAAGGGCCGTTTGGACCACGAGGTCGGGAGGGCTGTTCATGTTCAGCCTCTCCGCGTTGAAGTGGCGCATGAACTGTCGGAGCGGCTCGGCTGGGCCCTGCACTATGTTGAACAGATGTTCAGCATCAGGCTTTATCTGCCTCTCCGCCATGAACTGTTTGCAGAACAGCTGGGTGAGTTCCTCGAATCTGTCGATGGAGCGGCTGGGCAGGCTGTGGTACCAGGTCCTCGCCGCTCCCCTGAGAGTAGAATAGAAGCCTCGGCAGAGCAGGTCATCGTCGGCTCCTTGGAAGGACATGTCCCCCTCGTAATCCATCACGTGGTTTCCCGGGTCCCCTATCCCGTCGTACTTCCCCAGCGTCGGGATCTTGAATCGAGAGGGGACCTGCGCGTCGGTTATCCTCCGTGATAGGGGGCACCGGTCCCCGTGGATGCCTCCGGGGGTTCGACACCCATCTGCCTCCGGTTCGTTCGGTGGTGGAGGGTGCACCGGCGCCGGCGGGGCCGGCTCCACGGCCCTCGCCACACTGGGGGTCGGGCTGACCCGGCGCTCCCGGCTCCTCCGGCGGGAGCTCCTGCTCCGCCGTGATCGGTCTCTCGAGTGGTGTCGGCTGCTTCTCCTGTGGTGGGGTGACCGTGGTCGACGAGACGACGCGGTCACCGATTCGTCCCCCGTGCCCTCAGTTTCTCTTCGGCTCCTTTCACGATGAGGGGAGGAGGCACGTGATCTCGCCTGGCGGGAGCCAGACAACGTGAACCGACGCTACGCGTTCGGTCTTTGGTTCCCGTGGTCGTCGACCACAGCAGATCATAAGAGCGGGGGACCCCCCGCCCAACGATGGTCGTCGCCCGATGCGCCTCCGTTAGCTGGCGCAGTGCTGACGAGTTGCTGTACTGTCGCGACCAGCGTCTGGAGATTCGCATTGGTCTCCTGGGCCAGGGCACGGAGTTGCCCCTGTGTGGCCAATTCCGACCCGCCAATCTCTTCAGTTGTGGGGGCGGGGTGGTTGTTGACGGGCGTGCCTTCAAGGTTGCCGTTGGATGCGCCATTCCCCTCCTCCGGGATGGGGGGCATGCGTTTCCTTCCGTTGCTGGCTCGTGCCATTGCAGGTGTGGTTTGCTTCTTCATGGGACAGTTCGGTTCCCACAGACGGCGCCAGATGTTTCAGAGTGTTTTCTCACTACAAAGCGTTGACCGTGGACAACCCGGTCAACGTGGTCAAGGGGCCCGCTTGGGTCCCTCGGGTGAGTCGAGATGGTGCAGACGAGGCTCGAGTCGGATCTACAGATGACGTGGAGCACGTCGGCTAGGTCGAATCGGGGTCCTCGGCCGTTGGTTGGACGAGGGGAAGCCTCGGCCTGGGTTGAGACGTTCGGCCTCGGTCGGTTGCGCTCGGCCTCGACGGTCGGACGACGAGGGGAAGCCTCAATCGTCCAGCTGGTTGCGTGATCGGCGAGGGGTGGAGGGGAAGCCTCGGCTCGTGGATTGGATATCCTCCTGCGTAGACGAGAACACTCGTCAGGGGGGGCCGGACCTTGGTTCCGGCCAAAACCCCTCCGATGCCTAAGTCAGACAGTGATCTGAAAGAGGAGGCCCGGCGGAGACGGTACGACTCGAAATGAGATCGGAACGGCGTCCCACGGCACGAGCGGGGGAGGAAGGAGGAGAAATGGGGGAACTGGGTCGTTGATGGAGTACCTTAGGTTTTGAATACCTGAGATGCGGTCCTTTGTCCTGTCGTCCTCCTAGCCCCTTTATAGACCTCCGCCGTGATTGTCCCCGACCCACGTCGCTCGTCCGCCCTCAATCGTGCCCCCTCAATCCGCCCCCCCGTCGCCGCTCCCTGCGCCATGCCAGCATCTCCCCTTAACTGCCATTCAGTGGTCGCGGAACCGGGGGAGCGGTTATCGTAGGAGTGGGCGAGTGGCCAGCGTGTTATCGGGGCCGGGCCGGATCGACATTCGGGGGGGTCCCTTATAGGGACTTTATCGAGTGGGCCTGAGCGCGCAGATGGGCTCTTGACCGGCAGTCGGGTTTCTGGGCTCGTGTCTTTCGGGTCTAGGTTAAATAGGCGTAACAATCGCCAAAACACGATCTGTTTTGGTGTCTTCCATTCGCTACTCTACGTTTAGTAACTTTAATCCCTTAACCTCTATTAACCCACACCGTAAACTAGAAACCCTAAATTAAAAATGGATTATTAGACATAGGATTTCAATGCAAAATGATTTAGAACTTCCATCTAATTTTTTATTTTGCCATAACAGCGAATTCATCTATCGTAGGACATCGTTCTCGTTACTCACGTCGATCAACAATTCGGTACCAGGCAAGTGAAACTTGCCAACACTTCTTTAGGCCATGTTTTAGGCCAATTCCTTGTACTAGCGTGAAAGAGACTAGATCGTGAAATGATAGCGATCTAGGCGCAACTTTGTGATCTAGCTTGACAACGAAGCTAGATCCGACACCTTGCCATATCATTTATGCATAGATATCTACCATGTTTAAGTTCCTTAACTGTACGCATTTGAATTGTTAACTGCCATGCATTGCATCTTACATGTCATCCTAGTTAAACTTGCATCGTAACACATGCTACACTACATGTACCAAATCCGTGTTTCCGTGTTACCGGCTAGGCACCCGTTATGCGGGCATAACCCTACGCCATCCGTGTTAAAAACACTTCCTGGCTCGTGATCCAGAAGAGAGCATTCCGTGTTCGGGGGTAATGCCCTGGCTCGACACACGTGGAGGGGTAGGGATAAACGATCACTTGAGCGTAAGAGTTGGCCCGTACAGCCACTCTAGCCAAAGGGCGGAAGCTCTGTGCACGACGTGATTACAATTCCAGTACTTGTCTTCTACTTGTTTACTTGCCTTGCCATGTCATTTGTCATGCTATATCATGCCATACTTTACTATAGAACTGCTAGGTTGCTTTACTTTCATAAGTTGTCATACTTTACTTTAGAACTGCTAGGTTGTTTCCTTTTATAGTTTCCTTGCACAAGTCTTTTTAGACTTGCTGACATGTGCCCCTTCTCTTTGGGTGACGCATGTTAGTTGCTGAGCTAGAGACAGTTGCGGAGGGTGATGAGTTCGTGGAGTTCGTGCCTGAACCTGTTGGTGACGTGGAGTACGAGGACACCGGTGATCAATCTTAGAGATTTTCCGTACTCTTCTTTTGTTAGTCGTGGTTGTCGGTGAGTAGCACCGTTTTGTTAGATTCTGTTGGCCATGCTAGGCCTTTTGCTTTTGACTCTTTTGTTGCCTGGTGGCATTTCTGGTTGTTGGACTTTTGTTGGACTATGAGTTGGAATAATGTTATATTATTGTCTCTCTTTTCCTATTATTGTTATTTTTGTTCTGAGTCACATTACAGGGACCTGCTACTTCATTTTATTTGACGCTTATCGGACTTGCGGCTTTGCAGCTTCAAGTCCGTGCGGACCTTCTCACGCATCGCCTCCATGTTTTTGGGAAGCGGGGCGTGACACACTCAGTCACTGATCTCTCCCATTCATCAACCCAATGCATGGAATGAAGGGACGAGGGAGGCACCATGGCCCTACCACAATCTGAAACAGCAGGGTCGACAAAAACTGCCCAGACCCCGCAATAACAACTTCCTCGACTACCCCGGGTTCCACCATAGCGATGACGTTGCCACAAGCCACAAGACCAGCCCTAACCTGGGGGGTACAAATGAAGAGAAGCAAAGGTAGAGCAGTTGGGGGTCAGGCTACCAACAGTCCCCAGGGTAGCCAAGGGTAAGTCATTGTCAACACTAGTAGCATAACGATTCCCAGATAGTGCCATTGATGTGTCCATATTTTCTATACTTTTATTGCATGATTTCATAGCATTTTCATTGTCCAAAGTTCGAATTTATATACTTTATCGCACATTTCACGATATATTTGACTCTCGTGGAGATTTGTAGATTTTCAGGAACTTTGGAGCGATCCGGAGGAAATCGTATATATGGACACATCCGAGCTTGCCAGAGCATCAATGGTGAAGCCTATTTTGTGCTTGCGGAGGAGGAGAAGAAAAAAGAAGGATAAGGAGAGCTAGGAGAGGAAGTCTCCAAGTGTGCTTTTAAATTTCCCAGCCAGCTCGACCGAGTGGACTTGTCCACTCAGGCCGAGCTACCACATCCGAGTAAGGAGACTCCAACACCTGAGCTTTTGGACCGCTCGGACCGAGTAGCCATGCTACTCGATCAAATGAACTCGACGGCAGCACGCAAATTTCTCAGGCCAATATTGAGTCCAAGACTCGACCGAGTAGAGATGCTACTCGGTCGATTGACTATGCGATAGAACAACATTTTCAAGGCCTTCTGCAACATCTGTCGATCGACCAAGCAGACGCGACAGCTCAACCGAGTAGCAACCGAATCGAATGGAAAGCATAGAAACATTTCGAGCCAAGCATCGGCCTTCTGTAGCTCGACCGAATGGGACATCCACTCGGTCCGAGCACCCAACGCCCCATCGCAGGATCAAAACGTCGCTAACGGTAATGGTGCCCTACTCGGACCGAGTGGCATCGCCACTCGGTCGAGTAGGGGGACGTAGCAGAAATTTAATTTGGCCAAATTGGGCTTTTGCAACAAATTTTGTGGGGTCAAACCCTCATGTATAAACACCTACTTTAATTCCTAGGTTTAGGGAGCTTGCTTATTATTCTAGTTTAAGTTTTTAGAGAGTTTCTTGAGAGTTGTCGTTATTGACTAAAGACACAGTTTGGATTTTTATTTTTGTTATTGCTCTGGAATATTTGGATCTTAATTCACTGAAGTTAAGTTCTTCGTCATCATTGGTTTGGTAACGATCTCTCGTCTCTATCTCATTCTATTGATGGTTTATATTGTTACGATGTTTTGTGCAATTGATATCATTGTTTTTGTTATCTTTTCTATCTCTCTAGGGCTAATAGATGAGCCCTAGGATCTTAGGATTTAAATGTAAAGTTGTGATTTTTATGTTGGTTTGGTAATTATGTGATGTGATTTGATTGATCTAGCCAAGTTTGTAGTAAATATTATTTCGGGTTTGTGATCCACGATAGTGGCACACATTATAGGTACTATCCTATGAATTTAATTAGGTTCGTTAGTGTTTCAGAGTGTTTTCTCACTACAAAGCGTTGACCGTGGACAACCCGGTCAACGTGGTCAAGGGGCCCGCTTGGGTCCCTCGGGTGAGTCGAGATGGTGCAGACGAGGCTCGAGTCGGATCTACAGACGACGTGGAACGCGTCGGCTGGGTCGAATCGGGGTCCTCGGCCGTTGGTTGGACGAGGGGAAGCCTCGGCCTGGGTTAAGACGTTCGGCCTCGGTCGGTTGCGCTCGGCCTCAGCGGTCGGATGACGAGGGGAAGCCTCAATCGTCCAGCTGGTTGCGTGATCGGCGAGGGGCGGAGGGGAAGCCTCGGCCCGTGGATTGGATATCCTCCTGCGTAAACGAGAACACTCGTCAGGGGGGGCCGGACCTTGGTTCCGGCCAAAACCCCTCCGATGCCTAAGTCAGACAGTGATCTGAAAGAGGAGGCCCGGCGGAGACGGTACGACTCGAAAGGAGATCGGTACGGCGTCCCACGGCGCGAGCGGGGGAGGAAGGAGGAGAAATGGGGGAACTGGGTCGTTGATGTAGTACCTTAGGTTTTGAATACCTGAGATGCGGTCCTTTGTCCTGTCGTCCTCCTAGCCCCTTTATAGACCTCCGCCGTGATTGCCCCCGACCCACGTCGCTCATCCACCACCAATCGTGCCCCCTCAATCCGCCCCCCCGTCACCGCTCCCTGCGCCATGCCAGCATCTCCCCATAACTGCCATTAAGTGGTAGCGGGATCGAGGGAGCGGTTATCGCAGGAGTGGGTGAGTGACCCGTGTGTTACCGGGGCCGGGTCGGATCGACATTTGGGGGAGTCCCCCATAGGGCCTTATCGAGTGGGCCTGAGTGCGCAGATGGGCTCTTGACCGGAGGTCGGGTTTCTGGGCTCGTGTCTTTCGGGCCTCGGCCAAATAGACGTAACAATTGCCCCCATCGGTCGGGTCGATCAGCCTCGGCCGGTTCGGCTCGGCCGATGTGACTTCCGCCGACGGGGATGATCTTTCAGGGGTGCCCCCAGAGGTCTTGTCGTGGCCTTCGTCGATCTGTGCCACCGCCATCGGGAGCCTGCGCTCTGACTACCTGCTTCCGCCTTACTCGGCTCATGCCCCTGGGGCTGACAAGCGGATCTGCTTTCCTGGCCCCAACGAGGTTGGAATATACGAGAAGTGTTTCCGCTTCGGGCTTCGTTTCCCGCTCCATCCTTTTATCGTTGAATTCCTTCAGGCCCACAACGTGTGCCTGTGTCAATTCTGCCCCAACGCCGTCGGGCTCCTCGTCGGGTTCATTGTTGTCTGCATGCTGAGGGGAGTGGCGCCCTCTCTTCGTCTCTTTGCCCAGTTCTACCGCCTGAGCCACCACCAATCAGGGGCGTGGATTTACATCAGCGCCCGCCTGAAAATGACCCTGGTGCTGGGGCTGCCGAGCTCCCTGAAACGCTGGAAGGGGGAATACGTGTTTGTCACGTTCCCGTCGAGTGTACCCTTCCCGGTTAGGTGGGAGGCGGCCGGTGCAGTCATCCTCGATCTGGGTGAGCAGACGGTCGCCGAGCAGCAGACGGCGAAGGACATGCTGGCGATACCTGCGAGGGAGCGCTCGATCGACGTCCTCTTTAGTGACCATAACTTGCGTAAGACGGTGTGGCCCCTAGGTAAGCTTCTCCGAGTGTTCGCCATTCGAGGTCGCCCGGGCTCCGCTCGGTCTCTCATTTCTCCTTTGAGTGTAGGTGGATTCCCTCTCGGTCCTTCTCCCGCCAGAGCTCACATGCAGGTCCCCGATCCGGATCCGCGCAGAAGGGATCATGTGCTGGAGGTCCGGAAGAAGCAGCGGGTCGCGACCACGACCGGAGGCTCAAAAAGGAAGAGGGTGTCATCCCCCTCTCTCCCCTTGCTGGGGTCTTCCAAGAGGGTCCATGAGGGGGTCGAGGGGGTTGATGTCCTGCTGACTGTTGATCAACCTCAACCCACCCCCGTTGAGGTTGCTTGGCCGTGGGTCGGCCCTTCACCTCTCCCGGAAGGTTCTCTCCCCCGATGCCTACGATTGGCATCTTGGCGCATTCCGCTCCACTCCTGGCGAGTTCCCTTCGTCAGTGGAGGGTCTTCTTCGTCCACGCTTCCCGGTGGGGGAGAAGGAGTCGGTGTTTTCGAGCCGTGGAGCCGCCGCACGAGTGGCCGAGAACTGTAGTCTCCCTCCCGATCAGGTAGTGTTGGACGGAGTCAGAGGTGACTGTTTGGCCACCTTCGTGATTCAGGCTGGTCAACAGGTAGTGTGTCTCTGCTTGTCCTCCATCCCTCCAGCTGCTTTCGCTGCCTTACCTTCGTTGACTTGGTGCAGTTGTCCTCGGTGGGCCTCTCAATGAGACTCCGATTTGCGGCTCTTCCCAAAGCCAAATCCGATGCCGGGCGAGGCCCTGAAGCCCCTGGTGAGGAGGGGGAGGCAGGTCAGTTAGAGGAAGCGCGGGTCCAGTCCTTGGAGTCCCGCGTAACTGAGCTGTCCTCTGCCCTGGAGGAGGCGGACCGGGAGAGAGCCTTGGCTCTGACTGCAAAGTCGGAGGCTGAGGCGCGGGTCGCCGAGCTTTTGAGAAGCACCGACACGTCTGGGGGAGCTGGACAGATCCCCACCCCTGCTGCTGCCTCCGAGACCTTGGAGCTCTCCGATCGTCTGGAAGCGGTGGAGGAGAGGGCGACCCGGCCAGGATCGCTCAGGATGCCGTGGCTGAGTATGTCACCTCCTTTGTTGAGACCGCCTTATCAGAGGCGTTCGAGAAGGGCTTCACCCGGTGTCAGTCCGAGATCCAAAAGAAGTTTCCACTCTCGGGAGTCAACTTCGAGGATCTTCGGATGTACCCTGACGTCGAACGGAGTGTGGGGGAAGGCCCTAATGGACTGCCAGCCTGTGGCTCCACCGGTGCCCCCGGAGAAGAATGAGGGATGGGAATGCCCCTCAGCCCCTTCGTGCGTCTCTCTGTATATCTTTTTGCTTTATCTGGAAAGGAATGAATTCAAAACAAATTTATTTCAAAAGAAACGATACATCTATTGAAAGTATTTGCGTAAATGTTCCGTATTCCAGGTGTGAGTGAGAATCCTCCCCTCCATATCGGCTAGTCGGTAGGCTGTGGGTCCGAGGACCTCGATGACTTTGTAGGGCCCCTCCCATCTAGCCGCGAGCTTCCCTTTGCGAGCGGTATCAGAGTTGAAGCCCGCTTTCCGGAGGACCAGGTCTCCAAGGTGGAAGCTTCTTCCCCGTACCCGAGCGTTGTAGTATCGGGCCACCTTCTGCTTCTGGCGGATGATGGTGGCCAGTGCCTGCTCCCGTCGCTCGCCGAGGAGCTCCAGACTTAGCCCCAGACCCTGCGAGTTCCTGTCTTCGTCAAAGTATTTGAGGCGGAGAGATTCTTCGCCTAATTCGATCGGCACCACCGCCTCAACCCCGTAGGTGAGCATGAATGGGGTCTCGCCAGTGGCCTCCTTGTGGGTCGTCTGGTATGACCAGAGTATCCCGGGGAGCTCCTCCGGCTAGTTCCCTTCGGCGTCTTTCACTTTCTTTCGGAGGGGCTCTATGATGCACTTGTTGGCCGCTTCCGCCATTCCGTTGGTCTGGGGGTGCGCTACAGAGGCGAAGAGAAGCTTGATTCCCCATTCCTCGCAAAAATCTTTGAACCCTGCGGAGTAGAACTGCTTCCCATTGTCTGTGACGATGGCCCACGGCACTCCGAATCTGGAGATGATGGAATTCCACACGAAGCTTTTGGCTTTCTCCCACGTGATGGTGGCCAACGGTTCGGCCTCGATCCACTTGGTGAAGTAGTCCACCGCCACAATCAGATACTTCCGCTGCCCTCGGCCCGGTTTAAACGGTCCGAGGATGTCGAGCCCCCACTTCGCAAAGGGGATGGGGCTCACGATAGGGATGAGCTCTGACGGGGGAGTCGAGGTGTGGTGGGCATACCTCTGGCATTCTTGGCATTTTTGGACGTAACTTGTTGCGTCTTGGGCCAGGGTCGGCCAGTAGTATCCCTGCCTCAAGATCTTCTGAGCGACCATCTTGCCCCCGTGGTGATTCCCGCAGATCCCTTCGTGAACCTCCCGTAGGACGTAGTCAGCTTCCTGCGGTCCGATGCACTTCAAGTATGGGAGGACATCCGTCTTGGTCCAGCGTCTCCGGTAGAGCGTCCCCTCGTGGATCACGTATCGGAGCGCCTTTCTCTCCAGGGTTCGGCGTTCGTCCCCATCTGTCGGCACCTCCCCATGAGTGAGGTACCGGATGATCGGGTCCATCCAGGTGGGTTCCTGGTCGATCGCCATCATCTCCTGCCCTTCCGTGCTGGGGGACTGCAGATTCTCCACGTAGATGGTGCGGCCCAGCTCCTTTGGCGAGGACGAGGCTAGCTTCGACAACGCATCTGCCCGTGCATTCTCCGATCGCGGGAGGTGCAAGACTTCCACGTTCTTGAACTTGGACAACGCCGCTCTGGCGACAGTGAGATATCTCTGCATCGCCTCCTCCCGTGTCTCATAACTCCCCAGGAGTTGGTTGACAATGAGCTTCGAGTCGCTGAGGAGGCGGATGGACTCGGCCCCGTGCTCCAAGGCCAGCCTTAGGCCGTTGATCACCGCTTCGTATTCCGCCACGTTGTTGGTGGCTGGGAACTCGAACCACAACGCGTATTCCACAATGTTCCCTTCCGGAGATCGGATCGCAATCCCCGCCCCGCCTCCTGACTGTGTGGCCGATCCGTCCACATGGACGATCCACGCTCCTGGAACTCCTGGCTGGAGGTGGTCAGCCGAAAGAAAGGACAAGGGTTGGGGAATTACCATTGCTGAGCCTTCTTCCTCCGGGGAGCCATTTCCTTCCGTTGTGCACTCAGCAATGAAGTCGGCCAGGGCCTACCCTTTGATGGCCGTGCGTGGTCTGAATCGGAGGTCGAACTCGCTCAGTTCCACTCCCCAATTTAGCATCCTCCCCATTCGATCGAATCTCTTGAGGTTCTGCTCCAGTTGCGAGTCGGTCAGGATCAGTATGGTGTGGGCCTGGAAATAGGGTCGGAGCCTTCGTGCCGAGAGAACGAGGGCGTACGCCAGTTTCTCCATGGGCGAGTATCGCACCTCCGCCCCCTTCAAGATCCGGCTCGTATAGTATACCGGCCACTGCACCCCTCCGTCTTCCCGGATCAGCACCGAACTCACAGCTTCCTCCGCGCACGCCAGGTAAAGGCTCAGCGACCCCCCTTCCCGAGGCTTGGACAGGAGAGGCGGGCTGCGGAGATACTCTTTGAGATCCGTGAACGCACTGGAGCAGTCTTCGTCCCATAGTATCGCCTTCCTATTATCTGAAGGTTCCGCGATCGCTTTCCTCAGGACCTTGAAGAAGAGAAGCGATCTTTTCGCTGATTTGGAAAGGAATCGCCCCAGGGCTGCGATGCGACCATTCAGCCTCTGCAGCTCTTTGATCGTCGTCGGCTCACGCATGTTGATCAGCGCCTCGATCTTGTCAGGATTAGCTTCAATGCCACGGTTAGTTATCATAAACCCCAAGAATTTGCCAGATCTTACCCCGAACGTGCACTTCGCGGGGTTGAGTCGAATGTGGTGTCGCCGCAACCGCTCGAAGGTCTCTTGCAGGTCGGCGATGTGGTCTTCCGGTCGTCTCGACTTGACAAGCATGTCGTCGACGTAGACTTCTAGGTTCCTCCCGATCTGGGAGCTAAAAACCTTGTTGACCATTCTCTGGTAGGTGGCCCCTGCGTTCTTCAAGCCAAATGGCATCTTCTTGTAGCAGTATGTTCCCCGGTCCGTCGTGAAGGCTGTCATTTCTTCGTCCCGGGGGTCCATCTGGACTTGATTGTACCCTGAGTAGGCGTCCATGAAGCTAAGCATCTCGTACCCCGAGGCGTTGTCCACCAGGTGGTCGATGCGCGACAGGGGGTAGCTGTCCTTGGGACAAGCTTTGTTGAGGTCACTGAAGTCCACGCACATTCGCCATTTCCCGTTGGGCTTCTTGACCATCACCACGTTCGACAGCCATTCCGGGTACCAGACCTCTCGTATGAAGCCGGCGTCAAGGAGACGCTCCACTTCCTCGGAGGCCGCCTTCATCTTCTCGCCGCCCAGGTTCCGCTTCTTCTGCCTGACCGGCTTGAAGTTGGGGTCGGCGTTGATCTGGTGGACGATCACCTGGTGGTCTACGCCGGGCATGTCCTCCGGTGACCAAGCAAAGATTTCTAGGTTCGCCTCCAGGCATTCGATCAGTTGATCCCTCAGGTCCTGGCTTAGCCCTCTCCCGATCGAGACGAACTGGCCCTCGACGTCCGTGACCGGGATCTGCTCTTGCTCCTCCGCGGGGGCGGGCCTCGGCCCGCTCCTTAAGTCGAGCGCAGCCATCCGGTCGGCTAGACGATCTTCAGGGCCTTCCTCCGCCAGTTGATAGCAGGTACTCGGTCTCCCCGCGTCGCCTTCGACTTGCCACATCCCTCCGGGCGTTCGGAACTTGATAGTCTGGTGGAGGGTCGAGACTACCGCGCCGACGGCGTTGAGTAGGGGTCGGCTGATGATCCCATTGTATTCAGACCCGATCCCCAATACGATGAATTCCACCGCCAGGGTCACCGAGTCTGGTGCGTCTCCGAGCGTCATCGGGAGATGGATCGTGCCGATGATGGGGGTGGAGTGACCCGTGAATCCTACCACGGGAACCGAGCGAGGTCGTAAGTCTTCTTTCCGCCGCCCCATCTTTTCCAGGGTTGACATGAAGAGGACGTCGCAGGAGCTGCCGGTGTCGACAAGCAGTCGCCGTACCATGGTAGTGTCTATGACCACCGACACCACCAAAGCTACGTCCGAGCTGCGCGCCGTTACCGATGCACTCGGTCTCCCGACCGGCGGGGACGGGGAGGGTCTCCCGGCCCTTTCCTCACGATCCTCCTCACGTCGGGCCCGTGCCCATTCTTGCCAACGATGGCGGGCCCTGTCGCTTCGCGTCAGGGCCTTGCTCTCCTTTCGCCGAGACGGGTGAGGTTGCGTCATTGCAGGTGTGGTTTGCTTCTTCGTGGAACAGTTCGTTCCCACAGACGGCGCCAGATGTTTCAGAGTGTTTTCTCACTACAAAGCGTTGACCGTGGACAACCCGGTCAACGTGGTCAAGGGGCCCGCTTGGGTCCCTCGGGTGAGTCGAGATGGTGCAGACGAGGCTCGAGTCGGATCTACAGACGACGTGGAGTGCGTCGGCTGGGTCGAATCAGGGTCCTCGGCCGTTGGTTGGACGAGGGGAAGCCTCGGCCTGGGTTAAGACGTTCGGCCTCGGTCGGTTGCGCTCGGCCTCGGCGGTCAGACGACGAGGGGAAGCCTCAATCGTCTAGCTGGTTGCGTGATCGGCGAGGGGCGGAGGGGAAGCCTCGGCCCGTGGATTGGATATCCTCCTGCGTAGACGAGAACACTCGTCAGGGGGGGCGGACCTTGGTTCCGGCCAAAACCCCTCCGATGCCTAAGTCAGACAGTGATCTGAAAGAGGAGGCCCGGCGGGGACGGTACGACTCGAAAGAAGATCGGTACGGCGTCCCACGGCGCGAGCGGGGGAGGAAGGAGGAGAAATGGGGGAACTGGGTTGTTGATGGAGTACCTTAGGTTTTGAATACCTGAGATGCGGTCCTTTGTCCTGTCGTCCTCCTAGCCCCTTTATAGACCTCCGCCGTGATTGCCCCCGACCCACGTCGCTCGTCCGCCCCCAATCGTGCCCCCTCAATCCGCCCCCCCGTCGCCGCTCCCTGCGCCACGCCAGCATCTCCCCATAACTGCCATTAAGTGGTAGCGGGATCGAGGGAGCGGTTATCGCAGGAGTGGGTGAGTGACCCGTGTGTTACCGAGGCCGGGTCGGATTGACATTTGGGGGAGTCCCCCATAGGGCCTTATCGAGTGGGCCTGAGTGCGCAGATGGGCTCTTGACCGGAGGTCGGGTTTCTGGGCTCGTGTCTTTCGGGTCTCGGCCAAATAGGCGTAACAGTTAGTAAATTCAATTATAGTTCGTGATCCACGATGGTGGCACGCACTTTGATGGTTTCCACCGTCGTCCTATATTACTAATTGGTGATCTACGTAGTAGCATCAATGAGAGCCATGAAATCACAAATCGAAGCTCTAACCCACGATGGTGGCGTGAGTGGAGATTGAGAATAATTTTCGTTTGTAATGCACGTATCACGTGCAAGGCCATCTACAACGGTGGGGCTAAGTAGATGAGTGATACAACGATAATTGGCCACAAATTCTATATTTAAGATATGACAATCTCTCCCTATAAAACCAATCCAACCTAGAAATTATACCTTAGCATCGATGTCCGACGATCCTAGTGGTGACTCCAATTTCCATGGCCTTCATTATATTATTAATCCATGATAAGAAATACCAATGATAACCTTCAGAATACGCACATAACTGACATTGTTTCATGACTTTGATTAGACTCAAGACCTCAAACCAATTTCATCCCTGTGGGATCGATATCTTTCTATATTACAAAGCTTTGATATCGTGCACTTGTAGACTCTTTCCGAAGTTAAAATCCGGGCCGATCAAGCTTTTGGCATCGTTGTTGGTGAGGCAAACGATTTTTCTTAGGTTATTTCTCTTGGTTGAGGACTTGTTAGTTTCTCTGACCATTTCTAATCCCACGATATTTTTATTCTTTTCTTTGTTACTAACATCTTGAGTTTGTTTCTCTTGCATGAACACTCGTCTTGGGGGAGCCAACGATATATACTTTGACACCGAGATAGAAAAAACCGCGAGACAACTAAGAGCTGAAAGGAGACAGAAACTTTTACATGATCAAATTGCAGAGACTCCAACATCTCCTTCTTGCTACAATAATGTTGAAGATTATATGAGGCCCAATCTCTCCAACATTTCTTCTATCTTGAGACCACAACTGGCGGCAGGCAACTTTGAGCTAAAGACTGGTTTGATTCAACTGATGCAGTGGGATCCCTTCCATATGCATCCTCATGAGAATCCAAACCAACATAATGTTCTTTTCTTGGCCAAATGTGACACCTTTCATGTTAAAGATCAAAGTGAGGATGCTATTAAACTTCGTCTATTCCCGTTCACTCTCCAGGTAAAAGTAGCTTATTGGTCGAGGGTGCATCCTACCAATACCTTCAAGACTTGGGAGCAGCTAGCCAAGCCTTAATGAACAAATATTATCCACCGTCCAAGACGGTGAGGATTAGGAGCGCAATCACCTCTTTTAAGGAACTCTCGCAAGAATCTCCCTTCGAAGCATACGAGCGCTTTAAGGATCTACAACATCAGTGCCAACATCATGGTGTTCAGGATTGGGATCTTATTCAGAGTTCTTACAATGGGCTGAAGCTGTACACTAAGATGATTATTGATGCCTCGTCAAATGGCACATTATTAACTAAGCTACTGGAGGAGGCCACGTCACTTTTGGAGCAAATGGTCTCTAACAATCAACAATTGAGCGACAAACGCTCAACATCTTCTAGGGATGCCGGTGGAAGCCATTCTGAGATAAATCAAGCCACAAATCTTGATGGGCAACTTGAGTCTCTCTCAAAGCAAGTTGCACGAATTGAACAGAGGTTGAGTGCTTTTCCTACATCTATAAAGCCTCCAGTTTATGCAACATGTGAAGATTACGCCAAGCAAGGGTACATTCCGATTGAAGGTTCCTATGATGGAACGAACGTAGCAGCAGAGCAAGTCAGTTATGTCTCAGGTGAAGGGAGCAATCCAAGACAGCAATGGTCCAACCCGGCATAGAAGACACATCCAGGACTCTCATATAGCAACCCGAACAGAGTCATACAACCACCTACTCAACCAATGCCACCACAACCTCCATCACAATAAGCTCCACCTCCACAGCAGCAGTAGTATGGATTCAGGCCATCTAGGCCTTATAGACCGCCGGGATATAATAACATCCATCCTTATCAACAACAACAATAACAATACCAACCACCGACGGTACAAAAATCTGGAGTGGAGGCGACATTAGAAGCTTTCTTGAATGTCCAAGCAAATAAAAATGCAGATATGGTGTCCACTAAAGGCAAATCTCTATCACTGTTTGTCACGCCCCTCTTCCCAAGTATGGAAAGCCAGACGTGAAGAGGTCCGCTCAGACTTGGAGCTGTAAAGCTACAGTCTGATAAGCGTCTATGTATGTACCAATAGCATGTTCTTGCACTACGACGAAACAACAACAATAATAACTAAAAAGCAGACATAGGATTATCCACTAAACAACATCCAACAATTATTCCAAACATGCAGAAAAGTCACAAAAAGTACATAGTCTGAACGAAAGGCCTAAGCATGGTGTCACGCCCCGCTTCCCAAAATGACGGAGGCGAAGCGTGACTAAGGCCCGCTTAGGCCGGAGCTGAAGAGCTCGGACCTAATAAGCGTCTGTAGGGGGGTACCATTTTAAAAGTTTCAGGTTCTTGCATTAATAAAGTTCGAAACAACAGATAGTACAGAAAGGAAGTTGCATTCATTAAATTAGAGATATAATATCCAACGAGTACAAAGTCTAAAAAGGAGCCTAAGCATGGCAACAAAAGTTTTAAAAGCAAACCTAAAAGCGGTAACCTCTGAAAGTGGCGACTAAAAAGACCTCTAGGTCTGGTCCCCGTCGGGCACGTACTCTGGGTCGACGTCCTCGGCTCCTCGTACTCCAGTGAGTCTGCCTCGTCCACGAACTCTGGCTGAGCACCTGACGTACAGCACCCCAAAAGAAAGGAACTGTACGTCAGGTAAAGTCTACAAAAAGGGTTAGACTCTACTGCAAGTGTATCAACTTTTTGACAATGATTTACTGGTTGATTAGCATGCTGGGGTTATAACTGAGTAACAAACAGAAGTAACGCAGCAGGAAAGTAAAGCGCAACAAGTAGTAGTAGTAGTGTGTGTTACCAACTACGGGACTAGCCGACAGGTGTCATGACAAGTCGGTACGTGACGGGACAAGACGAGACAAGACAAGTGAGACACGAAAGGGTTCACGCCTTACGGTTTGAGGGGGATCAGACCCTCTTACCGTGGGCACGCTCAACCCAACCCCAAACCCAGGAACTCAGGACAAGAATTACAGGGATCACTTCCGCTAGGGAAACATCCGAAACGCCCGAAGGCTTTTTGTGTAACAGGGATCACTTTCGCGGGGGAAAGCATCCGAAACGCCCGAAGGCTTTTTGTGTAACAGGGATCACTTTCGCGGGGAAAGCATCCGAAACGCCCGAAGACTTTTTGTGTAACAGGGATCACTTTCGCGGGGAAAGCATCCGAAACGCCCGAAGGCTTTTTGTGTAACAGGGATCACTTTCTCGGGGGAAAGCATCCGAAACGCCCGAAGGCTTTTTGTGTAACATGGATCACTTTCGCGGGGAAAGCATCCGAAATGCCCGAAGGCTTTTTGTGTAACAGGACACGACATGACAAGTGTAGGGAGTTGTTATTCTAGGGTGTCCACATGCATGCACACACAAGATAGTCCTATGATGTCAACAGTTGTCGTTGTCAGGCTCAGACTTCGTCGTCAAGTCTGAGCCGTCAAGGGCGTCCTGGACGCTATCATTTCACGTCCGGTTCTCAGCACTCACAGTCTAACAGTTCCAAAATTTAAGACTAAGACACAGTCAAAAGCGTAAGTGGGTACAATTGCCTGAAATGGCGAGTGCGTCGTCTGTCCGGGGCGTCTCGTCCAGTCATCGCGTCTGCGGTAGTCCGTCTGAAAAGGATCACGGCGACGGTGTCAGGTCGCGATTTCCAATAAATCCTACTTAGGTTCATTTCTAGGTTGTCGGGACTATCCTATTCGTCAAAAGTCACTTTTTGGTGTTCTTGTTCAGCCTAAATCGACCACTACCCTATATGCACAGAAAATTGTCCGATGGTCGATTTCTACAGTGAGCAGCGTTTTACTGGCGCAGAAAATAAATTTAGTTACAGTTGTCTGATTTTAGTTAGGTTTTCAGTTTCGCTACGGTGTGGGTTGTGCTACGAGTTAGGGGTACCAACCTGAATGATGTTCACGCGTAAATCTGGCGTCGGGTCTGAAAACAGTGGCGATGCTCGTGTCCCCGACTGCGGGTAGCGCAGTGGAGGTCATCTCGGGATCGCCTCCGGATCGTAACGGCTGTGGGTGCGCAGTCGAGATGTCACGGCTACGGGTACGGTATCGAGATCGTTTCGGATGCAGGTCCTGGCAACGAAAACACCTATGGCAACAGGAACGAGTCGCGACGACAGGAGGCTGCAGAATCTGTGGCATGCAAGGGGCTGACGTGGATGGAGCAAGGAAATGGGCGGCCGTCAACGAAAAGGTCTGCGGTGTCAACGGCGTCTCAGCTATGGGTAGCGTAGCGAGACTCGTCCGGGCAGCGGACAAGTGCGGCAATGAGTACGATTGGTCCGTCAGTAAGAACAGCGAATAATGGCACGCAACGACGACGAAACACCTGTTGGAATGCTAGCCCAAAGGCCGTTCGGCCTAGAAGTCGTCGCGGGGGTCTCGTGCAGTGGTTTGCGGCGTCAGGGAACAGGCGGCAGCGACGGATATTGTGGCGTTTGGCACTGCGTGGAGCGCAGCTGATGGCACAACGACTGAATCAGGCAGACAGGGGTGCGGCACGGGGAGAAGCTGCGCAACGGCTGCGTGACCTGAGCTGGGAGCCACGGGGGCTGTGGATCATGGCGAGGGTGGCGCTATGGGTCGGATGCGGCGGGAAGACGGAGAGAAAGAGCGGAGGCTGTGATCGTGGCGACTAGAACAGCGCAGCGACGACGTTCGGGCTCAGGGATCGCGGCGGAGGGGCTGCGCAGCAAGCGCCGACGGCTGAGAGGGCGATCGGAGGCTGTGGTGGCGGTCTCGCCGCGGATGTGAGAGGGGAATGCCGGAGAGGAGGATCTGGGGTGGCAGCATCAGAAGCGGGCCTGCGGTGACGAGAGGGGAGATGCGGTTGGGAGTCGAAGGCGACGGCCGGATCGACGTCGAGCGGGGGTCTGCGACGGCGTGCTGCGAGCGGCGGAAATCGTTGCGGTGGCATGCGGATCTCGCAGCTAAGAGGGGAGAGAAGGAGGCGGCGTGGCGGCGGCGGGCTGGCCTTAGGCGCTGTGGATGGGGGCGCTGTGGCGGTTGGCTGCGGGCTCGGAGAGGGGGAGAGGCGGCGCTCGCGGCGAGAAGCGATGACCGGCGCGATATCGGGGGCCGCGATCGCGGCGGAGAACGGCGGGATCTCGCCGTGGGATGCGGCGATCGGGGATCGGGGTCTCGCGTGGGAGGCGGCGGAACGGCCTCGCCGTGAGCGCGAGGGAGGAGAGGGGATCGGGGTCAGGCGGCCGCGGCGGAGGATGGGCCGGGAGGCGGCGGCGATCGGAGCGGGGAAAAGGCCTCGCCGTGAGGGAGATCGGGATTTTTGCTTTTGGGGCGGCGGCTGAGATTTTGGGGTTAGGGTTAGAATAGGGTTAGGGTTATATATAAATAAAATATATAATGCTATATACCTTATGGTTGTAGTTAAGAGAAGAAATTAAAGGGGGGTAGAGGGTGTAGGAAAGGGGGAAATTCTCGAGGAGAATAGAAAGAACAGTTTTAGGAAATATTTAAAACAGATTTGTTAAGAGATTTGGCCAGATTTGGCCAGATTTGGCTAACGAATTTGAATTTGAATCTGATCAGGGCAAATCAACGGTCCATATTTCTCCAAGCGATATCTTTCAATCCGGGCGTCAGAAAAATAATCCGAAAATACCGGTGTGATGGTGGGGACGAGACGCACAGATCTACGGAGCCTGATCGTGCGTAACGCCTACCAAAAATTTACGTAAAATTGGAAACGGCGTTTCGAGTCAGATGACTAAAACGCCCCTATCCTTCAAAGTCGTTTCGCGAGAAAACGAGCCGTGAAAGACGTTCCCAAAAATTACATTAAAATTCAACACCCCAAAACGATCGTAACGGCATATCGCATCGCACATGCCGGAGCTCAGAAATAGCCAAATAAAATACGTGCACGATAAAGCACGTGCACGCAGGAAATACGAACGGTCGGAAAGCGGCCGTTACATTCTACCCACCTTAGAATTGATTCCGCCCTCGGAATCACTCATACTAAGACTAATTATAAAATCTATAAATACTTAAGCTTACAACTCCCATCTCTCACACCAAGATCTCTAATCTTATAACTTCAATATCGTCCCTCAAATAATCCATCATAACCCTTCTTTTCACTGGATAATGCCACGACTAATCTCTCATCTTAAGACTTTACCATAGACCCATCATTGCTGTTGAAATTTCCAACCCAAGTTCTCATGAAAGGTTAATAATCATCTCCTCCTACCCTACCACTCTATTAAACGTCATTGCTCCATAACATTTATAATTTCTCAATCTCTTCCCCATATTCATCAATCTCCAAAATGTGATTATAGTCAACCACCAATCCAAGACAAAAACTTGGTCCATCCTATACTACCCTCTTAAATCAACAATTGACGTGTCATATCTTCCCATAATTTATCCGCCAAATAATTTGGACTATCGAGATCACATCTCAACCTACCTATCATAACTAATCCCAGGCAATATTAAGTCCGACTACCTAACCATCCATTTATCTCAACGCGTCGTATCATCCTCAAAGCCTTCTCATGTCAACTCGACAACCAAGTCTTGATGCTTACAAGGTTCTACTAATTCTCATGATCATCCTAACTCATACCACACTCTGTAGCCATCCCTATCTACCATTCGTCTAAGCCTCAAATCTGATAGTTCTCATCTTCACGCATATAATCTCATTCAACCAGAGTTCTCCATGGAGTCCGCCACATTTCGGTTTTATAAATAAGTCTTGGACAGCCCATTTCTTTTCATCCGAAAGTAATCTATTCCAATATCCTATCGTTCCAAAATCGGTTAATCAATGCTATAACAAATCTCATCTCTCCCTGAGCCTACCCGCATACAAAATCCTACAGCAATAATAGCTAGTCCCAAAACTATAACAACCATAACATAACATTTCTAAATGGAGAGAGAGAAAAGAAAAGGAAACTTAAAATCAGTGACACATTTTTAAAACATTTGGAAAAACGTGTGGATCGTGGTAATGGATGAGGAAGGATAATTGCTTTGTGATCTTGTGAGCTAATTTCAAAAAAAAAATTAAAGGTTTGGTTTAAAAGAAAAACAAAGTTTTGATACAATCACACACAGTCAAAGATAAGCTATTCTATAAATGCGAAAAACTACGTCTAAGGAAATTGCCTGCTATGACCCTATTCATATACGTATGAATACCGTCATTCAGACAACTTCAATCATATCATGGTTAACGCTGAGTACACATTCAAGACATAGAAGGCAATTATCAGGATTCTAAAGATGACACACTCCTACAGGTCTACACACTCTACCTACACTCATGCATCACGACAACATCACCTACCAAGGACCCACTCCTATACTGGAGATAGCATGGACAACTACAAGAACTAATGTCTACATAGAAGAAGAAGACCGAAACCAAAACGACGCGAAACAAGATCGAAAGGACGAAGTCAGGTAAGGCGAGGATAAGAAGATAGTCGGATGGACGGGACGAAAATATTGCAAAAAGATTTAACGATGGAAGAAGGATTTTGTGCAAAATATGGTATCATATACCTTTTAAAAATATATATATATATATATATATATATATATATATATACACACTTAAAAGTGAGCAGATGTAGCAAATCAAAATTTTGGAAAAAGTAAGACGAAGGAAGGATGGGTAGGGTGGAAAACGATTGTTTTGCAATTGATAATAAGTTTACTCAAAGATTTTGAAATGTGGTCAAGAAGAACATAGAACTGGTATAATACTAATAATAAAATAACTGGAGTTCCCTCTAGTCTAGAAAATATTTAAAAAGTACGTACGGTAATTTATTTGAAATTTTGGTTTTTTTTGTAAAAAGAATAACTTTGAATGGTAACAAGTTTTTTTTTGTTTTTAATACCGAAATACGAAAGTTAATGATTCAAAAGCGAGTACGAAATAGTAACTTAAGGATTTACGACCAAGAAGGTTTCAAAGTCGATAAAAGAATTTTTAATTCAACCGAAAACAAGGAATTTTAAATATTTAGTATAGGGGTTTTCAAAGAAATTAAGCTGAGCGATGAAACTGAATATGGAGTTTCGAAAATACTTTTAGAGAAGGCAAAATTGGCAAAGAGAAAGATTCAGAGGATCTACGATGATCGTCAGGAAACGATCACATGAATCGGGAGACAGTAAAATGATCGCTTGAAGAGTATGTGTAGGATACGAACCGTGAAGAGCTACGCTGGAACATTACGATCGATAACACGATAATGGTAATTATCAGGAAGACGCTAGAAGTCAGGGATTCTAATTTTCGGTTCGCCTCAGATCAGGAGAGCTCAGCACTAAGATTTCTTAATGAGCTAGACTGTAACCAGGATCTAATGGGAAGGTTCCTAAGAGAATCCTGGTTAGTTCTGCTGGGCCCGAAGTCGGTGGAGCTGTGCGAGCGACTAACTAAAAGAAGGACTCTAGAAATCTAATTTGGTCAGAGTTAGGGAGGGAGAGGCTACTAAGGTATCCTAAGACGGGTACGGCTAAATCTGAACCAAGGCGTCTGACTATCAAATTGGGACGTCTACCTAAGTCTACCCACTATCTAAGACTGGGAAACCAATTCAGACTTGTACGTGGATATTAAATGAATGCGGTACTTTTATTGTTCCAAACTTTTGCAAGACATGCATGGGCCACCACTAAAACCTGTCACGCCCCGCTTCCCAAAACGACGGAGGCGAAGCGTGACTAAGGCCCGCTTAGGCCGGAGCTGAAGAGCTCGGACCCAATAAGCGTCTGTAGGGTGGTACCATTTTAAAAGTTTCAGGTTCTTGCATTAATAAAGTTCGAAACAACAGATAGTACAGAAAGGAAGTTGCATTCATTAAATTAGAGATATAATATCCAACGAGTACAAAGTCTAAAAAGGAGCCTAAGCATGGCAACAAAAGTTTTAAAAGCAAACCTAAAAGCGGTAACCTCTGAAAGTGGCGACTAAAAAGACCTCTAGGTCTGGTCCCCGTCGGGCACGTACTCTGGGTCGACGTCCTCGGCTCCTCGTACTCCAGTGAGTCTGCCTCGTCCACGAACTCTGGCTGAGCACCTGACGTACAGCACCCCAAAAGAAAGGAACTGTACGTCAGGTAAAGTCTACAAAAAGGGTTAGACTCTACTGCAAGTGTATCAACTTTTTGACAACGATTTACTGGTTGATTAGCATGCTGGGGTTATAACTGAGTAACAAACAGAAGTAACGCAGCAGGAAAGTAAAGCGCAACAAGTAGTAGTAGTAGTGTGTGCTACCAACTACGGGACTAGCCTACAGGTGTTATGACAAGTCGGGACGTGACGGGCCAAGACGAGACATGACAAGTGAGACACGAAAGGGTTCACGCCTTACGGTTCGAGGGGGATCAGACCCTCTTACCGTGCGCACGCTCCCAAACCCAGGAACTCAGGACAAGAATTACAGGGATCACTTCCGCTAGGGAAACATCCGAAACGCCCGAAGGCTTTTTGTGTAACAGGGATCACTTTTGCGGGGGAAAGCATCCGAAATGCCCAAAGGCTTTTTGTGTAACAGGGATCACTTTCGCGGGGAAAGCATCCGAAACGCCTGAAGGCTTTTTGTGTAACAGGGATCACTTTCACGGGGAAAGCATCCGAAACGCCAGAAGGCTTTTTGTGTAACAGGGATCACTTTCGCGGGGGAAAGCATCCGAAACGCCCGAAGGCTTTTTGTGTAACAGGGATCACTTTCGCGGGGAAAGCATCCGAAACGCCCGAAGGCTTTTTGTGTAACAGGACACGACATGACAAGTGTAGGGAGTTGTTATTCTAGGGTGTCCACACGCACGCACACGCAAGATAGTCCTATGATGTCAACAGTTGTCGTTGTCAGGCTCAGACTTCGTCGTCAAGTCTGAGCCATCAAGGGCGTCCCGGACGCTATCATTTCACGTCCGGTTCTCAGTACTCACAGTCTAATAGTTCCACAATGTAAGACTAAGACACAGTCAAAAGCGCAAGTGGGTACACTTGCCTGAAATGGCGAGTGCGCCGTCTGTCCGGGGCGTCTCGTCCAGTCGTCGCGTCCACGGTAGTCCGTCTGAAAAGGATCACGGCGACGGTGTCAGGTCGCGATTTCCAATAAATCCTACTTAGGTTCATTTCTAGGTTGTCGGGACTATCCTATTCGTCAAAAGTCACTTTTTGGTGTTCTTGTTCAGCCTAAATCGACCACTACCCTATATGCACAGAAAATTGTCCGGTGGTCGATTTCTACAGTGAGCAGCGTTTTACTGGCGCAGAAAATAAATTTAGTTACAGTTGTTCGATTTTAGTTAGCTTTTCAGTTTCGCTACAGTGTGGGTTGTGCTACGAGTTAGGGGTACCAACCTGAATGATGTTCACGCGTAAATCTGGCGTCGGGTCTGAAAACAGTGGCGGTGCTCGTGTCCCCGACTGCGGGTAGCGCAGTGGAGGTCATCTCGGGATCGCCTCAGGATCGTAACGACTGCGGGTAGCGCAGTCGAGATGTCACGGCTACGGGTACGGTATCGAGATCGTTTCGGATGCGGGTCCCGGGAACGAAAACGCCTATGGCAACAGGAACGAGTCGCGACGACAGGAGGCCGCGGAATCTGTGGCATGCAAGGGGCTGACGTGGATGGAGCAAGGAAATGGGCGGCCGTCAACGGAAAGGTCTGCGGTGTCAACGGCGTCTCATCTACGGGTAGCGTAGCGAGACTCGTCCGGGCAGCGAACAAGTGCGGTAATGAGTACAATTGGTCCGTCAGCAAGAACAGCGAATAATGGCGCGCAACGGCGACGAAACACCCGTTGGAATGCTAGCCCAAAGGCCGTTCGGCCTAGAAGTCGTCGCGGGGGTCTCGTGCAGTGGTTTGCGGCGTCGGGGGAACAGGCAGCAGCGGCGGATATTGTGGCGTTTGGCGCTGCGTGGAGCGCAGCTGACGGCACAGCGACGGAATCAGGCAGATAGGGGCGCGGCGCGGGGAGAAGCTGCGCAGCGGCTGCGTGACCTGAGCAGGGAGCCACGGCGGCCGTGGATCGTGGCGAGGGTGGCGCTATGGGTCGGATGTGGCGGGAAGACGGAGAGAAAGAGCGGAGGCTGCGATCGTGGCGACTGGAACAGCGCAGTGACGGCGTTCGGGCTCGGGGATCGCGGCAGAGGGGCTGCGCAGCAGGCGCCAGCGGCTGAGAGGGCGATCAGGGGATGTGGTGACGGTCTCGCTGCGGATGTGAGAGGGGAACGTCGGAGAGGATGATCGAGGGTGGCAGCGTCGGAAGCGGGACTACGGCGACGAGAGGGGAGATGCGGTCGGGAGTCGAGCGGACGGCCGGAGCGACGTCGTGCGGGGGTCTGCGACGGCGTGCTGCGAGCGGCGGAAATCGTTGCGGCGGCGTACGGATCTCACAGCTGAGAGGGGAGAGAAGTAGGCGGCGTGGCATTGACGGGCTGGCCGTAGGCACTGTGGATGGGGGCGCTGTGGCGGTTGGCTGTGGGCTCGGAGAGGGGGAGAGGCGACGCTCGCGGTGAGAAGCGATGACCTGCGGCGACGTCGGGGGCCGCGATCGCGGCGGAGAAATGCGGGATCTCGTCTTGGGATGCGGCGATCGGGGATCGGGGTCTCGCGGGGGAGGCGGCGGAACGGCCTCGCCGTGAGCGCGAGGGAGGAGAGGGGATCGGGGTCAGGCGGCCACGACAGAGGATGGGCCGGGAGGCGGCGGCGATCGGAGCGGGGAAAAGGCCTCGCCGTGAGGGAGATCGGGATTTTTGCTTTTGGGGCGGCGGCTGAGATTTTGGGGTTAGGGTTAGAATAGGGTTCGGGTTATATATAAATAAAATATATAATGCTATATACCTTATGGTTGTAGTTAAGAGAAGAAATTAAAGGGGGGTAGAGGGTGTAGGAAAGGGGGAAATTCTCGAGGAGAATAGAAAGAACAGTTTTAGGAAATATTTAAAACAGATTTGTTAAGAGATTTGGCTAGATTTGGCCAGATTTGGCTAACGAATTTGAATTTGAATCTGATCAGGGCAAATCAACGGTCCATATTTCTCCAAGCGATATCTTTCAATCCGGGCGTCAGAAAAAATAATCCGAAAATACCGGTGCGATGGTGGGGACGAGACGCACAGATCTATGGAGCTTGATCGTGCGTAATGCCTACCAAAAATTTACGTAAAATTGGAAACGGTGTTTCGAGTCAGATGACTAAAACGCCCCTATCCTTCAAAGTCGTTTCGCGAGAAAACGAGCCGTGAAAGACGTTCCCAAAAATTACATTAAAATTCAACACCCCAAAACGATCGTAACGGCATATCGCATCGCACATGCCGGAGCTCAGAAATAGCCAAATAAAATACGTGCACGATAAAGCACGTGCACACAGGAAATACGAACGGTCGGAAAGCGGCCGTTACACATGGCCAAAGTTAAAACAGAAGGTGATAAGGTGCTACACACCGACAGCCTAACAGCAACTACTAAAAGCAACATCAACTAAAATAAATCTCCAGCTGAGACAAGGACTGGTCACCAGTGTCCTCCAACTCTAACACTGCAGGAACCTCGAACTCAACGTCTGTGTGCTGATCGTCCTCAGCAATGATCTCTGACTCTAAACCTGACATGTGACATCCAAAGAGAAGAGGGCACATGTCAGCAAAAGTCTTCCAAAGGAAAACGGAGGACTTTTGTGCAAGGAACATATAAAAGTAATGCGACTAGCAGTTCTAACATGATGATATGGTATGGCATTTAAAGAGTGCAACAATTAAAATGAACATGATGATAACAAGCAAGCACGTCGTAGTAGAAAACTACGAATCATTATTTCACGATTTCACGGACACTAATTTATCACTTCGTGCACAGAGTTTCAGCCTTTTGGCTGAAGTGGTTATACGGGCTCACTTCTACGCTCAAGCGACCGTTTAACCCTACTCCTCCATGTGAATATAGACTGGTGCCCATCTTCTGGATCACGAGCCAGGAAGTGTTTTTGGCATAGGGTTGTACCCGTAAAGCAGGTGCCTAGCCTCAATAGTTAACAATTTATTGTAGTGTGTTCTACACAATCACGATGGAGCAAATTGATGCATGAAATGACATGACAATGAGCAGTTAAAAGTGCGTACAGTTAATTGAAAGTAAACGTGACAGGCAGCATGAAATGATAGCACAACAATGGTGTCGGATCTAGCTTCGTTGTCAAGATAGATCAAAATAAGGCGTCTAGGCGACTATTATTTCATCGCCTAGTCTCTTTTACTGTACTATACAAATTGGCCTAAAACATGGCCTAAACAAACACTGGCAAGTATCACTTTCCTGAAAAAGACGTTCTGCAATCTACAACCAAGTCCAGATCTACCTATGTGTTCATATCACGATCTAGCCTATAGTCCCAGTTTTTAGATCTTGATTAGTGAGTTATCAAAGCAGTAACGTTACGGATTTTAGTCTTGATTAGCATGCGATGTGGGGGTTCCTACGGAGTGGGGTTTACCTCAACACGACGCGAGAGCTACTCTCACGCCTGGCAGCGATGTCAGGGGTTGGATTCTGGTAGAGCGAAGGCACGGCGGAACAACGACGACGAACGACGATCCACCGGGTAGCAGTATGATCATTGAACAACGACGCGAAGGGGAAAAGCAAATGCACAGCATTCTACGATGTCGGGAGGACGTGGACAGCGGCACGGGGAGGCACGAGAGGTGGCGGACCGCGACTCGCAGCCTGTGGTGCACAGATCAGTGGTTGCACACGGCTAGGGTTGCGGCCTAGAGTTGTGCATACAAGAGAGCAGCGCAGCTGGTGGCCCATGGCATGTGGGGGTCTGTATGGCCCCTGTGGGTCACCTGAGGGGCGGCCGGCGGCTGGGGGACGGTCGGCGGCAGCCCAGATGAGCTAGCCTTGAGTTTTGATGAAGGAGGACAGTTTTGGCAGTTTTGCAATGGAGTTTAAGGGTTTTGCGTTGGGTTTTAAGGGAGGATGAAGAAGATGTTGTCGAGGGGAGGTGGTTGGTCGGAGTGGGGACGCCGAGGGAGGCCAGGCCGTGAGTTTTAAGGCTGGGCGATGGGTTGTTCGGCGGCTTGCGTGAGTTTAACCCTAGGCTGGGTTTGGGTTTTAAAAGAGGAAGAAATGCTATATATGGTCCAATTTGAGTGAACTTAAGGAAAATGGAGGAGAGAGGAAGGAAGAGTGTGGTGAATAGCCCAATTGAATTTTAGGTGTGATACGTATGAGATTCTTTGCTATTTGGGTTAGGAAGTGGGGTGCACTTGGGTTGATTGGAGAGAGAAGGTGTGAGATGGAGGGGGTATAGTTAGGGTGTCATTAACTAGGAATTATTTTAACACGATACTTATTAAGCCTATAGTTTTAATTAGGTTATTTGAATTTCAAATTAATTAGGGCTAAGTGGGTTAGTAGGTGATTAGGGGAAAAAGTGGGTCTAGAGGTGTTCGATAATTATGAGAAAAATACCGGGACGACCGTTCGACGAGAGAATCGAGGCTACGATAATCGGTCACGGCTAGGGTCACGAAGAATGGAACTAAAAATAAAAAGGTCAAACGACGAAGGTAAAAGTTATGACACTTCATCAAACAAAGTTGTTTTGTGGGAGAACGACCCATGAAATGGCATTCACAAATAATTCCACAATAAGTATTCTTTCATAGGGTCACAATGACATATCACATCGTACGTTTCGGATACAAGAAGAGATCAAAATAAATATGCGTATGAACAAAAGTACGCGCACGAAAAATGTACGATCAAAAAGCGACCGTAACATCCTACCCACCTTATGAATGATTCTGTCACGCCCCGCTTCCCTAATATGGAGGTGAGACGTGAGGAGGTCCGCTCAGACGTAGAGCTGTGAAGCTGCAGTCTGATAAGAGTCTGTAAAAAAACTTCAAATAGTAGTAGGTCCTTTGCATTGTGACGAAACAACAACAATGATAATAGTAAAGCAGATATAAAAGAAAACATCCACCGACATCCAGAAAATTATTCCAACATCACAGAGCAGTCACAAAAGTACAAGTCTGAACAATAGGCCTAAAGCATGGCCGAAACTACAACAAGTAATGGTGCTGCACACCTAATAACCTAACAATAGCTACTAAGAAGGTAACAACAACTAAAAGAGAGTCACCTGCTGAGACTAAGGGTAGGACCAGAAATCCTTGAACTGAACGTCGGCAACCTGTCGTCCTCTGCAACTAAGTCAGGCTCAAAACCTGACATGTGATTACCAAAGAGAAAAGGGCACATGTCAGCAAAAGTCTCCCAAAAGAAAACGGAGAACTTTTGTGCAAGGATACAAATAATATAAGAGCGATTAGCAGTTCTAAATAATGACATGACATGACATTTAAAGAATGCAAGAATTTAAGATAACATAATGACATGCATGCACGTCGTAGCAGAAACTACGAAAGACATTATTTCACGAGTCACGAACATTATCATTTCACATTGTGCACAAGGTTTACTTCTTACAGCGGAAGGAGCGGATCAGGCATCCTTCTACGCTGCGTGACAGCTTAACCCTACCCATCCATGTGTATCGATCCTTGGTTTCCCAAGTACGTGAGCTCGCTTCTGGATCACGAGTCCAGGAAGTATTTTTCAATATGGACTGGAGCCCATCTTCTGGATCACGAGCCAGGAAGTGTTTTTGGCATAGGGTTGTGCCCGCAAAACAGGTGCCTAGCCTCAATTATTACAGTAAGTGTAGCGTGTGCTATGTAATCACAATGAAACATTGAATGCATGAAATGACATGGCAATGAACATTTAAATTGTGTACCGTTAATTGAAATTAAACATGGCATGGCAGCATGAATGCAAGCATGATAAAGCTGTCGGATCTGTCTTCGTTGTCAAGCTAGATCAAGTAAGGTGTCAAATCTAGTTTCGTTGTCAAACTAGACAAATAGGGGCGTCTAGGCGATTATCATCGCACCGCCTAGTCTCTTTTACGCTACTGTACAAAATGGCCTAAAACATAGCCTAAACAGAAAACTGGCAAGTATCACTTGCCTGAACCACAATGCTGAAGTCATGGTCACCAGAGTCAGAAAATCTACCTATGTGCTCACAACGCAATCCAGCATACAGTCCCAATTTATTAATCTTGATTAGTGAGTTACAAAGCGATCAGAGACTACGATTTTTAGGTTGATTAACAGGCAAGGTGGGGATTCCTACGGAGAGAGACTTACCTCAACATGACGCGAGAGCTACTCTGACGTTGGGTAGCGAAGTCAGGGGTTGGACTCCGGCAGTGTGAACGGTACGGAACGACGTATTCTCTGAGATAAAACACGTGCACGAATAAGTTCATAACGACGGACTAGAATTATTAGACAACCCTAAAACGTCTAATGATCTGATTTTTAACAAGTTCTCGATCCTACGACAGGGTTCACATCAATATTAATGAACGTTAACAACTAACACATTAACTACTCAAGTTGCTAGTACGAAAGTACACAATAATTATTATTAAACAACCTAGGCTATATGGTAACTAGAGTTATGTAAACGAGTTATCAACCCTATAGATTATCAAGTTAACATCTATATTAATGGTACTAGCACGTTATCTAGGTTAACTAACAAGTTATAAAAAAAGTTGTAGCATTATTATCCTAGCAACGGAAACTAGCTGAAGCTAGGAAGTTAAGCGTACGAGTTATCAACTATCATTAGCATGCCATCTTCTTATTATTGGGTCCGTTAGCTGTTCGTTATTGATGTCCAACAACAAAAGCAACTGATCTTAATATGTAGTAGCGAACAATACTAACCGAGTTGAAGAGGAGATCTCCCACGTGGCTACCGGGGTTGCCACGTGATGGACAGTGGTTAGGGGACGAAGAATGCACATGGGATGCCATTAAACACGTCTCAGGGAGGCCTAGGGGCTGATGGAGATCAGTGCGACACGGGGGGTCTCGCTGCCGTTGTCGGGGGTCCTACGACAACTGCAGCGCGAAACGCCGCCGCAGCAGCGAAGAGTAGTGGCTGCTTCTCTTGACAGCGCCCGGGAGGTGATCTCTGGCGGAAAATGGCCAGAGGAAGGCCGCGGGGACGTCGGAGGGGCCTGCCGTGCGTGGGGCGGCGATGTGGGTGCCTGGAGATGGACGAGCATGCACCGGTGGTGCTGCTGCGCACCGGAGGTCGGAGCGGAGAGGCTAGACGGAGCGGACAGGTGGTTGACGGTGGGGGTGGATGGGGTAGCGTCGGGGAGAAGAGGGCTAGGTCGGAGAGATGAAGTCGGAAGATAGCAAAGAGATGGCGGCGCAGGGAAAAAGTGTTGCATGATGCCAAAAAGCCCTTGGGCTTTCATGGTTTAAAAAAAGTTTGGATTGCTATTTGGGTTATGTTTTAGGGGTACAACTAAGGGGTTAGGAGAGAGTCGAGTTAATGAAGTAGTTGGAAAAGAGGTGAGAATAGTCAATTTGTTTTTGGGTGTGATACGTATGAGGGATTTGATTGCCTTGCTATTCAACATTGGGATTAGGGTAGTTTGAGGGTAAGAGGAGAGAGAAAGTGAGAGGGCAGGGTGCAGTTAAGGGGGAAAGAGGGTGAGCCTAGTTTAGGGAAAATATCATATGAAAACTTAGGCTTAACGTTGATTAATGATGAAATCAGTGCACAAGTGGGTCAAACGATATACGATAATTACGAGAAAAATACTGGGGCGACAGTGTCGACGAGAGAAACAAAACTCAGAAATCACGAATTTGGCGACAAGAAACGAAACTAAAAATAAAAGGTCTCACGACAAAAGTGAGAATTACGACGCCTCTGCAAACAAAGACATTTTGTGGAGGAACTGATCACTCCATATTTTATACCTTTTTTCTGCATGTTTGCATGCCATTTCGATCACTCGAATCGCGCTTTTCACGATTTTTCGGCAATATTGCGATGCTTTTCACGATTTCTTGTTTTTGTCTAATTTCATGAGATTTCGAGCGATTTGGAGTGATTCTGAGATGCACCCACTCCGGAGTGTCACCCGTGACTCCTTCGAGGGGAATTTTGCTATTAGAGAGGAGTGGAAGAAGAAAGAACGTCGTAGGAGCGACGAGGGAGCAAAAATACGAAGATTGGGCATTTTGAGCATGTCACTCGGCCGAGTGAAGGAGTCACTCGGCCGAACATCGAGAGCCCGCTCGGCCGGCCAAATCGGACACGCAGAAGATAAAGTATCAGCGTGCACTCGGCCGAGCATCGCCAGCCCACTCGGCCGAACCACGGAGACACCACTCACCCGAGTGGCATCAAGACGACGGCAACAAAAAGTCCAGAGTTACTGTAAATTGTCAGTCGAATCCCGAGTTCCGACTCGGCCGAGTGAAGAAGTCCCCTCGACCGAAGCAAAGAAAGTCACTCGGCCGAGTGACTCCCGAGGAGCCGACCCCAAAAAGTCCGAACTTACTGGAATTTGTCAGGGTTTGTCACTCGGCCGATTGACATTTGTCACTCGGCCGAGTGAGCTGCGCTGCCTGTAGCGTAAACTGCGATTTTGAGGCTGCGCATGGGCATTTTCGTCATAGTTTTTTGGGTGATTTTGGGGGGTATTTAACCCCAGTTTTTAACCTAGTTTATGGGGCTTTTCAGAACTTTTTGCAGCCCTTTTTAGATTACTTTTAGGAGATTAGATTGAGCTTTTAGGGGAGAGAGAAAAGTGTTATTTTGTTGGATGCTATTAATTCTTCATTGGTTTGTCTCTCTCTATCAAAAACTCCATTTTTATTGATATATTGAATATTGCAATGAATTCTACGGATTTTATTTGTGAATTTCTATTGAATTTTATTATGAATTATGAGTAGTTTTACCGTCTTAGGGCGTAGGGATGAACCCTACGAACCCTATTTCTAATTTGTGATGAATTGGTGAAATTATTGCTAGAATTGATTAGGGTTAGTTTGGGATTGATTTAATACGAATAGCTAGGGATTCATACCGATTGGGATTTGCAAGAGATTGGATCTCAATTCTATAGGAAGCCCTAGATATTCGAATTGGGCTACAATTGAATTTCTCTGGAATCGGTTTGCAAGAGATTGGACCGAAACTAGGGTTTTCGATTGCAATTCTATACCAATACCCGTTTGCAAGAGATTGGACGGGTAGGAACTATCCCAACCTAGGTCATGGCTCGAGTTTGCACGAGAGTGGGCTCGAGATGCGATTGAACGATGATGTTGTTCTTCACGCTAGCTTGCCTAGGTTGGGGTTTGTAAGAGATTGGACCCTACCCTAGGTTTGCTATAGACCGGTAATAGCGCGAGAGCGTGAGCTTGGTTCTACATTTAGTTGCAACTAGTTCACCTGAATTTCAAGTCTAGCAATTGTGACACCTACGAATCACGATGACGAGATACGGTTTGTAGTGGTGATTCCGCACCCTTAGGCGTCTTTATTAATTTGATATTCCTTTTATACAATTGAACGACTGTGCCCGCTTTATTACGAACATTTTTCGACTGTTCTTATAGCCAGGTGAGTTGAAGAAGACACTGTTATTTGACCTCCTCGTGTTCGATACCCGCTCGTCGCTACACCGTGCGCTTGTGGTAAGACTAGCGAGTCGTGTGCCCTGGTTGCGTCTTCGCACGATCCCGGGGCTCCGATCAAGTTTTTGGCGCCGTTGCCGGGGATTTTGCACGATCTCCCGAAATTTTCCACAAGATCTTAACAGGTAAAATGGGGGATGCAATTCCAATGACTGAGTCTGGCCAGGGAGATGATGAATCTTTTGCGGAGCTCCTTAAGGAACTTATTGATGAGGTCCACGCTACCGGAGCTTTTACTATTAATATCGAAGACCCCGTCGAACAACTGTTTGCTAGCTTTGTGATGGATCAAATCTCCCCGGATGGGACTATTGGGGGTGATATCAGAGTTGATGTGAGGGACGACAAGCTATATTTCGAAAGCGGTAGAACATGCGTCGAAGAGTACTACACTCCCGAGGAATCCTTGGAGCAAACCGATATTCAGGGAGTTATACCCTACGACCCCCACTCTTGCATTTATGAATCTGCTGACGTATTTCTTGATATCAGGAATGACCGGAGCAAGGTGGAGGTCCTATCGATGCTAGCGCAGAATTGGAGAGCGTCTATTCCGATGCACCGTCCTCACTAAGAAGCGAATCTGAGCCTCCACCCGAGAGTGAGCTAAACTCAGATGTTGAAGGAGAAGCCAAACTCATACAAGATCAGGAAGCAGAGGGTACGACACCCTTTGAGGTAGAGCTTAAACAATTACCGCCGAATCTAAGGTATACTTTCTTGGGTAGTAAAGTGACATTTCCGGTGATTGTTAATGCCCACCTCGGCCATGATCAACTTGAAAAACTATTAGAAGTCCTTAGGGACCACAAGGATGTCCTTGGCTACACTATCTCGGATCTTAAGGGAATAAGCCCTAGGCTATGCACGCATAGGATCCACTTGGAAAACACTGAAGCCACTTCTATTGAGCCTCAAAGGCTGTTGAACCCTAATATGAAAGAGGTAGTCAAAAAGGAAATCCTTAAATTGCTTGAGGCCGGAATTATCTACCATATCTCTGACAGTAGATGGGTTAGCCCCGTTCACGTTGTCCCCAAAAAGGGGGGATGACCGTTATAAAAAATGAAAAGGGGGAGCCCATTTCTACACGCACTGTCACGGGATGGCGGATGTGCATTGATTATCGAAAAATAAATAAAGCCACCCGAAAAGACCATTACCCATTACCCTTCATAGATCAAATGCTTGAACGGCTTGCTAAACATAAATACTTTTGCTACTTGGATGGGTATTCGGGGTTTTTCCAAATCCCTTTGCATGAAGACGACCAAGAAAAGACTACTTTTACTTGTCCTTATGGCACTTACGCCTACCGTAGAATGCCCTTTGGTCTTTGTAATGCACCCGCCACCTTTCAGAGGTGCATGACCTCCATTTTTTCCGACTATATTGAAAATATTATGGAAGTTTTCATGGATGATTTCTCAGTTTATGGAAGTGAGTTTGATTCTTGTTTGGCTAATCTTACCAAAGTTCTTAAAAGATGTCAACAAAATAATCTTACTCTTAATTGGGAGAAATGTCATTTCATGGTCACCGAAGGGATAGTGCTTGGGCACCTTGTCTCCTCAAGAGGGATTGAGGTTGATAAGGCGAAGATTGAGGTAATCGAGAAACAACCTCCTCCTATTAATGTTAAGGGCATTATGGGCTTCTTGGTCATGCGGGGTTTTACCGCCGCTTTATCAAGGATTTCGCCTTGATTGCCCGACCTCTAACCTCTTTGCTTGCTAAAGATGCCCCATTTGTTTTTTCAGGTGAATGCTTGCAAGCGTTCAATACATTGAAGGAAGCACTAATTTCTGCGCCCATCATACAACCACCGGATTGGAGCCTTCCCTTTGAGCTCATGTGTGATGCAAGTGACCAAGCCATTGGAGCGGTATTGGGGCAAAGGAAAGATAGAAAGCTTCATGCAATATTCTATGCAAGCAAAACGTTGGATGACGCACAGAAAAATTATACAACTACGGAGAAAGAGCTTCTAGCGGTCGTTTATTCCATTGAAAAGTTCCGCTCCTATCTCCTTGGCTCCAAGGTAATTGTCCACACCGACCATGCGGCATTGAAGTATCTTCTAAACAAGAAAGAGGCCAAACCTAGGTTAATTAGGTGGATACTTCTATTGCAAGAGTTTGATTTGGAAATCAGAGATAAGAAGGGTACGGACAATGTTGTGGCGGACCATTTGTCTAGGCTTATTCGTGACAAGGAGGACGAGAGCTTGCCCATCGATGACTCCTTTATTGATGAGAGGCTATACGCCATAAGTCCCGGGGAAGTTCCTTGGTATGCGGACTTTGTCAATTACTTGGCTTGTGGGATTAAACCATGTGGGATGCCCACGGTGCAAAAGAGGAGATTTATGCATGAAGTCCGTAGCTATTTTTGGGAAGATCCGTATCTCTTTAAGATATACAAGGATGGGGTTATTCGGAGATGTATTTCTAAGGAGGAGGCCACCTCCATCATCTTGCATTGCCACGGTATGCCTTGCGGGGGACATCATGCCGCTTCTAAGACTACCGCTAAGATATTGCAGAGTGGATTCTTTTGGCCAACCATGTTCAGAGACACGCATGACTTCGTCAAGTGGTGCAATAGATGCCAACGGACCGGGATAATTTCCAAACGAAATGAGATGCCGATGAGGCCCATTCTAGAGATTGAGCTCTTTGATTGTTGGGGAGTGGACTTCATTAGACCATTTCCGTCAAGCAAGGGTAACAAGTATATCTTATTGGCCGTGGACTACGTCTCCAAATGGGTAGAAGCAATCGCCACCCCTACCAATGATGCGAGGGTTGTCTCCAAGTTTTTCAAGCAGAATATTTTCCCGCGCTTTGGGGTGCCCCGTACTTTGATAAGTGATGGGGGAAGTCACTTTATAGAAAACAAATTTGAAGCCATGTTGAAAAAGTACGGGGTAAACCATAGAATTGGCATGGCCTACCACCCTCAAACGAGCGGACAAGTGGAAGTTTCAAATAGGGAAATCAAGCAAATTCTTGAAAAGACTGTAGATCGATCTAGAAAAGATTGGTCCATGAAGTTAAACGATGCTCTATGGGCATATCGCACGGCCTTCCGCACTCCCATTGGCACCACGCCGTTCCGACTTGTTTATGGGAAAGCTTGTCACTTGCCGGTAGAGTTGGAGCATGGTCGCGCCCCGGCGTACACGTCCCGGGACGACGGTTGTAGTTTTACCGCAAGCGCACGGTATAGCGGCGAGCGGGTATCGAACACAGGGAGGACGAATGACCGTGCTTGCTCCTAATCACCCTGGCTATTTAGAGGGATAATTGCCTTGGGCGATCCTGTCACAATCATCAGACAAAAGTGCGAAATATCAAATCAAATAGAGAACGCCTAGGGAATGGGGAATCCCCACTACTCACCGTATTTCACAATTGTGGTTCGCCGGTATCGAAATCGCTAGGATGAGAATTTGGATGAACTAGTTGCAACTAAATGTGAAACCAAGCTCACGCTCTCGCGCTGTTACCGGTCTATAGCTATCCTAGGTTTGGGTCCAATCTCTTGCAAACCCTAGCCTAGGGAAGCTAGCATTGGGATCAACATCATCGTCCAATTGCGCACCGAGTCCAATCTCTTGCAAACTCGGTCCACAATCTAAATTAGGATAGTTCCTACCCGTCCAATCTCTTGCAAACGGGTATCGGCGTGGAATTGCAACCGGAGATCCTAGCATCGGTCCAATTTCTTGCAAACCGATACTTCGAAAATCCGACTCCAACCCAATTCGGATTTCTAGGGCTTCCTATCGAATTGGGATCCAATTTCTTGCAAATCCCAATTGATGTGAATACCTAGCTATCCGTAGTAATTCGATCCCAATCTAATCCCTAATAACAATCCTAGCTCAATTTCTACCGGTTCAACACAAATACGAAATTGGGCTTGTAGGGTTCATCCCCACGCCCCAAGACGTGGAGACTACTCACTAATCATAGCAATAGCACAATAATTGGCAATGAAATAGACAATGGAATTCATCACAACAATGATATAAACAATAAAAATAGAGTTTTTGTGGAAGAGAAGTGCAAACCAATGTAAATCTTCAATCAACCCCACAAAAATCCAAGTTTTTCTCTTCACCAATCACAATTAATAAAGCTAAAAAGTAGACTCAAAAAGCTGCAAAAAATCTCAGAGGAGGCTCTCAAAACTAGGGTAAAAACAGAGCTTAAATAGCCCCAAAAATCGTCTAAAAATCCTGACCAAAACGCCCCTGCACAGCCTGTTTTCCGCAAATTTCGCTTCAGGCAGCGCATCGCACTCGGCCGAGTGACAAAAGTCGCTCGGCCGAGTGAAAACCCTGTCAATTTCCAGTAAGTCGTGGGCTTCAGGGGTCTTCAGTTCGGGGGCGGCTCGGCCGAGTGAGTTGTCGTCACTCGGCCGATGGCTTCACTTCACTCGGGCGGACGGGATTTGCCACTCGGCCGAGTGGGTCTTCTGAAGCTCAGATGGCCGAAAAACAGTAACTTCGGTCTTTTTGAGAGCCTTCGTCTGGGCGCCACTCGGGCGGACGTGGTTTCGTCACTCGGCCGAGTGGGTCTTCTGTGCTCGGCCGAGTGCACATGTAACTCGTGTCTGAATTGGTCGGCCGAGCAGTGTCTCGCTGGTCGGCCGAGTGGCTCCTCCACTCGGCCGAGTGGGACACAAAAAATGCCCAAACTGGTCGTTTTGGCCTCCTCGTCGCTCCGGCGACGTCCATTCTTCTTCCGCTCCTCTCCAACAGCAAAATACCCCTCGGGGAGGTCGTCGGTGGCCGTCTAGATTACACGCATCTCGAGATCACTCCTAATCGCGCCAAATCACCTGAAATGCGACAAAAACAACAAATCGTGAAAAGCATCGCAATATCGTCGATATATCGTGAAAAACATGATTTGGGCGATCAAAATGGCATGCAAACATGCGGGAAAAGGGGGTAAAATAAGGAGTGATCAAAATCCCCCAAGCTTGCCTCTTACTCGTCCTCGAGGAAGATAAGTAAAAAGCGAACCCGGTGGATTCGGAAAACGAAAACGGCGAAAAACGAAAAAAAATGAAAAACGAAGAAGAATGAAAACCAAACGAAAATAAAGGAAGAAAGAAAGAAGAGGTAGGATGCTAGATCATTTTCTCAGGACGTGGGTTTCACTTACTCTTATGGCATGCACCGAGTGAGAAATACATGTCAAAGAATCTCATTTTGATATCATAGTAGAATAGTGCAAGTAGAAAATAGAAAACCCACGAACAACGGTATAATCATGAGAAACGGAATGATTTTAAAATTAACATCGCCTGAATCATCTAAAGCGGTATACAAGTCTCAGATCACACACTTTTCAATTGAACGCTTTCTATCTGGAGTATAAGAGTATCACATCATAGAATAGAGAGAATAGAAAAGTATGGGTTTCATGAAATGAATGCTAGGCTTAGATTTCTGGATTTCGTAAAGCTAGAAACAATCTCACCGAGTATAGAATATCACTTAGCCTAGGTTGTCGTGCTATGTCAAGTAGTCGCTCTCTCACACATCAATGGATCTCCTCCCCCAAGCTTATCTATAAGCGTGGTGGCACAAAAATATTTACATCCCCATTTTTATAAAGCTCCAAAGGCAAAGAAGAGAAAGAAGAAAGAAAGAAAATAAGCGAGATGGGATCTTTTATTGAGGATTTTTTTTTTTTTTTTCTATCATATATACAATGATCCCAATTCAAAGAGAGATAATGATATACGAGAATGTTCTTCTCTCTTTTATTATATATATTTTTTTTCTTTTTTTTTTTTGGAATAAGAGATTTGGAGCTAGGAATTAATAACGGGGGAAATGCCATAAAATAGAATCACTAAGGGGAGATTCACCAATGATTTTAAAAGTAGAGAAATGTTGTTCAAGATTTGTGGAGAAAGAAATAAATATAACTCTCGGCTCACTCTATAAGACATGCACGACAACTTCAGCAGGGTGATCTAATCTACTCAGTTTCGATCGCAAAAAAAGCTAACTAATCCAGATATATCATAGCTAACAATCATTCAATCATCCGGAAGTGAAGTGTACAATTCATGCATATAGAAGTGATAAAGGAAAAGAAGTCAGTACTCCAGATATAGGCATTCAATGCGTGAATCTTGGTGTGTTTTCTGTGATAGCATACATATGAATATTCAGGCTCAGCTAATAATAAAATTTCATCCATTTTCATGAGGAAAAAGTGTGGGCTCCTATTTCTAAATGCAAGCGAGTCATAGCATATGATATCAGAAATGAAATCTAAGACACGACAAATATAGCATGCATATAGAATAAGCTAACTCCACGTAGACATCATCACAGAAAATTCATCTCTAGCATGAGATGAAAAATAAGGAAGAAGTAAAGATAAAAGGAAAATGGAACTATGCAATGCGGCACACAGGTAAGTAAGGAAAACGTGATGCATGGCGAAACAAAAGGAAAATAACGAAAAATGAGTGCAAAAGTGAAAAGCGGTGTGAAAAACTGAAAATAAAGGTGGCAAATCGAAAAAAAAAAAAAGGAACGTGAAAGCTCACTCCCCCAAGCTAAACGGCACAGTGTCCTCAATGTGCAAAGTGTGGCACATAGAGAGACAAGCAATGTGAGGGGCAAGTGAGGATGGATGCACGATGGGAAGAAAAAATATAAAAAAGGAAAAGTAAGAAATGAAAATATGATGCGGAAATGATGCATGCACAGCTAGGAGTGATACGAAAATAAATATGGCACCCAGAACTCTCCCTCTCTCCCAAAAAAGATATATATAGATGTGATCAAAAATGAGAATCCCAAGTAGATATGATATGATATGCACAAATAGATATGATCAGAAATATAATCCCAAAATAAGTGAGGGGAGGGGGGTGGACAAAAGTGCATCAGGACCCAGCAGAGACGGGCAGCACAACGACAGGAATGGATCAAGGCATCAAGAGTGCCTAAGAAGGCGGTGCCGCACCGTCTCCGTCCTGAGGCGGAGGTGGTGGTGGTGGTGGTGTAGGCTGCTGAGCTGGGGTGGGCGTGGGAGTGGAAGCAGGTCGAGCGTGTGTGGGTGTGTGTGGGAACCTGCGGGGTGGGTGGGGGTACGCGCGGGAGACGCTCTAAGATCTGCGTCAGGCAGTAGTGGATCTGAGGGATCAGGTCAAAGCGTCCAGACAGCGTAGAGACGGTGGAGGACAGGCTCCGAAGGTCTCCTCTAAGACCACTCACCGCCACCTCAAGAGCACGTATGCTCTGCAGTACGGTGTCGGGCGGGGGTGGTGCAGAGGGACGCACCGGTCTAGGCTGTGCAGGGCGAGGCTGGCGTACGCGTGTGGAGTATGTAACGGGCTCAGCAGGGAATGGGACAAAAGGGGCCGCGCCTGGAAAAGTGGGCCTGGCCTCGGTGTGAGGCCGGGACGCCGGCTGGCGAGGAGTGGAGGCAGCGGCAGCAAAGGAGGCGTGCAAAAGAGGTAACGAGGTGGCCAGAGAGGTCCGTGGCACAGACGTGTGGACAGACGCCACGACGCTCTCGGAGAATAAGGCGGCGGTGGAGACAGAGGAATCTCCCGCTGGGGCAGAAGTGTGCGGTCCAAAAGGTGTAACCCCAGCGGAGATCATGCTAACCATGGTCTCCACGACCGAAGTGAACGAGGGCTCTCCGCACTCGACTATGGTCGGCGGGCGCTCGGGGAGTGCGGAGCAAAGGGGCTCCACGGACAGAGGGCCTGAGGTGGCAGAGGGAGTGGTGGGGACAGCCTCGGAAGTGGTGACAGTGGTGGAAGTGGGCTCAGCAAAAGTACTCTCGACACAGGCAGAGGTAGGGACAGAAGTGTGAAGAGCAGTGGAAACGTCAGGAACAGGCTGAGAGGCCACAGGGTCGACGGGGTGGGCAGCAGGCTCGGCAGGGTGCGCAGCAGGGTCTGCGGGAGCAGCCTGGGCAGCGTGGGCAGCGGGGCCCTGCTCGGCCTCCTCGGCCTCGAGCACGTAGGCGGCGGGGATGAGGACATCCATCGCCGGAAGCCAGTCAACGTGGGCTGGTGCAATCAGAGTCCGAGCAGGGCTCGGGAGAATCATGTAATCGGCCCCATAGGGGCCGTGCAACCAGACCCAGTGACGCTCGCCGTGCGGACGCAGCATCTTCATCCGGGCCATAACGTCTATCGACAAGGAAGTGGGGCCCGGAACGCGTCGCAGGTCGTCGAGGAAATCCTCGCCGGTCATAAGAGCCAGCAGGGTAATCAGGCCGCCGCAGCATATCGGTGAGCGAGCGCCCACCGATACAATGATGCGGTCTAAGTACCATGCCGCGATATCGATCACGACGGCGGGGACAAGCTCGTCTCCATCCCTAGATAGAGCTCTGGGACGTGTCATCGCATAGAGCATGTAAAGCTCTGGCGTAGACATCGTGCCCGGCTCATATCTGGCCAAAAAGGTAGTCGCCATGAGGCGCTGGGCAATGCGTAGGCAGGGATGTACGATGGCCGAGGCCTTGGCCCTACTAGGGTCAAAGGCGGCGTGGAGACCCGTGATACGTGCCCAGAAGGCACCGGCGTCGAAAGAGGGTGGAGGGATATGTGTGGGGCCATAACTGCGATCGGCTCCGGGGACTGCGGGCCAAGAGAAAAATGCTCTCATCATATCGAGAGTGACCTGGCACTCTCGATCCATGAACCGGAATGAGCATCCCTCATCGGTCCGGGCGATAGAACTCAAAACCTCAAGTGTCGGACGGGTAAAAGTATCCGCCGACACCTGGAAAAAATCTCGCCAGCCCACGTTGTCGTACAACGTGAGCATCCCCTCAAGTACCCCCAGGCGTCCTAGGTCAGCGAGGTGTGCGAACCTGGAGGGTACGATCGAGCGCTGGGAGATACGCTCGAAGACGGCGCGGTGTGCGTCGTCTCGGAACGTAATCCCGAGCGGCCCGACCAGTGGAGCCGGTGGTGGTGGCTGTGGATCGGCGGGGAGAGGCTGTGCGGGCTGTGGGTGCGCTGCAGGCTGTGCGGGGTGTGCGGGGCCTGCAGGCGGTGCGGGGTGTGCGGGGGACGGTGGAGGAGAGTCCTCCAACTCGTGGGAGGGGCCAGCATCATCCGACCGCTTCCGCTTGGCGGAAGCTCTCTTCGACCGCGGCCGTGTCCGGGGCGGCATATCTGCCCCGAGCGCGCGCCGAAAAAGTGAAAAGTGCGGCGTGTGCACAAGAGTGGAAAGAGTTTACCCAAACACGCCGCGAGTGCTAAGTAGTGGAAGCGTGCGAAGTCCGCGCCTCCACGAAGTCCTGAGCAGCCCGTAGAAACTCCCCTGAGCTCCCCTAAGCTCCAAAAAGCAACCTGCGCATGGAAAAGCGATATCAGCGAGTAATAATCAAAATGTATGGAGCAATAGAGGTATAACAGATAGATATAGGAATTGATTTGGGTTAGGGGGGCGTTTAGCACATGGATCCTCAAAATATACACGAGGAGAGGAGAAAACGGTGAAAATAAGCGAACCGGAGGTGATCGGAGGCGGGGCGGCCGGCGGCGACTCGGGCGGAGTCCGGCGACGGGCGGCCGGCGACGGCAGGCTGAGCGGCGGCGCGCGCGGGCGAGTGGGCGAGCGGCGAGGCGAGATCGGGCGAGGGAGCTGAGGGGGCGCGGGCGAAGGGGTTTTTTTTGTTTTCGAAAACCGTGCCCCCCCTCGGTTTTATATAAAAAAATTACGACTCGGCCGAGTGACTTTACTCACTCGGCCGAGCGAGGCAATTAAAAATTTCTCCCCGATGTCGCTTCGGCCGAGTGGCTTTGCCAGCCTCGGCCGAGTGGAGTAAGTCCATTCGGCCGAGTGACTCAAGCTACTCGGCATGACTCGCCCTAGGAGGGTATCCGTTTTACTCGGCCGAGTGAATATATGTACTCGGCCGAGTAGCAGTTCTTATGAAATGAGGAAAATAGACAGAGAGTTGGGTACAGCAGACTTCCCTCGTTCGTGAGCGGCTCGGCCGGACGAACTTCTTGACTCGGCCGAGTGACTAGTATACTCGGCCGAGTGAGCCTTAATTTCTGCTGTTTATCTTCGTTTGGACTCTAAACTCCGTCTTTCTTCCTCCAGTCGATTTCATGCTCCTCCTAAGCGTCGAACGCCTTCTTGGGGCGCTCCTCATCGTCTCGTTCATCCTCCTCATGATGATCTACCTATCTTCTCTCCTGTCAAGAAAAATAGGACCCGTTATCACAAAATTTTTGGTCGGGTGACTCAAAATACTAAAAATTTCTAAAACGAAAATAAAGAAAAACGAATGAAAATAAAGCAAAAACCGTCGGGTTGCCTCCCGACAAGCGCTCGTTTTAGGTCGTGAGCTCGACCCCCTATAATTTTCAATCAATGCGGGATGTTTGGTGCACATGAGATGCACCCGTCAAACTTTCCGGGGAGCGCGCTTGGATTCGGACGTAGCGGCGTAACGGTCTCCCTCGGAGGTCTCCTATCTCGAATAGTGTTGGGGGGAGGCTCCCCCAAGCTAGCATTTGCCCCGGTCAACGGCTTAGCCGGCGATGCCGATTTCCGTACCGGCGGAGCTTTCTTTGGAGACTTTGATTTCGAGAGCTTGCAGAGCTCTCGAATCCTTGCGACATCAGCGTCGCCTTCATCTTCATCAGTGGAGAAGTCTGGGGAATCATCATTATTGTCCTCATGGCCTAAATCCGGGCTTTCATCCAATTCTTCATCAAAAAGGGCACCAATTGAGTGAGGAATCGCCTCCTCTATCACCTCATCAAGGAGGTCCGAGAGATCATGCGACCGCTCTTTAAGCAAATATACTCTATTGATTTCGCCCGTAGGGATCCCCTCGGAATAGTGTTTTAGCCTTTGCCCATTTACTTTGAATGTGGTGCCTTCCTTGCTTTCCAACTCGAAAGCTCCTCCCGGTTGTATGTGCTTGATGGTGAAAGGTCCCGACCAACGTGACCTCAACTTACCGGGAAATAGTCGGAGTCGGGAGTTGTAGAGCAAGACCTTGTCTCCCACCTTGAAGTCCGTGACAGTTATGCGGGCATCGTGGAAAATCTTGGTCCTTTCCTTGTAAATCCTCGAGCTCTCATAGGCGTCTCTCCTTATTTCATCAAGTTCGTTGATGTCCAAGATTCGCCTCACCGCCGCACTCTTATAATCGTAGTTAAAAGTCTTAATGGCCCAATATGCACGGTGTTCCAACTCTACCGGCAAGTGGCAAGCCTTCCCGTAAACTAGGCGGAACGGTGTGGTACCGATGGGGGTGCGAAAAGCCGTACGATAGGCCCATAGAGCATCGTTTAACTTCATTGACCAATCCTTTCTAGACCGATCTACGGTTTTCTCGAGAATTTGCTTGATTTCTCTATTTGAGACTTCTACTTGGCCGCTTGTCTGGGGGTGATAAGCCATTCCAACCCTATGATTTACCCCGTACTTTTTTAGCATTGCTTCAAACTTGTTCTCTATGAAGTGGCTTCCCCCGTCGCTTATCAAGGTACGCGGCACTCCAAAGCGCGGAAAGATATTTTGCTTGAAGAATTTGGAGACGACCCTCGCATCATTAGTAGGGGTGGCAATAGCTTCCACCCATTTGGAGACATAGTCAACGGCCAATAGGATGTACTTGTTGCCATTGCTCGACGGAAAAGGCCCCATGAAGTCTACTCCCCAACAATCAAAAAGCTCAATCTCCTGGATGGGTCTCATCGGCATCTCATTGCGCTTGGAGATATTCCCGGTCCGTTGACATCTATCGCAACCCTTCACAAAAGTGTGAGTGTCTTTAAACATTGTGGGCCAGAAGAATCCGCTCTGCAAGATCTTAGCGGTAGTTTTAGAGGCGGCATGATGTCCCCCGCATGGTAGACCGTGGCAATGCAAAATGATAGACGTTGCCTCCTCCTTAGGAATACACCTACGAATGACATTATCTTTGCATATCTTGAAAAGGTAAGGATCTTCCCAAAAATAGCTACGGACCTCATGCATAAATCTCCTCTTTTGTTGCGTGGACATCCCATGCGGTTTGATTCCGCACGCCAAGTAGTTGACGAAGTCCGCATACCAAGGTACTTCCTCGGCCCTTACCGCATATAGCCTCTCATCAACGAATGTGTCGTCAATAGGTAAGCTCTCATCCTCCTTATCGCGAATGAGCCTGGATAAATGATCTGCCACGACATTGTCTGTACCCTTCTTATCTCTGATCTCTAGGTCGAATTCTTGCAACAAGAGTATCCACCTAATCAACCGGGGTTTGGCCTCCTTCTTGTTTAAAAGATACTTCAATGCTGCATGGTCGGTGTGGACAATCACCTTGGAACCGAGGAGGTAGGAGCGAAACTTCTCTATGGAATAGACGACCGCTAGAAGCTCCTTTTCGGTAGTTGTGTAGTTTTTCTGCGCGTCATCCAATGTCTTGCTTGCGTAGTATATCGCATGAAGCTTCCTATCTTTCCTTTGTCCCAATACCGCTCCAATGGCTTGGTCGCTAGCATCGCACATTAGCTCGAAAGGGAGGCTCCAATCCGGCGGTTGGATGATGGGCGCTGAGACTAGCGCTTCCTTCAAGGTGTTGAAAGCTTGCAAGCATTCTCCTGAAAAGTCAAAAGGAACATCTTTAGCGAGTAAGGAAGTAAGTGGTCGGGCAATCGAGGCGAAATCCTTAATGAAGCGGCGGTAAAACCCCGCGTGGCCAAGGAAGCCTCTAATGCCCTTGACATTAATAGGAGGAGGGAGTTTTTCGATTACCTCAATCTTAGCTTTATCAACCTCGATTCCTCTTGAGGAAACAAGGTGTCCGAGAACTATACCTTCCGTGACCATGAAGTGGCACTTCTCCCAATTGAGAGTGAGATTGTTTTGTTTGCATCTTTTTAGGACTTTAGTGAGATTTTCCAAGCAAGAGTCAAACTCACTTCCATAAACCGAGAAATCATCCATAAAAACTTCCATAATATTTTCAATATAATCGGAAAATATGGATGTCATACATCTTTGAAACGTGGCGGGAGCATTACAAAGGCCGAACGGCATCCTACGGTATGCGTAGGTGCCATAGGGACAAGTGAAAGTTGTCTTTTCTTGGTCATCTTCGTGCAAAGGGATTTGGAAGAAACCCGAATACCCGTCTAGATAGCAAAAGTATTTATGGTTCGCGAGGCGTTCAAGCATTTGATCGATGAATGGCAATGGGTAATGATCCTTTCGGGTAGCTTTATTGAGTCTCCTATAGTCAATGCACATTCGCCATCCCGTGACAGTGCGCGTGGATATTGGCTCACCTTTGTCATTTTTTATGACAGTCATCCCTCCTTTCTTGGGGACAACGTGGACGGGGCTAACCCATCTACTGTCAGAGATAGGATAAATTATACCGGCTTCAAGCAATTTTAGGATTTCCTTTTTAACCACCTCCTTCATGTTCGGGTTCAACCGCCTTTGAGGCTCTATGGAGGTGGCTTCGGTATCCTCCAAATGGATCCGATGCGTGCAAAGCCTAGGGCTTATTCCCTTTAGATCGGAAATAGTGTATCCCAAGACACCTTTGTGGCTCCTAAGGACGTCTAGGAGTTTTTCAAGTTGATCTTGTGTGAGGTGGGAATTTACTATCACCGGAAAAGTCAATTTATTACCCAAAAAGGCATACCTTAGATTCGGCGGTAATTGTTTAAGCTCTACCTGAGGTGGCGCTGCTTCTTCCACCTTTTCAGCTCTCATGAATTCGGCTTCTTCCTTGTCATCCGGGTTTAGCTCATTTTCAGATGGCATGCTTTCATGTGACAAGTCGGACTCGCTGCTTAGTGAGGATGAGGCATCGAAGTAGGCGCCCTCTGATTCAGTGCTAGCATCGCCAAAACCTTCGCTCTGCTCCAGTTCGTACCTGGAATCAAGAAACACATCAGACGATTCATAAAAACAAGAGTGAGCGTCATAAAGTGTAACATCCTGAATGTCGGTTTGCTCGAAGGGTTCTTCGGGAGCATAGTGCTCTTCGACATTTGCTCTATTGTCTTCGAAATGCAATTTGTCGTCGACCACGTCAACTCTGACATTGCCTCCGATGGTCCCTTCCGGGGAGATTTGGTCCATCACAAAGCTAGCAAATAGTTGTTCGTCGGGGTCCGTGATATTGATAGCAAATGCTCCGGTAGTGTGGACCTCGTCGACAAGCTCCTTAAGGAGGCCTGTAAAGGTGTCATAGTCTTCCCGACTGAGTTCTATTGTTGGCGTTGCATCCCCCATTCTCCCTGTTAAGATCTTATGCAAAATGCGGGGAGAATGTGCAAATAGGGCTACGAATGAAGTTAGGATAAGATGGAGAGGGAAGTAAAGGAAGAAAGTAAGAAGAAATAACCGGGTGGTCGGTGCTGAGCACCGACTAAAAATCTCCCCGGCAACGGCGCCAAAAACTTGGTCGCGCCCCGGCGTACACGTCCCGGGACGACGGTTGTAGTTTTACCGCAAGCGCACGGTATAGCGGCGAGCGGGTATCGAACACAGGGAGGACGAATGACCGTGCTTGCTCCTAATCACCCTGGCTATTTAGAGGGATAATTGCCTTGGGCGATCCTGTCACAATCGTCAGACAAAAGTGCGAAATATCAAATCAAATAGAGAACGCCTAGGGAATGGGGAATCCCCACTACTCACCGTATTTCACAATTGTGGTTCGCCGGTATCGAAATCGCTAGGATGAGAATTTGGATGAACTAGTTGCAACTAAATGTGAAACCAAGCTCACGCTCTCGCGCTGTTGCCGGTCTATAGCTATCCTAGGTTTGGGTCCAATCTCTTGCAAACCCTAGCCTAGGGAAGCTAGCATTGGGATCAACATCATCGTCCAATTGCGCACCGAGTCCAATCTCTTGCAAACTCGGTCCACAATCTAAATTAGGATAGTTCCTACCCGTCCAATCTCTTGCAAACGGGTATCGGCGCGGAATTGCAACCGGAGATCCTAGCATCGGTCCAATTTCTTGCAAACCGATACTTCGAAAATCCGACTCCAACCCAATTCGGATTTCTAGGGCTTCCTATCGAATTGGGATCCAATTTCTTGCAAATCCCAATTGATGTGAATACCTAGCTATCCATAGTAATTCGATCCCAATCTAATCCCTAATAACAATCCTAGCTCAATTTCTACCGGTTCAACACAAATACGAAATTGGGCTTGTAGGGTTCATCCCCACGCCCCAAGACGTGGAGACTACTCACTAATCATAGCAATAGCACAATAATTGGCAATGAAATAGACAATGGAATTCATCACAACAATGATATAAACAATAAAAATAGAGTTTTTGTGGAAGAGAAGTGCAAACCAATGTAAATCTTCAATCAACCCCACAAAAATCCAAGTTTTTCTCTTCACCAATCACAATTAATAAAGCTAAAAAGTAGACTCAAAAAGCTGCAAAAAATCTCAGAGGAGGCTCTCAAAACTAGGGTAAAAACAGAGCTTAAATAGCCCCAAAAATCGTCTAAAAATCCTGACCAAAACGCCCCTGCACAGCCTGTTTTCCGCAAATTTCGCTTCAGGCAGCGCATCGCACTCGGCCGAGTGACAAAATTCGCTCGGCCGAGTGAAAACCCTGTCAATTTCCAGTAAGTCGTGGGCTTCAGGGGTCTTCAGTTCGGGGGCGGCTCGGCCGAGTGAGTTGTCGTCACTCGGCCGATGGCTTCACTTCACTCGGGCGGACGGGATTTGCCACTCGGCCGAGTGGGTCTTCTGAAGCTCAGATGGCCGAAAAATAGTAACTTCGGTCTTTTTGAGAGCCTTCGTCTGGGCGCCACTCGGGCGGACGTGGTTTCGTCACTCGGCCGAGTGGGTCTTCTGTGCTCGGCCGAGTGCACAGGTAACTCGTGTCTGAATTGGTCGGCCGAGCAGTGTCTCGCTGGTCGGCCGAGTGGCTCCTCCACTCGGCCGAGTGGGACACAAAAAATGCCCAAACTGGTCGTTTTGGCCTCCTCGTCGCTCCGGCGACGTCCATTCTTCTTCCGCTCCTCTCCAACAGCAAAATACCCCTCGGGGAGGTCGTCGGTGGCCGTCTAGATTACACGCATCTCGAGATCACTCCTAATCGTGCCAAATCACCTGAAATGCGACAAAAACAACAAATCGTGAAAAGCATCGCAATATCGTCGATATATCGTGAAAAACATGATTTGGGCGATCAAAATGGCATGCAAACATGCGGGAAAAGGGGGTAAAATAAGGAGTGATCAGAGCACCGCGCATATTGGGCCATCAAGACCCTCAATTATGACTATAAGAGTGCGGCGATGAGGCGACTCTTGGATATCAATGAGCTTGACGAAATCAGAAGAGATGCCTACGAGAGCTCAAGAATTTACAAAGAAAGGACCAAGATTCTCCACGACGCTTGCATAACTGTCACGGACTTCAAGGTCGGAGACAAAGTCTTGGTATATAATTACCGACTCCGACTTTTCCACGGGAAGTTGAGGTCACGATGGTCCGGACCTTTCACCATCAAGCACATACAACCGGGAGGAGCTTTTGAATTGGAAGGGAAAGACGGAGCCACGTTCAAGGTGAATGGGCAACGGCTCAAGCATTATTCCAAAGGAGTCCCTACGGGCGAAGTAAATAGAATATATCTACTCAAGGGACGGTCGGATGACCTTTCATACCTCCTTGATGAGGTCATTGAAGAGGCTATCCCCTACTCCATCGGTGCGCTCCATTACGACGGCTTCGAAGAAGGCCAAGATTTGAGCGAAGAAGAGAAGATGGAGGACTCTCCCAATAGCTCCACGGCAGATGATGATGGCGATGCTGATGCCGTGAGAATACGAGAGCTTTGCAAGCTCTCAACATTGAAGAACCCAAAGAAAGCTCCACCGATTTGAAGATCGGTGTCACCGGCGAAGTCGAAGACCGGAACAAGCTCAAGCTTGGGGGAGCCATCCCCCAACAGTGCTCATGATGAAGGGGCGTTGAGGAAGGCCACACACCACCACGATCCAAATCCGAGCGGTCTTCCCGGCAAGTTCAACGGGTGCATCTCATATGCACCCAACATTAAGCGTTAATTGAAAATCCAAAGGGGTCGAGCTCAAGACCTTAAACGAGCGCTTGTCGGGAGGCAACCCGATGGTTTTTGCATTCTTTTTATTTTGGATTTTATTTTTGTTTTAGACTTTGTTAGTGTTTTGAGTCTTTTTGCCCATAAAAATAGTGACAACGGGTCTTAATTTCTATGACAGGAGAGGAGAAAAGGATATCTCTCGTAAGGAGGAAGATAGAGGCAAGGAGGAGCGCTCCAGGAATGAACTCAGGCCTTGAGAGGAGGAAGAAACCAACTGGAGGAAGAAAAACAGAGAGAAGAGCGAAAACGGAGCCCCGAAGCAGAAAACAGCACGTCACTCGGCCGAGTATCATATGCGACTTGACCGAGCAAAGGACCCCATTCGGCTGAGTGGGCAACCAACAAGGGAAGTCTGCTGAACCCAACTCTCTATCTTTTTTGTGCATTTCGTATTAATTGTCACTCGGCCGAGTACATTTAGTCACTCGGCCGAGGAAAACGAATACCCTCCTAGCCTGAATATTGCCGAGTAGCTTGTGCCACTCGGCCGAAGGAGTTTTCTCCCTTCGGCCGAGTGAACAGAAGCCACTCGACCGAGTCGTAAGTGGCGGGGAGAAATTTAAAACTCATTTTCCGTTACGTCACTCGGCCGAGCAACATAGTCACTCGGCCGAGTCGTAACTATCCCTATATAAGTCGCAGCGGGCTCAGCGCGAATTTCAACGCAGCTAATCCCAATCTTCCGCCCGAGCCCGCAACTTTTCAACTCCCCTCACCTGCGACTGCACCCTCCCTCGACCGATTCGCCTCACCGCCGGCCCAATCGGTCGACCACCACCGGCGATTGCCCGATCGCCGACGCCCCGACCTCCGGCGACACCCCCCACCGCCGGCCGACTCCCTATCACCTCGGTTTGCTCCCAAACATCGTTTTCTCCTATTTTTCTCGATCCATAGACCCGTTGAGCCCAAAAATCAAATTAATTTCTTTATCTATCTATTATACCCCATCTCCCCCATGTATTTTGAATATTACCCGCTGATATCGTTGTTTGAATTGCAGGCTATCTTGGGGGAGCTTAGGGGAGCTTCAGGACGCATTTGTAGCTTCGCGGAGGCGGCGCTCTTCGCACGCACTCGCTGACTTGCTCTCGCGGCGTGTTCAGGTACACTCGCTCCTTTTATTGAGCACGCCGCATCACATTTTTGTTGGGTGAGCACTCGCGGCACACATGCCGCCCCGCACTAGGCCACGCACGCGGGGAGCCTCATCCAAGCGGAAGAGGACCGATGATGCCGGTCCCTCTCACGCTAGGGAGGACTCCCCTCCACCTAGTCCACCACCCCCCACACATCCGCTTCCCGCCGATCCCATCCACGCACAACCCATCCCCGCCGATCCTATCCCACCACCGGCTCCCGTTGTCGGGCCGCTGGGGATCACGTTCAGAGACGACGCACATCGTGTCTGATTTGAGCGTATCGCCCAGCGATATATAGTACCCTCTAGGTTCGCACACTTAGCAGACTTGGACCGCCTAGGGGTGCAAGAGGGGATGCTCACGTTGTACCACAACGTGGGTTGGCGCGACTTCTTGTCTATGTCGACGGACACCTACATCCGTCCGACACTTGAGGTACTTAGCTCGATCGCCCGGACCCCTGGAGGATGCACATTTCGCCTTATGGATCGAGAGTGCGAGGTCACTCTCGCCATGCTCTGTGCGTTCTTCCAGTGGCCCGATGTCCCCGTCCCCGACCGAGCCTACACACCCACTCACATCCCACCACCATCATTTGACACTTCCACGTTCTGGACACGTATCACGGGCTCCCACCATGGCTTTAACCCTAGTAGGGCCAAGGCCTCAGCCATCCTACACCCCTGCTTCCGCATAGCCCAGCACCTCATGGCGACCACTTTTTTGGCGAGGTACGATCCTGGGACGATGTCTACGCCTGAGCTCTACATGCTCTACGCGATGACTCGCCCCAGAGTTCTCGATAGGGATAGTGATGACCTGGTCCCCGCCGTTGAGATTGATATTGCTAGCTGGTTCTTAGACCGCATCATCATTTCGGTGGGCGCTCGCTCACCTATTTGCTGTGGCGGTCTGATTACTTTGCTAGCCCTGATGACCGGCGTGGACCTACCTGCTGACCTTAGACGAGCCACGGGCCCCACTGCACTCTCGATAGACGTCATGGCCCGGATGAAGATGCTTCGTCCCCACGGCCAACGGCACTGGGTGTGGTTGCATGGTCCTTTTAGTGCCGATTACATGATCCTCCCGAGCCTAGCTCGGACACATATAGGACCGGCCCACGAGGATTGGATCCCAGCGATGGATCTCCTCATCCCAGCTACTTACGTTCTTGAGGCTGAGGGCGCTGAGCATGCACCCCCTGCACACCCTGCACCTCCTGTTGACCCCGTGATCCCTCAGCCCGAGCCTGCACTTTCTGCACCTCCCGGCACTTCTGTCCCCACTTCTGCCAGTGTCGGGAGTACCCTTGCTGAGCCGTCCACCACCACCCCCCCCCCACCACTGCTGTGCCTATCTCGGTTGAGCCTATTTCTTCACTTCTTCCCGAGCGTCCACCCACCATACTTGAGAGCGGCGAGCCTTCCTTCGCTGCCGTCGTGGGGACCCTGTCCGGTTTGATGTCCGCTGGGGTGTCACCTTTTTGTCTTTACACCTCCTCCCCATTGGTCGACCCTTCTGTCTCCATCGCAGCCGTCCTATCCGAGAGTGTCGTGACGTCTGTCCTCACTTCTGTGTCACCGACCTCTCATGCTGCCTCGTTGCCGATTTTATCTTCCACCACTGCTGCTGCCTCCTCGTCCCAGCCTGCGTCCCAGCCTCGCACTGAGGCTGGGCATCCACTAGTGAGCACAGCACCTCTTCCACACCTACCTGCTGGCTCGATTACTTACACTGCCCGTATCAGACAGCCCCGACCTTCACAGCCTAGACCTGTCCGTCCCTCCGCTCCACCACCCCCTGACGCATTACTTCAGAGCATTCATGCTCTTGAGGGGGCGGTGAGTGGACTCAGGGGCGATTTTAGGGCTCTCTCTGTCGCGGTCAGTTCCATGGAGACCCGCGTCGACATGCTTCCCGATATTCAGGTTTGCCTGAATCAGATCCTAGCGTGACTGCCTCCACTACACCCACCCACCCAGCAGACACGTCCACCACCACCCCCCCACCTCCACCTCTGCCACAGGACGGAGATGTTGCAGCACCACCAGCTTAGGCACACCCTTGATGCCATTGATCTTTTTGTCGTTATGCTACCCATTCTCTGCTGGTCATGTCGATATATTTTTGGCCCCCTCCTCCCCGCACTATTTTTGTCCCTACTCTGATCACATCATTTTGTATCCATTTTGGGAGAGAGGGAGAGTTATTTTTGGTGACACATATCTGCATCACTCCCATCTTTGCATGCATCATTCACATCATCATATTTTCTTTTTATTTTTACCTTTTTTTATCATGCATGCATCCTCACCCTCCCCACCCATTTCACGTCTCTCGGTGTGCCACACTTTGCACATTGAGGACACTGTGCACTTTATCTTGGGGGAGTGAGTTCTCACACTTTTTGCTTTTATCACCTTTATTTTTAGTTTTTTTCACGCTTTTCTGCTTTTGCACCCATTTTTCATCACTTTTTCATTTTTTACCATGCATCACATTTTTCTTATTTTCTTTGTGTGCTGCATTGTAAATATCTTTGTTTTTATTTATCTTTATTTCTTTCATCTTTTGCTAGAGATGATTTTTCTGTGATGACGATGACGTGGTGTTAGCTTTTCTCTATATGCATGCTAATTTTGTCATGTCATAGCTTTTGTTTCTGATATCATATGCTATGTCCTGTTTTGCATTTAGAAATAGTAACCCACTTCTTTTTCTGTATGAAAATGGATGAAATTCTATTATTAGCTTATGTCTGATGATTCATATGTATGCTATCGTAGAAAACACACCAAGATTCACGCATTGATGCTTATATCTGGAGTACCGCTTTCTTTTCTCACATCACTTCTTATTGCATGATTTGTGCGCTTCACTTCAGGTTGATTGAATGTTTGCTAGCATTGACAAATCTGGATTAGTTTACTTATTGAGATCAAACTGAGTAGATTAGATTACCCTTCTGAAGTTGTCATGCACGTCCTATAGAGTGAACCGAGAGATACATTTATTTCTTTCTCCACATATCTTGAACATCATTTCTCTATTTTAAATTCATTGGTGAATCTCCCCTTAGCAATTCTATTATTGGCATTCCCCCGTTATTATATCACATGCTCCAATTTCCCCAAAACCTAAAGAAAATATATATATATATATATATATACTTGTATATCCTTCTCTTTGATTTGGGATCATTTGTATATATATGCTATTGAAAAAAAAAGGAGAAGAAAAAAAAAGAAAAAGAAAAAGATTTGAGAATAAGAAAAGAAGAGAGAAAAGAAGTTCGAAAACGATCCCATCTCATATCCTTTCTCTATTTCTTCCCTCTTTTGCTTTTATTTTTGTATTCTGTGACTTTTGGAGCTTCAAAAGAAATGGGGATGTAAATATTGTTTTGTTTATGCCACCACGCTTATGGATAAGCTTGGGGGAGAGGATCCAATGATGTGTGAGAGAGTGAATACTTGACGGTGCATGACAACCTAGGCTAAGTAATATTTTATACTCGGTGAGATCGCTAAAGTTTCACGAAATCCAGAAATCTACGCTTAGCATTCATTTCATGAAAACCACACTTTTCTATTCTTACTACTCTATTGTGTGATATCTCTTATACTCCTTATAGAAAGCATTCAATTGAAAAGTGTGTGATCTACGATATTGTATACCGATTTAGATGCTTCAGACGATGCTAATTCTAGAATTATTCCATTTTTCATGCTATATTGATATTCTTGGGTTTTCTATTTTAGATGCACATTTATACTATGATATCGAGATAAAAGTCTTTGACATGTGTTTGGTATTCGATGCGTGCTATTTGATTAAGCAAAACCCACGTCCTGAGAAAAATGATCTAGCAACTTCCCTCTTCATTCTCTATTTGGTTTTTCGTTTTTCATTTTCTGCCTTTCCATCGTTCCTATTTTCTTTATCCACCGGGTTCGCTTTTTACTCATCTTCCTCGAGGACGAGTAAGAGGTAAGCTTGGGGGATTTTGATCACTCCATATTTTACACATTTTTCTGCATGTTTGCATGCCATTTCGATCGCTCGAATCGCGCTTTTCACGATTTTTCGGCAATATTGCGATGCTTTTCACGATTTCTTATTTTTGTCGAATTTCAGGAGATTTCGAGCGATTTGGAGTGATTCTGAGATGCACCCACTCCGGAGTGTCACCCGTGACTCCTTCGAGTGGAATTCTGCTATTGGAGAGGAGTGGAAGAAGAAAGAACGTCGTAAGAGCGACGAGGGAGCAAAAATACGAAGATTGAGCATTTTGAGCATGTCACTCGGCCGAGTGAAGGAGTCACTCGGCTGAACATCGAGAGCTCGCTCGGCCGGCCAAATCGGACACGCAGAAGATAGAGTATCAGAGTACACTCGGCCGAGCATCGCCAGCCCACTCGGCCGAACCACGGAGACACCACTCGCCCGAGTGGCATCAAGACGACGGCAACAAAAAGTCCAGAGTTACTGTAAATTGTAAGTCGAATCCCGAGTTCTGACTCGGCCGAGTGAAGAAGTCCCCTCGGCCGAAGCAAAGAAAGTCACTCGGCCAAGTGACTCCCGAGGAGCCGACCCCCAAAAGTCTGAACTTACTGGAATTTGTCAGGGTTTGTCACTCGGCCGAATGACATTTGTCACTCGGCATAGTGAGCCGCGCTGCCTGTAGCGTAAACTGCGATTTTGAGGCTGCGCAGGGGCATTTTCGTCACAGTTTTTTGGGCGATTTTGGGGGGTATTTAACCCCAGTTTTTAACCTAGTTTAGGGGGCTTTTCAGAACTTTTTGCAGCCCTTTTTAGATTACGTTTAGGAGATTAGATTGAGCTTTTAGGGGAGAGAGAAAAGTGTTATTTTGTTGGATGCTATTGATTCTTCATTGGTTTGTCTCTCTATATATCAAAAACTCCATTTTTATTGATATATTGAATATTGCAATGAATTCTACTGATTTTATTTTTGAATTTCTATTGAATTTTATTATGAATTGTGAGTAGTTTTACCGTCTTAGGGCGTATGGATGAACCATACGAACCATATTTCTAATTTGTAATGAATTGGTGAAATTATTGCTAGAATTGATTAGGGTTAGTTTGGGATTGATTTAATACGAATAGCTAGGGATTCATACCGATTGGGATTTGCAAGATATTGGATCCCAATTCGATAGGAAGCCCTAGATATTCGAATTGGGCTACAATTGAATTTCTCTGGAATCGGTTTGTAAGAGATTGGACCGAAACTAGGGTTTTCGATTGCAATTCTATACCAATACCCGTTTGCAAGAGATTGGACGGGTAGGAACTATCCCAACCTAGGTCGTGGATCGAGTTTGCACGAGAGTGGGCTCGAGATGCGATTTAACGATGATGTTGTTCTTCACGCTAGCTTGCCTAGGTTGGGGTTTGCAAGAGATTGGACCCTACCCTAGGTTTATTATAGACCGGTAATAGCGCGAGAGCGTGAGCTTGGTTCTACATTTAGTTGCAACTAGTTCACCTGAATTTCAAGTCTAGCAATTGTGACACCTACGAATCACGATGATGAGATACGGTTTGTAGCGGGGATTCTCCACCACTAGTCATCTTTATTAATTTGATATTCCTTTTATACAATTGAATGACTGTGACCGCTTTATTGCGAACATCTCTCGACTGTTCTTATAGCCAGGTGAGTTGAAGAAGACACTGTTATTTGACCTCCTTGTGTTCGATACCCGCTCGTCGCTACACCGTGCGCTTGCGGTAAGACTAGCGAGTCGCGTACCCCGGTTGCGTCTTCGCACGATCCCGGGGCTCCGATCAAAAACAACCCGTGAAATGACGTTCCAAAATATTTCCACAAATTAATACTCTTCCAGAGAGTCACAACGGCATATTACATCACAGGGTTCGGATACAAGAAAGGTCCAAAATTAATTCTTGTACGAACAAGAGTACGCACACGAACAACGTACGATCGAAAATAGACCATGACAGATTCCGCCCTTGGAATCAACATCAGTTACTGCTCCAGAAATAAATGCGGGAAGTGCTCTCTCATCTCTTCCTCGTGCTCCCAGGTAGACTCCCCAAGTGAACCATGACGCCACTGTACTCTAACCAGGTCGACGGTCTTATTCCTAAACTGCTTCTGTCGTCGATCTAGAATCTCAACGGGTTGCTAATCATAGGTCAGGTCTGGGCGAACTGTGATCTCCGATAAATCCACAGCATGAGATGAATCACTGACGTATCGATGTAACTGAAATACGTGAAACACGTCGTGAACTCCCTCCAGTGATGGCGGCAATGCCAAGCGGTAAGCCACGGCTCCAACTCGCTCTAGGACGTCAAAAGGTCTAATATACCTTAGACTCAGCTTGCCTCTCTTCCTAAATAGAATAACTCCTCGATTCGAAGAGATCTTGAGGAAAACATGGTTTCCAGGCTGAAACTTCAACGGTCACCGTTTAGCATCTACCCAATGCTTGAAACGGTCCTGAGCGATCCTCGGCTTCTCCCTGATGTTCCCCACAAAATCCACTACCTCCACAATCATCTCTGGCCCTAACAGCTCCATGTCTCCAATGTCATCCCATCTTAGTGGCGATCGACATTTCTTCCCATAAAGCGCGACAAATGGCACCATGCCAATGCTCACCTGGTAGTTGTTATTATAGTCAAACTCCATATGATGAAGGTGATCCTCCCAAGATCCCTTGAAGTCCAACATGCACGCTCTCAACATGTCCTCCAAAATCTGAATCGTCCTCTCAAACTGGCCATCTGTTTGTTGGTGGTATGCGGTACTGAAACTCAGACTCGTACCCAGACTCTTCTGCAGACTCTGCCAAAACTAAGATGTGAATCTCATGTCTCTATCTGATATGATACTCACGGGGACTCCGTGAAGTCACACGATCTCCTGTACGATTCACGATACATCACTACCTATACTAGGTAAAGGAAATAAAAACGGAGAGTAAAAGAATTTACCTCCATGTATCTCCTCGCTAGCATTTCCATGGACTGTTCCACTCGGAAAGGAATAAAGTGCACAGATTTGGTTAATCGGTCTACGATTACCCAAATCGCGTCATTCTGCTTCGGACTCCGAGGTAGTCCAGTCACGAAATCCATAGTGATGTGTTGCCACTTCCACTTTGGAATTGGAAGCGATTGTAGCAACCCTGCCGTACGCTGATGCTCTGCCTTAACCTGCTGGAATACCAAACACTTGGCAACGCTCCATCCCGCACTTCGCTTCATGTCATGCCACCAATAGTTCAGGCAAATTTCATTGTACATCTTGGTGCATTCAGGATGTACAGAATACGGCGAACTATGTGCCTCAACAAGCAGCTCCTCTGTAACATCTCCAGCTAGCACACAAACTCTAGCTCTATACCTCAGCGAGCCATCCTCATGTATCAGAAAGTCAGTCTACAGACCGTCTTCTACTTGCTCACGGATCTTCTTCAGCTTCGGATCTCCAGCCTGACCTGCCTTGATCTGATCCACGATCGTCGACTGTATCTGCATACACATCAATGACGAAACCTCTCCAGGAAGCGCAATCTCAATGCCTGACTCACAGAACTCCTGCTGCAACCTCCACTGTGAAGTCAACATCATAGCCGTTGGAAGTCTGCTCAATGCATTAAGAACCACATTCACCTTGCCAGGATGGTACTGCATGTCGATCTCGTAATCTGCCATAAGCTCCAACCATCGACGTTGTCGCATGTTGAGCTCCTTCTGCGTAAAAATATATTTCAAGCTTTTGTGATCAGTGAAAATCTTCACTTTCTCACTCAGCAAGAAATGCCTCGAGAGTAAATACGAATGCAGCCAACTCCAAATCGTGCATTGGGTAGTTCTTCTCATGAGCCTTAAGCTGCCGACAAGCGTACGCGAACACATGCCTATGCTGATGCAAAATGCAACCGAAACCTTTTCCAGAAGCATCGCAAAATATCTCAAAGCCTCCACTTCGATCAGGCTTAACTAGAATAGGTGCTGATGTCAATCTCTCTTTCAGAACAAAAAAGGCCTCCTCATAATCATCAGACCAAACGAACGGTATGTCTTTCCCCGTCAGTCTAGTCATCGGCTCTGTAATACGAGAGAAATTCTTGATGAAGCACCGATTATATCCTGATAGCCCAAGAAAACTCCTGATCTCTGACGCTGTCCGTGGAATCGGCCACGCTCTGATAGCCTTGATCTTCTCCGGATCCATAGATATGCCATCTCCTGACACCACATGTCCAAGGAAGGAAACTCTATCTAACCAAAACTCATACTTGGAATACTTAGCTTACACACGATGCTTCCTCAAAATCTCTAGAACTGTCCTCAAGTGCTCTGCATGCTCCTCTTTCGACTTCGAATAGATCACGATGTCATCAATAAATATAAAGATGAGCTTATCTAAGAATTCGTAGAATATCAGGTTCATCAGGTTCATGAAAACTGCGGGTGCGTTGGTCACACCGAAAGGCATAACCACGAACTCGTAGTGTCCATACTTTGTTCTGAACGATGTCTTCACCACATCCTCCTTCTTCACCCTCAGCTGGTGATATCCGTTCATGAGATCCAGTTTAGAGAATACCCTCGATCCTCCGAGCTGATCGAAAATGTTGTCTATATGCGGCAACAGGTTCTTATTCTTGATGGTGACGGAATTCAACTCTCTGTAGTCCATGCACATACGGAGTGAACCATCCTTCTTCTTCACCAGCAGAACAGGTGCTCCCCACGGAGACACACTCGGATGGATATATCTCTTCTGTAAAAGCTCGTCCAACTGTCTACGTTGCTCCTCTAACTCTGCCAGAGCCATACGATACTGTGCTTTCGAAATGGGCTGCGCTCCCGGAATAAGATCAATCGAGAACTCTACAGCTCGATCGGGCGGTAATCTGACATATCCTTGGAAAATACGTCGTCGAAATCTCTCACCACAGCTGGTCTTCTCGCCTCCATCTGCATATCAACAAGCTCCACCATTGGCTTGGCCCGAAATCTAACAGGACCAAGCGAACTGCTACCACTGCTGAACTCGAAGGTCGGGTGGCCAGGAATCTCAAACACCACCTTCTTCCATCGGCAGTCGGTCGTAACAAAGAAATAACTAATCCAATCCATCCCAAGACCAGCATCATAATTGGTAATGTCGTGGACGATAAAATCGGCATAAAGCTCGAGTCCACAGACTACCAAGGGACAAGATCGACAACCAAGAGACACCAAGATCACACCATTCCCCATAGAGATATCCCAATTCTTGGAAAGAGGGGAAGTCGACAGAGAATGCTTGTTCACAAAACTCCGAGATAATATGCATATGGATGCACCGGAGTCGAAGAGAACTCGGGTAGGAAAAGCACAAACAAGAACAACCCCTAACAAACAAGCTAGCAATCAAAACATATTCTAGCAAACAAGATCTAATCTAACATGCAAGATCAACTAATGAAAAGTAAAGACTAGTCTAAGGATTACCTGTAATAACTTCATCCTCAGCCTCTGCCTCTACTGCAGTCATCGTAAAAGCTTACCTCCTAGGCTAAACGGCCTGCTAGAATGCCTGCTTCTGGGGTATGAGAGGCGCTCCACGTCCGGGAGCTACTGGAATTCTCTGATGTTGAACTCCGACTGGTGCTTTCCACGGCTGCTTAACACTCGGGCAATCCTTCAAAGTATGTGAAGCGTCTCCACAAATCAAGCACTGGCCCAGGAGCCTCCTGCACTGCCCCTTCACATGACCTATCTTGCCACAATGATTGCACGTCTTCTGACTAGGCCCACCTGGCCTCTTAAACTGCACGGAATGATTAGGCCTCATCACTGGCCTAACCACAGCTCTGGCCTGCTCCATAGGCCTCTTCCATGCACCTGAATACTGCACTCTCCTCTGATTGACAATCAGCTCCTGCCTCTTCGCAGCTATCAGCAACTTCCGGTAAGAGTCCAAGTTCGAAGAAGACTTCAGACTCTGCAGCTCCATGGATAAACCCTACAGGAATCACTGAGCTCGATCCTCGGTGGTCTGAACTAAATTTGGCGTAAAGCGGCACAGTCTGGTGAACTCTTGGTGGTACTGATCCATCATCAGACTCCACTGCTTCAGGTTGATAAAATGCTGCATCAACTCCCTCCTGGCAGCTCGAGAGAAGAACTCATTGATCGGCCCAGGATATACACCCGGAGAACGATTGTAGTTTTATCGCAAGCGCACGGTCAAGTGGCGAGCGGGTATCGAACACGAGGAGGTGGTGTTGGTTCCAATCTATCCTAGGTTGGCTCGACTACGAATGTATTATTGGTGGAGATGGTTATGGTATGATGTAATGACAATGGTGATGGATGTCGGGGTCGGTGATAAAGAAGTCGGATAAAGTATCGATTCAAATTTAGTACAATAAAAGAGTCTAGAGCTAGAGAATCCCCACTACGGATCGTCATACATCTTTGTAAATAGTGAATCTCAATATTACTAGGCTTGTGTTGAGGTGAACTAGTCGTAACTGAATAGAGTACCAAGCTCACGCTCTCGCGCTATTGCCGGTCTATAGCAACACTAGGATAGGTCCCAATCTCTTGCAAACCCTAGCCTAAGCCGCTAGCATTAGGATCGACATCATCGTTCAATCGCCACTCGAGCTCACTCTCGTGCAAACTCGAGTTACGATCTAGGTTGTGATAGTTCGTATTCGTCCAATCTCTTGCAAACGAATATGGGTATAGATTTATAATAAAATTCCTAGATTTGGTCCAATCTCTTGCAAACCAAGTCTAGAGAATCTCGATTATAAACCTAAATCGAATATCTAGGCCTTCCCATCGATTAGAATCCAATCTCTTGCAAACCCCAATCGATGGAAATCCCTAGCTATCCGTAATAAATCGATCACAACCTAACCTCCTAGAAATTCTAGAAATTTAGAAATTCATTCATCACAAATCTGAAATTAGATCCATAGGGTTCATCCACATGCCCTAGAACAACAAATCTACTTAAGCATATCAATAACGATATGAGAATCAATAAAAATCATTGCTTGCATTCAAAAAGATAGAAAAACAAAGATTCAAATAACACGAACAAAATACTTATATTTGATGAAGATCTTCAATCCAAATACAAGCTTTTAGATCCAAGAGGGGGCCTAGGGCATGGCCTAACCTCTAAAATAATCTCTAAGAAAACATATTGGGAAACCCCTCTAATGACGGCTACAAACCCCTTATATAGCCTCCCAAAACCCTAGCAAATAACCCTAGAAAACCCCCCAAAATCGTGCCCAAAAACAGCCCAAACCGCAACTTAAAATCTGAGCCCGCCGCCACTCGGGCCGAGTGGAAATCTGACTCGGCCGAGTTGAAATTCTAACACTGCAGCATCAACTTGCAGAAATTCTCCAGATTTCATCCGACCTCCATTTGGCGCATTCTTAGTGGCGTTGGAACCGTCATGAAGTCTACTATTCATAAAAAATATGAGAAAAATATTTTGACCACTGAAATGATAGCAGAATTCAAAAGAGTGGGAGGCTGTCTGAAAATCTGGGCGTTCGTGTCATCGGTGTCACTCGGCCGAGTGGGATTCTTCACTCGGTCAAGTGGACTTCTCTACTCAGCCGAGTGAGAGACCCTGTAAAAAGCCAGTAACTTCGAGGTCCTCAGGGGTCTGTCTCCGGGGTGGCTCGGCCGAGTAGCTTTCATCATTCGGCCGAGTGGTAATGTGTACTCGGCCGAGTAGGCCATCGACGGGTCTCTGGGAATCGCAGTAGATTCGGCCTCTTCTCTGGAAAATTTCCCTGACGTACTCAGGTGAGTGAGCTTCCTCACTCAGCCGAGTAGGACTTTGTCATTCGGCCGAATATAGCTGAAAAACATTGTGCACGTATCCGTTCCGGTCGGCCGAGTGGGCTTTCTTGCTCGGCCGAGTGTGTGCTTCACTCAGCCGAGTGGCATGCTGTAAATGCCCAATCTTCTCCGTTTCTCCTCCTCGTCGCTCCTATGAAGTTACTTCTTCTTTCACTCATCCTCCATCGTCGATAAGTCTGCAAATGAGCCGTGGGCGACACTCCAAAGTGGGTGCAAATCCTCTTGATCTCAAAATCGCTCCAAATCGCTCCATATCTCCTGAAATACGACAAAAACAAGAAATAGTGAAAAGCATCGCAATATTTTCGAATAATCGTGAAAAATGCGATATGGGCGATCAAAATGGCATGCAATCATGCAGAAAAAAGGTGTAAAATATGGACCGATCACTCCTCATCAAATCTCACCTTGAAGGTGGCCCAAGGGATAGGCCTCACCAGCACCTGCTACTCTGATTCCCACCAACTGCAGGCATTGTTCTTCAGTTGCTTCTTTACCAAGTCGACCCATCCAGCCGGGTCAACCTACGAGAGAAGCAGGTTCTCCTCCGTGTTCTTCATCCATTCATCTGCAGCCAATGGTCCTTCCGACCAAGTAAAATACGACGGGCCCAGCTCCTGAAACTGCTTCGCTCCCGGCTCGAAGCAAGGGGCATTCTGAAGCATGCCCTGCTGAACCTGCATCATATGATGCATCATCCTCATCATCTCCAGAACGGTAGGTTCCCTATCAGCTCCATTAGCTCTAGTACCATCAGCTGATCCACCACCAGCCCGGGTAATGCGTCTTCCAGCCATCTAAGACAAGAAAACGTTCAGATTAGACTCAATTTATGAATTGAATGTTCCGAATATTTTAATGGATGTTTTTATCATTATTGTTGTTCCGATATTTTGTAGATGCAAAGAGAACCTGCATGGGCCACCACTAAAACCTGTCACGCTCCGCTTCCCGAGTATGGAAGGCGAGACGTGAAAAGGTCCGTTCAGACTTGGAGCTGTGAAGCTGCGGTCTGATAAGCGGCTGTATATATTACCAATAGCAGGTTCTTGCAATGGACGAAACAACAACAATAATAACTGAAAAGTAAACATAGGATTATCCACTAAACAACATCCAACAATTATTCCAAACATGCAGAAAAGTCACAAAAAGTACATAGTCTGAACGAAAGGCCTAAGCATAGCCAACGATAAAAAAAGAGGGTGATAAGGTGCTACGCACCAACAGCCTAACAGTAACTACTAAAAGCAACAACAACTAAAATTATGCTCCAGCTGAGACTAGGACTGGTCACCAGTGTCCTCCAACTCTGACTCTGCAGGAACCTCGAACTCAACGTCTGCATACTGATCGTCCTCAACAACGATCTCTGACTCTAAACCAGACATGTGACACCCAAAGAGAAGAGGGCACATGTCAGCAAAAGTCTCCCAAAGGAAAACGGAGGACTTTTGTGCAAGGAACATATAAAAGTAATGCGACTAGCAGTTCTAACATGATGATATGGTATGACATTTAAAGAGTGCAACAATTAAAATGAACATGAAGATAACAAGCAAGCACGTCGTAGCAGAAAACTACTAATCACTATTTCACGATTTCACGAACACTAATTTATCACTTCGTGCACAGATTTTCCGTCTTTTGGTTGAAGTGGATGTACGGGCTCACGTCTATGCTCAAGTGACCGTTTAACCCTACCCCTCCACGTGTATATAGACTGGCACCCATCTTCTGGATCACGAGCCAGGAAGTGTTTTTGGCATAGGTTTGTTCCCGCAAAGGAGGTGCCTAGTCTCAATAGTTAATAATTTATTGTAGCATGTGCTACACAATCACGATGGAGCAAATTGATGCATGAAATGACATGGCAATGAGCAGTTAAAAGTGCGTACAGTTAATTGAAACTGAACGTGACAGGCAGCATGAAATGATAGCATAACAATAGTGTCAGATCTAGCTTCGTTGTCAAGCTAGATCAAAATAAGGCATTTAGGTGACTATTATTTCATCGCTTAGTCTCTTTTACGATACTACAAAAATTGGCCGAAAACATGGCCTAAACAAACACTGGCAAGTATCACTTGCCTGAAAGACACGTTCTGCAATCCACAACCAAGTCCAGATCTACCTATGTGTTCAGATCACGATCCAGCCTACAGTCCTAGTTTTTAGATCTTGATTAGTGAGTTATCAAAGTAGTAACATTATGGATTTTAGTCTTGATTAGCATGTGATGTGGGGTTCCTTCAGAGCAGGGTTTACCTCAACACGATGTGAGAGATACTCGGACGTTGGGTAGCGACGTCAGGGGTTGGATTTCCGTAGCCTAAAGGCACGGCGGGACAACGATGACGAACAACGATCAACCGGATATGGATACGATCATCGAACAGAGACGGAAGGGGAAAAGCAACCTCACAGCGTTCTACGGTGTCGGGAGGACGCGGACAGCAGCCCGGGGAGGCACGGGGAGGCGACATACAGCGACTCGCGGCCTGTGGTGCGCAGATCTGAGGTTGCACACGGCTAGGGTTGCGGCCTAGAGTTTTGCACACAAGAGTGCGGCACAACTGGTGGCCCACAGCCTGGGGGTGTCTGCCTGGCTTGGGGGTCACCTGAGGCACGGCCGACGGTAGGGGGACAGTCGACGGTGGCCCGGATGAGCTGGCCGTGAGTTTTGATGAAGGAGGACAGTTTTGGCAGTTTTGCAATGGATTTTAAGGGTTTTCCGTTGGGTTTTAAGGGAGAAGGAAGAAGATGTTGTCGAGGGGAGGTGGTTGGCCAGAGTGGGGACGTCGGCGGGAGGCTAGGCCGTGAGTTTTAAGGCTGGGCGATGGGTTATTCGGCGGCTTGCGTGAGTTTAACCCTAGGCTGCGTTTGGGTTTTAAAAGAGGAAGAAATGCTATATAGGGTCCAATATGAGTGAACTTTAGGAAAATGGAGGAGAGAGAAAGGAAGAGAGGGGTTTAGATAGTGTGGTGAATAGCCCAATTGAATTTTAGGTATGATACGGATGAGATTCTTTGCTATTTGGGTTAGGAAGTGGGGTGCACTTGGGTTGATTAGAGAGAGAAGGTGTGAGAGGCAGGGGGTAGAGTTAGGGTGTCATTACCTAGGAAATATTTTAACTTGATACGTATTAAGCCTATAGTTTTAATTAGATTATTTGAATTTCAAATTAATTAGGGCTAAGTTGGTTAGAGAGTGATTAGAGGAAAAAGTGGGTCTAGCGGTATCCGATAATTATGAGAAAAATACCGGGACGATCGTGTCGACGAGAGAATCTAGTCTACGATAATCGGTCACGGGCTAGGGTAAAGAAGAATGGAACTAAAAATAAAAAGGTCAACGAAGGTAAAAGTTACGAAACCTCCTCAAACAAAGTTGTTTTGTGGGAGAACGACCCGTGAAATGACAGTCACAAGTAATTCCACAAATAAGTACTCTTCCAGAGGGTCACAACGACATATCACATCGTACGTTTGGGATACAAGAAGAGATCAAAATAAATATGCGTACGAACAAAAGTACGCGCACGAAAAACGTACGATCGAAAAGCGGCCGTGACACCGTTGAAAACCTGTCAACCCAAATGAGCCAATTAACAAAGGCTCAAGGAAAATTGCTGGCTCAATCTAAGCCAAATCCGAGGGGACATGTCAATGTGGTGGTAGCAGTCATGATGAGAGGAAGGAAGAGTACCGATGCAGTAATGGTACCGTTTCCCAAGCATGTGGACCCATAACCTTTGACGACCATTCATGAGGAGGATCACATAGCTTCTGAGCCCATTGTATCGGTAAATGAGGAGAAAGATGCTGAAAGATCATCTGATGTTGCAGAAACGGAGACTTCGCCTATACCATTGTCTATTCATATCCCTACGGTACCGGCTGATACTCCACCACCAGTGAAGAAACCACTTCAGAAATTTACGCCGAAGGATGCCGAGAAGACAAGGGAAGCCGTCGTTCACCTCCATATCCACAAAGACTCACCATGGCGAAGCTCGAAAAGAAGTATGCAAAGTTTATAGAGCTTCTGAAGGGTGTTCACTTGAACATCCCGTTCATGGATGCATCGACAGAGATCCCCACCTATACCAAATTCTTGAAGGACGATCGTGATGGTGCGTCCACCATCTTTGAAGGACAATCAACGGTTCGTCCTACACGTTTCAATGGCACGAATTTCGGCTATTGGAAATGCCAGAAGGAGACATTCCTGAGGAGTGCTTCTTTTTGGAAAACCCTCCACAAGGAATACGTTGAGCCCTCTGAAGAGTATTTCGACAAATGGATGCCCTCTGAGAAATCCACCGAAGTCAACAATACCAAGGCAATGAATGCTCTTCATTGTGCATTGGATCCGGATGAGTTTAACAAGATAGGCACATGTAAGAGTGTATATCAAGTTTGGAACCATCTAGTCGTTACCCACGAGGGAACGAATAAGCTAAAACTGTCTAAACTATATGTTGTTGTACAAAATTTTGATATGTTTCATATGCAGGAAAATGAGAGCATATCAACAATGTATGGACGGTTCACCGACATCACCAATGAGCTTGAAACTCTTGGGAAAATCTACTCCCAACAAGATAAGGTGAGAAAGATCATAATGGGAATGACCTCCAAATGGGAAAGAAGAGCTATCGCCATCGAGGAGGTCAACGACATGAAGAATTACAATGTGGTAAATCTCATCGGTACTCTCATGTCTTACGAAGTAAGACGGGAGAACCGATTGAAGATTCGCGCTATGATGAACCCAATGGAGGCAAAGAAGAAAGTATTAGCATTCAAAGCTAATTCTTCATCCTCCGAAAGTGAAGAATCAGAGAATGATATGGACTTGGAGGAAATGGCTCAAATGGCGAAGAAGTTTCAACGCTTCTTTTGCAAAGGTAAATTTCCCTCCAAGAATAAATTTGATTCCACTAATAACTCTTCATCTATTTGTTTTAAGTGTAACAAATGAGGGCACATCAAGAAGGATTGCCTAATGCTCCGAAACAAAGAGAAGTGGAAGGCTCCAAAGTACCACAAGTCCGACAAATATAAGAAGGACAAGAAGAAAGGACTTGTCGCTGCGTTTGATGACTAAGTGGAGATTCCTCAAGCCAATCCAAGGATGAGATGGGTGAAAGCGCCCATATGTGCTTCATGGACCGAGAAGACCCACTCTTCGATGAGAGTGATAGCGACATGGATGAACCCGAGGTAACAATGGATGAACTACGTATAGCTAACGAAGAACTATTTTCTAAGTATCAATCTCTCATGCTTAGATATACTAGTTTAAAGAAATTAAATGTTAGCAAACCATCCATACCATGCATTGATACACTAACACTTAAGAAATCAAATTTGGCTTCTCAAAAAGTCATATTGAGAAATGAGGTGAATACCCTCAAAGCTCAACTAGATCAAACCTATCCTAAGGATAATAGTGATATAGATTCACAAAACACACAATTGGGTTTAGAGAATGATTCTCTTAAAACCCAAGTGCACAAGCTCAAATCACGGGTGTCCACCTTGGATACCAATATTTCTTCTCTTAAGGAGAAATATGAGCTCATGTCCTCCCGAGTTATGAGATTTAACAAAAGGAAAGGACAATTGGATGATTTACTCGCAAATCAATTTCCAGCCACATATCGTGTTGAACTTGGTTATGTGGAAGCGAATGCATCCAATGCTCGCACCTCCTATAGTGGTGTAACTATAGATTTTGGGAGGCCATCCTCCGGTGCATCCACAAGTGGTGTGAAAAACACTATTGGTAGCAAACCTACCAAGAAAGCCACCACTTCACAATCACATCATTTTGGCAAGAAACCCACTAAGGGTGGAAACCAAAAGAGAGGCCATGCTTATATGTACACCAACATTCATCTACGTAGGAAATCTCCTACTTCACAAGTAGACACTCATGACACTTTTTATGTTCCACACCCACCGACATGTGCAAACCTACGCATGAGAAATACTCATGCACGTGCCCTTACACGATCATATGCTCATACGCATCATTCTTCTATGTATGCACATCCACCTCATGTTATGCATGCTTCATATGTTTCATATAACATTCATGTTCCTAAGTTTGCATATAACTCATATATGTCGAATGCCTATCCACCTCCACCTACATATGCTAGAACTCATGTTCCTAAGAAGCATCCACCATATAGAAATCAATCAATTGTGCATGCAACTAGGAAAAGGACACCCAAAACATACACAATTTGGGGTCCTAAGAACACTAGCTTAAATGATAAGAATGCTTATGTTGATTCTTGTTTTAATGATGTAATAAATAGTGGTAACTATGTTGGGAAGCAAAAGTCCACTTGGACTTGGCTTCCAAAGGGCTAATTTCCTTGGAACGAACAAAAATTGGGTACCATGAGCTTATGGTATATTATGTAGGTACCGAAGAAAAAGAAAGAGAGAAATAAAGGTCATATTAGTTCTAAAAGGAAAGGATAGATACTCGACAGTGGTTGTTCCAAACACATGACGTGAGATCCATCATTGCTCTCCGAAGTGATTAGCATTAAGGAGGGTGCAACGGTCACTTTTGGAGGTAATCAAATGGGAACCATCATTGGAGTAGGTATAGTTTGTAATCCTTCCAACCCACTTATTACAAATGTTTATTTAGTTAGTGGTTTATGTCATAACCTTATCTCCATAAATCAACTTTGTGACAAAGGTTACAAGTTTAACTTTGGATAAGGTATGTGTAAAATTGTCGATTTTGATTCACATGTTTTATTTACCGGTATTAGGCGTAGAAATATTTATTATTTGAGCTTGCCTAAAACCGTAGAACATTGCTTAGTTGCTAATACAAATGAACAACTATTATGGCATCGCCGTTTTGGTCATGTTCATTTTAAGCACTTATATAAGTTAGCTAAGCATGATCTTGTTAAAGGTTTTCCAAAAATTGCTTTTAGTAAGAAAAACTTTTGTGATTCATGTCAAAGAGGTAAACTTAGTAAATCATCTTTCAAACTTAAAGAAGGCATACCTTCTAAAAGGCCCCTAGAATTACTTTATCTAGATTTGTTTGGGCCAACTAGAACAGCCTCTTTAGGTAATGCTCACTATGGATTAGTTGTCGTTGACGAATTCTCTAGATTTACTTGGGTTTCATTTTTAACTAATAAGAGTAAAGCCTTTGAAGAGTTTACCATATTTGTAAAGAAGATTCAAAATTTCTTAAGATCCACTATTATCACTATTTGTAGTGATCATGGAGGTGAATTTAAAAATGAGTCTTTTACAAAGTTTTGTGATGACACCGGGATAACTCACAACTTTTCTTTTCCTCGCGCACCACCACAAAATGGTGTTATAAAGAGAAAGAATAGGACCCTAATTAAGTGTACACGTACCATGCTCCATGATAGTCATATTGGACTACAATTTTGGGAAGAGGCGGTGCACACGACATGTTATGTGCTAAATAGGATCTTAGTGAGACCCCGAACGAACAAAACTTGTTTTGAGTTATTTTATAACAAAATGCCACAAGTTAAATATTTTCGTGTTTTTGGTTCAAAATGCTTTATCAAGAACACATTTGGTAACTTAGATAAATTTGAGCCAAGATCCAATGAAGGAATTTTTGTTGGATTTTCCACACGTAGCAAAGCCGACCGGATATACAACAAAACCTCTTCGACGATTGAGAAATCACTACACGTATCATTTTATGAAGATTCTGTTTTTCCTCATATTGTTGATGATAGTGCAGATGATTTATGTGATTCTCTTTGTAATGTCAAGATTAATGATTCTAATATTGAGACTAATAATACTAATGAGATTGTTGAAGATGTTCCAAGTGAAGCAGGGATTTCCAAAGCTTACCCAATCGCTCGTAATCACCCACATGACCAAAGTATTGGAGATATTGGTGTGGGTGTTCGAATGAGGTCAATAATTGAAGAATTCTCTCACTGCGCATTCGTGTCTACCATTGAGCCAAAGAACATCCATAAAGCGTGTGAAGATAGCTCTTGGATAGTGGCAATGGAAGAAGAACTCATGCAATTTGAGAGAAGTAAAGTTTGGGAGCTCGTTCCTCTTCCAAGTGGTCACCAAGTAATTAGGACCAAGTGGATCTTCAAGAACAAGACCGATGAGAACGAGGTCATCACAAGGAATAAAGCAAGGTTAGTAGCTCAAGGCTATCGGTAAGAAGAATGTATTGATTTCAAAGAATCGTTTGCCCCATAGCTAGATTAGAAGCTATTAGATTGCTTTTATCTTTTGCATCTCATAAGAATTTTAAATTATTTCAAATGGATGTTAAAAGTTCATTTTAAATGGTATTGTTAATAAAGAAGTTTATGTTTCTCAACCACCCTGTTATATTCATGAAAAATTTTCAAACCATGTTTTCAAACTTAAGAAAGCATTATATGGGTTGAGACAAGCTTCTAGAGCTTGGTATGATCGACTCAAACCCTTTCTTTGAGCCTTTGTTAATTGGGTTGACTCTTTAGGTCTAGCTTGATATCTAGCACAAAGGCTTACGGAAAACTGCCTTTGTTAATTGGGTTGACTCTTTGAGCCTTTGTTAATTGGGTTGACTCGAAACCAATGTGGTGCTTCAGATTTTCCAGCCAGCTCGACCGAGTGGACTTGTCCACTTGGGCCGAGTTACCACAGCCAAGGAAGGAGACTCCAGCACTTGAGCTTTTGGACCACTCTGATCGAGTAGCCATGCTACTCGGTCAAACAAACTCGACGACAGCACGTAAGGTCAAACGAACTCGACGACAGCACGTAAATTTCTCAGGCCAATATTGAGTCCAAGACTCGACCGAGTAGAGATGCTACCCAGTCGAGCTAAATATGCGACAGACCAACATTTTCATGGCCTTCTGCAACACCTGTCGCTCGACCGAGCAGATGCGACAGCTCGACCGAGTAGCCATCCTGCTCGACCGAGCCGAATAGAAAGCAGATCAACTTTCGAGCCAAATATTGGCCTTCTGTAGCTTGACCAGTTGGGACATCCACTCGGTCCGAGCACCCAACCTCCCAGCATAGGATCAAAATGCCGACGACGATGATGGTGCCTTACTCGGACCGAGTGGCATCACCACTCGGTCGAGTAGGGTGTCACATCAGAAATTTAATTGGGCCAAATTGGTCTTTTGCAGGAAATTTTGTGGGGTCAACCCCTCGTGTATAAAACCCTACTTTTATTCCTAGGTTTAGGGAGCTTGCTTATTATTCTAGTTTTAGTTATTAGAGAGTTTTTGGAGAGCCGTCGTTATTGATTGAAGACAAAGTTTGGATTTTTATCATAGTTATTGCTCTTGAATCTTTGGATCTTAATTCTATGAAGTTTAGTTCTTCGTCTTCATTGGTTTGGTAATGATCTATTGTCTCTATCTCGTTGTTTTGATGGTTTATATTGCTACGATGTTTTGTGCAATTGATATCATTGTTTTTGTAATCTTTTCTATGAATCATAAGTAGTTCTCTTTAAGGCTAATGTATGAGCCCTATAATCTTAGGATTTAGATGTAACGTTGTGATTTTTATGTTGGTTCAGTGAATACTGGATGTGATATGATTGATCCAGCCAAATTTGTAATAAATATTATTTAGTGTTTGTGATCCACGATAGTGGCACACATCCTAGGTACTATTCTATGAACTTAATTAGGTTGGTTAATGAATTCAATTAGAGTTCGTGATCCATGATGGTGGCACGCACATTGATGGTTTCCACTGACGTTCTATATTACTAATTGGTGATCTACGATAGTAGCATCCGTGAGAGCCATTAAATCACAGATCGAAGCTCTAACCCACGATGGTGGCGTAAGTGGAGATTGAGAATAATTGTCATTTGTAATGCACGGATCGCGTGCAAGGCCATTCCCTATGGTGGGGCTAAGTAGAAGAGTGGTACAACAATAATTGGCCACAAATTCCACATTTAAGATGTGTCACTGTCTCCCTATAAAACCAATCCAACCTAGAAATTATACCTTAGCATTGATGTCTGACGATCCTAGTGGTGACTCATGTTGCCTTAGCCTTCATTATATTGGTAATTTGTGATAAGAAATATGTGTGACAACCTTCAGAATATGCCTATAACTGACATTGTTCTATGACTTTTATTATAACTAAGACCTCAAACCAATCACCTCCATGTGGGATCGATATCTTTCTATATTACACAGCTTTGACACAGTGCACTTGCGAACTCTTTCCAGAGTTAAAATCTAGGCCGATCAGCCATATGCCCAGCTGGAATGGTATGATCAACAGGGGGCGGGACGTGGCCCCGACAAAGACATCAGCCAGAGGTCCCTCTACCATGATTTCTTTATCAACTTTAGACTCATCGTGCCCTAGTTGACATAGGAAGCAACGTCCCCACCAAGCAGAGAAGTGGCATGGGGGGATGGGGAGGAGGAACCACAGAGGGTGCAAGGGGGCGTGGGACTTATCAGGGGAGCGCCGAGCAATCGGGCTATGGAGGCCATAGAGATATTCATCAAGAGGGGGGACATGCTCACCGCAAGAGGCTAATGCGGGGCATCGACATCCAACTGACGTGCAGCAGAGGTAGACCTAATGTAAGGAGTCAACAGAGGGGTGACGCCAGCAGGGCCAGAAAGGCAAGGAACAATGACGAAATCTATGCAAGGGGATCAGTAGCAGGATGGCTAGGCTTATGGGGGTTGTCTCTCACACCATGGAATAGAGTGGGGTTGGCATCAGTCATACCAACATAAGCAGTGACTTGCAGGACAACGAACACTGAGAGAACATCAGTAGCACAAGTAGGTTATAGCACAGATTCACCGATGGGGAGGTCAGAAACATGAGGCATACCATCAGAGGCCTCGAAGGGGGATGGGCCAGGGACCTCACCATTCCAATCAGAGAGGGTCGAGGGAAGCTTGGGCTCAGGAGAGGGCCAATGCTGCTATGAATGAGGGCAAGTGGGCTCAACAGAGGGGGAGGACGGTGATTTTGATGTTGAACCACACCGGGAAAATCTTGCCCAAAGCAATGCTAGTGAGAGTAGCGGGGAGGGCACCTATTGTACTGGATGTGGACAACTAAGGACTAGCCATCATGGAGCAAGACTGATATAGTGGCAGGGAAAGTTGAGTTAGAGTCAATCTCCACAAAACAGCAAGTGAATGCCAGTCTGGAGGTGGAAGCAGTGGCCTCATCGGTGAAGAGAGGGTTACCAATGGCGCTAGCCAACCTTCCAATAATGGACGAAGACCATAATTGGATAAGGAGTTGTGGAAAGCGAATCCACATAGGTATAGCAGTGTGTGTGTGTGTGTGTGTGTGTGTGTGTGTGTGTGTGTGTGTGTGTGTGTGTGTGTGTGTGTGTGTGTAGTTTTTGCATGTTTTCTTTGTCTTTAATAACTCTACCACTCTCCCTTACAGTAAGGACAATGTCGATTTTAAGTTAGGGGAGGGTGTAGCAATTTTGCTAGAATTAAATTTTGATTGCATTTTATTTCATTCATATACTCATTCAAAAACATAGAAATTTTTTCAAATATTATATATATAATAAATGTGAGAGCATGATTTGTCACCAAACTAGTTTGAATAGCCTCGTGTAGTGAAAATTTTCTTGAATTTTGATTGAAACACTCACGCTCATGAATGTTACCATAGCTTGATTAAGGGTATCACTCTTATACATGGACAAACAACTTGACATGATTTTCATGATTTTAGTTATTATATCCATGATATCTTGTCTCATGTTGCCAATATTTGGTGTTATCCAACCATTTGTCATGCATGAATCAATATAGTGTTAATACATTTGATTAGGTCCTAAACAAATAATAAATTGGCCAAACATATACAAAAACTTATCATGGATGATTAGTTAAGAATCTTGTGTACATTTGATCACAATCGTGCACGCGTGCGCACGCACGCGCACGCGCGCGCGCACGCACGCGCACACACACACACTTACACACAAGACATATATAAAGAATAAGTGCACCATTCTTCCAACTTTCATTTAGTTTCCGGATTCATGTGCCTCAAGAATCATTGGAGTTTGTGCCAAAATGGTGTACGAAGGAGTGCGCAATAAAATAAATGGACGTAAATGATTCAAGACGTTAAGTCCGAGCAGTCCCTTTTGGCCTAATACCCTAAGACCGTCCGTCTAGAAGTTACTGACCTAAATCTTACTACATGAATCCATTTAAGTTCCAAACCTCGAAAAAAATTAATATATAATGAATGAGAATAATAAATGTGTATGTGATGAGTTGGTTCATAACTATAAGCTTGTGGTAAGTATGTTGTAGTGTTACCAATTATTAGAGGATTTTGCAACCTAGGATAGTTAATTACTTGAAACTTCCATAATTGCATGGCATAGTGTTGTATCTTACTAGATATGTGTGACTTAGGATGATGTCATGAATATTGAGCTAGCTCATACAAATTCATGGGAATTGTTAGAATTTGTTAAGAATGATGTGCTTAACTTATGCTATGGTAACTGGATAGAATATGATGTGTTTACTACATTTCTGAAGTTGTTCGCTCATTTTGCTAGAGACTAGCAAATCGCCAGTTGGTAGGTGTGATTAGAGTGTAATCTTACATATTTTACCCCTAATTATATGGCATCCCCAAGTGTTTTCATGTCAATTGAGCTCTAAATAATTCATTATCTAAACATCCAATACATCTTTCATTATATTTTAAAGAACTTATGAGAATTTTATGGGAATTTTTGAATACTCAATTTTCAAGTTTAAAATAATTGAGTCTGGCTACCAAGACAGGACCAAACGTCTGGTCATATGACTTCAGACATCTGGAAGCAGCTGATACTCTTAAATGAAGAGTTCAGCTATGCTTTACATCTGATGCCTATGGTTTAGACGTCTGACTTCCTAACTTTAGGCATCTGGTCGGGCTTCATTGGCCATTTGTGGCTTTGTTTGTAAATCCTTCTAAACTCTTTGTTTTCTGCTGGGTAATTTTTCAAGATGTTTAAGCACATGAACCAGACGTCTAGGGCAAGCTCCAGACATCTTGTAAGACCAATTCCGCTGTCTGATAGCAGCTTATTCAAGCGGCCACCTAACCAAGCATCCAGACGCATAACAGGACCTCGTCAGACATCTGATAGCACTTAATCCAACACGTTATCTTCGAGCAAACATACGTCTGGTCAACCAATATCAGATATCTAACGGCTTAAGCTGTGAATTATTGAAGCGATTTTCACCAAAATTATTTGCAGCTTCGACCTAGACCCACTTCATATGATGCGAATTGAAGGCCCTAGATCTTAGACCTAAGGGTGGAGAATTGACTGGGGCTTGGAGTAATAAAAACACATCCTCATTAGAGCTACGGTTATGCTTTTTATTACTTTCTACTCTAGGGTTTGTTCTTGATGCATGGAAAAGAGTATGTCCAGGAGAATTGAGCATGAGGCTTTGTAATCAGACTGTTTGGTGATAGAATCATGAACTCTCTCGTTGTATTTGATATTTTCTTCATTCTTTTTGAATTGGATGATTATTTTTGCAATATAAATTGTTGTCTTCTTCGTTATGTTTTGCTAAAGCATTGTGGTGTGTATGTGGTGCAATCAAGGCTAATGCCTATCTTTGATTTATGATTTATTGATGTATCTAATGTGTGTATGGCATGGATAGTTGATTTCTACGATACTTCTCTTTTGTATTGATCCATAAGACTAATATTTGATAGTAGGATCATCCTAAAAGGATTGATCATAATGATCTCTTTGAAATCCATTATTTGACCATACTCACATTAGCTTTTGTGCTTAACCCATATAAGGGTATCATCTGATGATTTTAATACATGTTATAGCTTTGAAACCAAAACATGCTAGGCATACAACCTAATGAACCCACATCACACACACACACACCTCTATATTGATCTCTACTTGTTTTCTTCCTACTCAATTAATTTTCGGATTAATCACGTTAGCTAAGATAATCCCTCAATCATTCGATTGCCCTTAGAAAGTGGTAATTCCATGTCCAATATTCGTTTCTATTGAGTTGAGTTGTGAGTTGTGCCACAGTTCTCATTGTGGATTCAACATCCAGAATCACCGGATTATTATTACTTGTTTGACCTCATGTGTTTAGGAGTATCACTTTATTGAGGCAAGCAAGGTCGATGAAAGCTATTTTTCGGACTAGCTTTGTTCAGATCTCTGACGTCGATGCAAATCATCCACTTGTCATTCACCTTTTTCACTAGAAATACATTAGCTAGCCATTCTATATAAGTAGGTTCCCTATGAAGTCTGCACAAGGGATCTTGTTAACCTCATCTTTGATAGCTTGGCTTCTCTCTGCATTAAAAGTTCGACGCTTCTGATGGACCAAAGACATGACTGGATTAATGTTCATTCTATAAACTGTGACCTCTAGATTTATGTGTGGCATGTCTTCGTGTGACCAAACAAAAACATCCATGTTCCATCGAAGAAAGTTGATGATGAGGGCTACATATCGGGCCATAGAGCGGAACCGGTCTGGACCGTTTGAGTCGGGTCAGACTCAAAGAGGGGTACCACCTCTACATCCTCCATTATGGAGGCTCTCTCTCACACTGGCTCACCTCAAGGATCGACTCATCATCTACATGTGAGGTCTGAGCTCCATCTTGAGGCTAAATAGGAACCATTGAATGCTACGTATGAGCAGCTAAAGATTAAGCAGCAGTTGTTGAAGATTGTAGAACTTTCTCTATCAGGGCTTCACATAATAACTCATCTTGAGGATTAAGCTCGTCTGATATGGATAATGTCAGGGCTTTCTCCTGAGGCTGAGCTTGGGCAATGGAAGGGTGAGGGGTATCCGAGTTGCCAACAGTCTACATTAAGCGTGAGGCAGTTTCCTTGTGAGCTAGAAGCATGTAGTCATTGGCTTCTGACTGGACTCCTTCGAGTACACTAACTCCGTGAGTAATGGACTACTTCACCAAGTGGTGGTCACTTCATGTATGGTGCCGAGTGTTGGCCGCCCTACAATGGCATTGAAAGATCCTTGGTAGTTGACCACCAAGAAGTGGATGTTGCTCACCTTTTTGCAATGAGGTATGTAGAACTCCACCTGTATGGAGACCATCCTCTCTAACGTGACCTAGGCACCTGTGAAACCAGAGAGACTGGTGTGCATGTGATGTATAATGTCTCCAAATATCACAAGCTTCTGGAATGTATCAGGTAGAGGATATCGACTGCACTGCGATTGTCATTGAGGATGCACACAAATATGTGGTTGGTGATATATAGATTGACAATGATGGCATCATATGGGGCTGATGAACCCATTTGCCTTAGCTTCTGTGAAGAGAAAAGGCTCCTCAAAGAGCTTAAACTACTTCGAGGTTAGATTTGTGGTAGTAGAGTCAAGGTCCATCAGAGCGGTGCATGCATGACGAGCATGAATATTCTATGTATTGTTGAATTGCTAGGCTAGGTTGCAACCCACTTTAGTGAGGGGCCCAAATACCACGTCGATGACATCAGATAAGCTGGAAATGCATTGCCTTTGTTTTAAGGACCTCAATCTTGGCCATGTTCTGGAGCTTTAAACTCCTGGCGTCGACACATTTCTGAATGAAACGCTCGATCTTATCCCTGAGGATTATGTAGTTATTGATGAGATGGTTATACCCCCTATGAAAAGGGTGTGGAGGATCGAACTCCTGCACCATTTTGGCCAAAATGTCAGATGTCATGGCCAACAGATTGGTGTAAACATGTACTTTGGGGACCAGAGTCTCCCGTCGCTTGTGCGTGGATGCCCATGTCACTCAAAACACGTTCGGTTCTGTGATGCTTGCTGGGGGTGGTATGGTCGAGGTCGTCCCTCTTTCAAGAGGACCCACAGCTATCAGCTGATTTCCCATATGACCCCTCTGTAGTTAGGAATTTGTTGATCTTGCCCACTAAGTGTGCAAAGGTCGGAGACCGCTTCTTGCAGATATCGAATTTCAGGGCAGACCTATCCCGGAAGCCTGCCTAGAGAGCCATCTAGACAATGTCGTCCGGGCAGACATCGACAGCCATGTGAGCTCGTTGTACTTATCTACCCCTTGCTTAATAGAGGCCAATGACTCAAGATACCTCTTTGTTACTTTCTAGGCAACTAAGTGAGATAGGAACTCCCTTCAGAGGTTAGTGAAAGAGATGACCGGTCACTTGGATATGATCCTAAATGGCTATCGGGCCAGTAAGGCAGCTTGGGAAGGCCCGACACATCTGGTCTGGAGAATGACCTTTCGATTCCATATATTCGACGTAGGTCTCAATGAGCTCGACCGGGTCGCTTACACCGACATACCTTAGGATATCATCCGTGGAAGGTGGAGTTAACTTTCGCTGATAGGGTGTGTTGAGGATAGAGGATATGAATGGTGAGGCAGAGAGAAAACTCGTGTCTTTGGGGGGATAGAGGTCCCCTCACCGAAGTCAGGCAATCTACCACTACATGTCAACAATCTGGGCTTCAACCAAGGAAGCCCAAGCTGCCTTCCTTGTGGTGATCTTCTGTCTGAGATCAGGCTTTCTTCCCTGCAGGTGAGCACGGAGGTCTTCACTTGCCACAAGCAAAGGACTTTTGGTGCATCGGCTAATGATAGCCTTCTCCTTGTCTTTGCGTGTTCTTGGTCACCACTCCTCGATCCTTTGGCGTTGCTAAAGCTCTGCGTCCCCCACGACGTTTTCGTTTTCTACATGAAGTGTGTCATGGTTGGAACCTGCAAGGGCAACGTTGGAATTTTCTTGGATTAGATCAAGGACGATATCCTAAAAGAGTTCGTTGTTTTTGGATTAACGAAACTGATTTTTTCGCATGTCACATAGATCTGCCATGAGAGATGCTAATCGGCCACTATGGGAGTGGCAAGAGCCGTTGCGTGACTGGCAAAGGCTTGTGGAGGCGGGCCAGCAACGGGTCTGTTGTCCTTCATGCTATGGATTTCAACCGCACCGCTGGGCTCGACCCCCATGATCTTCTTGCCTTTCACCGTCATATAAGGTGATGTTGGAAAGGATGCTGAAGTTGAAGTAGCATTAAGAACCTATGCAACGAGAATTGTTACAAGGCCATCCCTCTAGCATCAACTGTTGATGCAAGGATGTCACACCAGCTGTTTATGCAGAAATCTTAGCAAACAGAGGACCCAGGTAGGGTTTCACCCGGCCGAGATACTCATTCGATGCATCAAACAGATAGGAAGAACGTCAGAGAAAACAGAAGGGATGATCCTCCGATTCGACTCTGATGCTTAAGTCAGGTCCAAGTAGGATGAAGGAGTGTTGTGAGTTTGAGCATTTGTGCATGCCTCGCGAAGGAGATAATTTGTCGTTCTTGTAGAAGCTGAGGGTCGGTTACGTCACGTCAGAGAGATGTATAGTGATCCTAAATCTTCTGCTCGTAACCGACTCTTCAGATAAGGCAGTAGACATATATGGAAGAATACATTGAATTCTATGTTAGGTTTGCCGCTCATCACGCGGTGGATGGATATGTAGAGCTTCATGCTCGTAATGGTCTATAAAGGGGATCACTGAAGATCTGATGGAGCCGACCTTGGGTGCATACCGCTGTTGTCGTCCTGAATGAGTGATGTTGCTAAGGAGATGATCTCACGGAGATCGTCCTCACAGAGCTGTCGCTGTTATATGGAGCTGACGTTGTGGAGGTCGTCCCTATGAGGCGTGGCTGTAGAAGTAGCCGACATCGTGGAGGTCGTACTTGCACAGTTGTTGCTGGAGGAACAGACCTCAATGGAGGTCATCATTAACGAGTCTTGTTGTCGAGGAGCTGACCTCATGGATGTCATCTTTGTGAGTCTTGATGGCCGACCTGGGTAGGTGAGTATAGATCTGTCTTGCAGAACCGTACTAGCAACTTGGTCAGGCTAAACTCCCAAGCTACCCTCTAGTTGTCCACGATCCTTGATTCGGATGCGATGGGCCCCCTTAATGTTAAGTCTGGTCGGGCCCAGCTACAGGAGCCCAAACAACATGCTGGGTAACAAAAAACTGGAAAACAAAATCCAACCGCAGCAAATGCAACATCATCTCTATTTGCATCCAGCCAAAGAGCGCCTTCATGTAGTGGTGAGGCACATGATACGATAGAGACAGGGGGGGGATTATGTCCTGCCGTCATCTCCAAATCCTGAGAGGAATAGTATTTCATAATTAAATGTCCTGTTGGCCATATGCAGTGCAGTTTAATGAATTTTGAATGCTATATTAACTCCTACGCTTATCATGTGTACCCAAAATGAACTTCAAAATATTTTCACTTCAATAACTAATATAACGTGCCCTCTTTTTCCACCACAGGGGCCAGGGAATTTAACATCCCTTGGTCTTGAGAAAGGCAAATAAAAGAAAATTAAAAATGGAATATATCGGACATCGAGTAACATTGGAGCTTGGATGCAGCTTCAGTTCTTGCTGTTGACGGACATGTTTTGCGTCATCTTCCTTTCTTGAGACTGCTCTCTTCATTGCAATTTTTTTTAAAGGATGGACAAACCAAACGGCCATATATATCTTGTGAGAACATAAAAGATCTCAAGCCTAAATAAACAAATAACTTATATCAAAATGAGAGATGGCTAATCAAGCTTGGGCATGCCTTAATTATTATTCTAATCATCCAATGCACACATATATGCCGCTAGATGTTGATTGATTTGCTTGGCCACCTAAACAATTCCCCCTAATTGACTCAATGATTTTCAAGAATGATTGGAGCGTAAGCATATTCACGATGTTTGCCTACAAACATATACAAGTATCGTACTCGACATGGGTATTACGTATGTAATCGATACAATTTGTGACTTTGTAGAAGGATCGGTGTATCATAATCGATTAAGTGCGATAATTAATATTAATCTCGAAATGGGCATCAGCCCCATGGTACTGTTAGGATGACAGGCAAGGGACAACATCCCAATATTTCATGGTGGGCAAAATAGTTGTACTCTTGACTTATTGGCCAAAAAAAGGCTTCTCATATGACTCCTATAAATACCTCTCACCAAACGCATGTGTGCACCCATTGCTCCCTCTCTCTCTCTTCCATGTTTCTTGTATTCTATCTTCTTGATCGATCACCTAGCCACCTGAACTTCAAGCAATGGATCAAGGCCAAAGCCGAGAAACAAGCACAAATGAGCGGGCCACCGCCGCCGGGGCCTCGTCGGAGCCGGTTCGGTCCCGGTGGGCGCCGAGGGCTGAACAGATCCAGATACTTGAGAGCATTTTCAACAGCGGCACCGTCAACCCAGCCAAGGGCGAGACCATCAAGATCCGCGAGATCCTAGAGCAGTACGGCACTGTCGGCGACGCCAACGTCTTCTACTGGTTCCAGAACCGCCGCTCGAGGTCTCGTCGCCGGCAGCGGCAGCTTCAGGCCGCAGCCGCAGCGGCTGGCGCTTATGGCGTTGGCGTTGGCGTTGGCGCTGGCGCTTCCCCGGTTTCTTCGTCCTCGAATTCTTCTGTCGGCCGGCTTTTTTCTTTCTGCCCTACCACTTCGGTCTCATCAGCACCGTTGCCTTTGCCGCCGCCTGGTTTCAATATTGCCGATGATAGATATGGCGATGATCTCTTCTCAATTTCTCGCCCTTACACGCATGTGTTCTCCTCTTCGTCGGATGGTTCTCAATTGCAGTCTCCGTCGGGTTAGTGCATGGCTTCCTACACCGTACCAGTGATAAATACTACTTGAACTGTAGTGAGCTTAAGCTTAGAAATTAAGCACATAATTGATACGGCATGATTTTCTCCATAACAAATTCCAGCATTAATTTGTGCATGTAAAATTATGGGCAAATTTACCTGCATTATAAGCTACATATGCATATCTCTAGAGTGTTATGTCATCTGCACAACATAATCAAATAAGAATGTTAAGGTGTGCACCCATTGGCTCCAATTTAGGATGTATTAGCAATTGGATTTTAGTTGTTGGGTAGATTTTCAACAGATGAATTTGAGTTGAAGCGTGGCTTCTTGGGTGCAGGGACTATGACTGTCTTCATCAATGGAACCCCTTCAGAGGTTCCGAGGGTACCATTTGACTTGAGAGCAATGTTTGGCCAAGATGTGATGCTTGTTCATTCCTCTGGGGAGCTTCTCCATGTGAATGAGCATGGGCACTTGCTGCAGGCTTTGCAAATGGGTGAAAGCTACTTCTTGGTAAGCCTGTTTATATGCATATATACTTGTTTCAGAGTGTTTTCTCACTACAAAAGCGTTGACCGTGGACTACCCGGTCAACGTGGTCAAGGGGCCGACTCGGGACCCTCGGGTATGTCGAGTCTATGCCGACGCAGCGTGAATTGGAGTTGCGGATGACGTGGAGCGCGTCGGCTGGGCCGGATCTGGATCCTCAGCCACGAGGGGGGCGAGGGGAAGCCTCGGCCCGGTGTGAGACGCTCGGCCTCGGACAGTCGGACGACGAGGGGTAGCCTCGGCGCCTCATGAGCGGAGGGGAAGCCTCGGCTCGGACGGATGTGCTCGGCCTCGGTCGGTCGGACGACGAGGGGTAGCCTCGGTCGTCTTGCTTGATGCGTGGCCGGCGTGGGGCGGAGGGGAAGCCTCGGCCCGTGGAACTGACGTCCTCCTGCGCAGACGAGAGCACTCGTCAGGGGGGCCGGACCTTGGTTCCGGCCAAATCCCCTCCGATGCCTAAGTCAGACGATGATCTGATATAGGGGGCTCGGCGGAGACGGTTCGACTCGAGAGGAGGTCGGAACGACGTCTACCGGCGCGAGCGGGGAAGGAAGGAGAAGAAATGGGGGAACTAGGTCGTTGATGGAGTACCTTAGGTTTTAGCTACCTGAGATGCCGTCCCCTGTCCAGTCGTCCTTCTAGCCCTTTTATAGACCTCCCGTCGTGACTGCCCACGACTCACGTCCCTCGTCCGCCCCCAATTGTGCCCCCTCAATCCGCCCCCCCCCCCCCCCCCCCCCCCCTTCACCGCTTCATGCGCCATCCCAGCACCTCCCCATAACGGCCGTTAAGTGGTAACGGGCCTGGGGAAACGGTTATCGCTGGAGTGGGCGAGTGATTTGCGCGTTATCGGGGCCGGGTCGGATCGATATCCGGGGGTCCTCTATAGGGCCTTGCCGGGCGGGCCAGATCGCGCAGATGGGCTTCTGATCGGCAGTCGGGTTTCTGGGCTCGTGTCTTTCGGGCTTCGGCCAAATAGGCGTAACAATTGCCCCCATTGGTCGGGTCGATCGGCCTCGGCCGGTTCGGCTCGGCCGATGTGACTTCCGCCGACTTTGACAGGCTCGTCAGTCGATGCCGACTCATTTATTGGTCGTCATCATGAGTTGGTCCGTTCTATACTTTTAAGGCGCGGGTTCCGAAGCGCAGTCGGTCCTCTGATGCTGTCACGTGTAGCTGCGGGTTTATCCCCACCGCTCGCTAGGCCGTCTTAGGTAGAGAAGCCGGGTGGGTTGTGAGCCGCCATCCTGTCATTTTCTTCTTTGCGTTGATCTCGATCCTGCCCGAGCTCTGCCTCATGTCGTCTTCCTCTGCCACTGGTTCGGGTCGGCCGGAGCGTGACGCCACTCCTGGCCTGGTGGATAGTCCTCCTTCGGCGATTTGTCGGCACGGGGGTGAACTTTCGGGGGTGCCCCCAGAGGTCTTGTCGTGGCCCTCGTTGGTCTGTGCCACCGCCATCGGGAGCCTGCGCTCCGCCTACCTGCTTCCGCCTTACTCGGCTCGTGCTCCCGGGTCCGACGAGCGGATCTGCCTTCCTGGTCCCAACGAGGTTGGAATATACGAGAAGTGCTTCCGCTTCGGGCTTCGTTTCCCGCTCCACCCCTTTATCGTTGAGTTCCTTCAGGCCCACAACGTGGGCTTGTGCCAATTCTGCCCCAACGCCGTCGGGCTCCTTGTCGGGTTCGTCGTCGTCTGCATGCTGAGGGAAGTGGCACCCTCTCTCCGTCTCTTCGCCCAGTTCTACCGCCTGAGTCACCACCAATCGGGGGCGTGGATTTACATCAGCGCCCGCCCGAAGATGACCCTGGTGCTGGGGTTGCCGAGCTCCCTGAAACGTTGGAAGGGGGAGTATGTGTTTGTCACGTTCCCGTCGAGTGTACCTTTCCCGGTTCGGTGGGGAGCGGCCGGCGCGGTCATCTTCGATCTGGGTGAGCCGACTTCCGCCGAGCTGCAAACGGCGAAGGACCTGCTGGCGATTCCTGCGAGGGAGCGGACGATCGACGTCCTCTTTAGTGACCATAACTTGCGCAAGACGGTGTGGCCCTTGGGTAAGCTCTCCGAGTATTCACCATTCGAGGTTGCTCGGGCTCTTCTCGGTCTCTTACTTCTTCTTTGGGTGCAGGTGGGTTCCCTCTCGGTCCTTCTCCAGCCAGATCCGGATCCGCGTAGGAGGGATCATGTGCTGGAGGTCCGGAAGAAGCAGCGGGCCGTGACCTCGACTGGAGGCTCCAAAAGGAAGAAGGGGCCATCCCCCTCTATCCCCTTGTTGGGGTCTTCCAAGAGGGTCCGTGAGGGGGTCGAGGGAGTTGCCGTCCCGCCGCCTGCCGATCGGCTCCGACCTGCTCCCGTTGAGGTTGCCTGGCCGTGGGTCGGCCCTTCGCCTCTCCCGGACGGTTCTCTCCCTGATGCCTACGATTGGTATCTAGGCGCGTTCCGCTCCAACCCCGGCGAGTTTCCTTTGTCAGGGGAAGGCCTTCTTCGTCCACGCTTCCCGGTGGGGGAGAAGGAATCTGTGTTTTCGAGCCGCGGAGCCGCCGTGCGAGTGGCTGAGAACAGTTGCCTCCCACCCGATCAGGCTGCGCTGGATGGAGTTAGAGGTGACTGCTTGGCCACCTTCGTGATTCAGGCCGGCCAACAGGTAGAGTGTCTCTGCTTGTCCTCCCTCCAGCTGCTTTCGCCGTCTCACCTTTGTCGCTTTGGTGCAGTTGTCCTTGGTGGGTCTCTCGATGAGGCGCCATTTTGCGGCGCTTCCCAAGGCCAAATCTGACGCCGGGCGAGATCTCAAGGCTCACGGTGATGAGGGAGAGGCAGGTCAGTTAGAGGAAGTGCGGGTCAGGTCCTTGGAGACCCGCGTAACTGAGCTGTCATCTGCCTTGGAAGAGGTGGACCGGGAGAGGGCCTTGGCTCTGACTGCAAAGTCAGAGGCCGAGGAGCGGGTCACCGAGCTTTTGGGAGATGCCGACACGTCTGGGGGAGCCGACAAGATCCTCGTCTCCGTTGCTGCCCCCGAGGCCCTGGAGCTCTCCGATCGTCTGGAGGCGGCGGAGGAGCAGGTGAGGGCTCTCCTTGCTCAACTCGGCGAGAGATCCCGGGAGATCGAGAAGGAGAGGGCGGAGCACCGACGCCAGATCGAGACCTTAGAGGCTCGGGTGCGTGGGCTTGAGGAGGTGGATCCATCCCGGATCGCCCAAGACGCCGTGGCTGAGTATGCCACCTCCTTCGTTGAGTCCGCCTTGGCGGAGGCGTTCGAGAAGGGCTTCGCCCGGTGTCAATCCGAGATCCAGAAGAAGTTCCCGCTCTCGGGAGTCAACTTCGAGGATCTCCGGATGCAATTTGACGGCGAACGGAGTGTGGGGGATGGCCCAAGCGGACCGCCAGCCTGCGGCTCCACGGGTGCCCCTGGAGATGAATGAGGGAGGGGAATGCCCCTCGGCCTCGTCGTGTGTCTCTCTGTACATCTTTTTGCTTATCTGGAAAGGAACGAACTTAAATAAATTTATTTCACAGAAAACAATACATTTATTGAAAGTACTTGCGTAAATGTTCCGCATTCCAGGCGTGAGTGAGAATCCTCCCCTCCATATTGGCCAGACGGTAGGTTGCAGGTCCGAGGACCTCGACGACTTTGTAGGGTCCCTCCCATTTAGCCGCGAGCATCCCTTTGCGAGCGGTATCCGGGTTGAAGCCTGCTTTTCGGAGGACCAGGTCCCCAAGGTGGAAGCTTCTGCCCCTGACCCGAGCATTGTAGTATCGGGCCACCTTCTGCTTCTGGCGGATGATGGTGGCCAGGGCTTGCTCCCGCCGCTCATCGAGGAGCTCCAGACTGAGCTCCAGACCTTGCGAGTGCCTGTCTTCGTCAAAGCATTTGATGTAGAGAGATTCTTCACCCAACTCGACCGGTACCACCGCCTCGGCCCCGTAGGCAAGCATGAACGGGGTCTCGCCGGTGGCCTCCTTGTGGGTCGTCCGGTATGACCAGAGTATCCCGTGGAGCTCTTCCGGCCAGCTTCCTTCGGTGTCCTTCACTTTCTTTCGGAGGGGCTCTATAATGCATTTGTTGGCTGCTTCCGCCATTCCGTTGGTCTGGGGGTGCGCTACAGAGGCGAAGAGAAGCTTGATCCCCCATTCCGCGCAAAAGTCTTTGAACCCCACGGAGTCGAACTGTTTCCCGTTGTCTGTGACGATGGACCGTGGCACTCTGAATCTGGAGATGATGGAATTTCATACGAAGCTTTTCGCTTTCTTCCACGTGATGGTGGCCAATGGTTCCGCCTCGATCCACTTGGTAAAGTAGTCCACCGCCACAATCAGATACTTCCGCTGCCCCCGGCCCGGCTTAAACGGTCCGAGGATGTCGAGCCCCCATTTCACAAATGGGATGGGGCTCACGATAGGGATGAGCTCCGATGGGGGAATCGAGGTGTGGTTGGCATACCTCTGACATTCATGGCACTTTTGGACGTAGTTTGTTGCGTCTTGGAACAGGGTCGGCCAGAAGTATCCCTGCCTCAAGATTTTCTATGCAACCACCTTGCCCCCATGGTGATTTCCGCAGATCCCTTCGTGAACCTCCCGTAGGACGTAGTCGGCTTCCTGCGGTCCGATGCATTTCAGGTACGGGAGGACGTCCGCCTTCGTCCAGCGCCTCCGGTAGAGCGTCCCCTCATGGATCATGTATCGGAGCGCCTTCCTCTCCAGGGTCCGACGCTCGTCCCAGTCCGTCGGCACCTCCCCATGAGTGAGGTATCGCATGATCGAATCCATCCAGGTGGGATCTTGGTCGATCGCCATCACCTCCCGCTCTTCCGTGCTGGGGGACTACAGGTTCTCCACGTAGATGGTGCGGCCCAACTCCTTAGGCGAGGACGAGGCTAGCTTCGACAACGCATCCGCCCGTGCGTTCTCCGACCGCGGGAGATGCAAGACTTCCACATTTTTGAACCTGGACAACGCCGCTTTGGCGACGGCGAGATACCTCTGCATCACCTCCTCCCGCGCCTCGTAACTTCCCAGAAGTTGGTTGACAATGAGCTTCGAGTCACTGAGGAGGCGCACGGACTCGGCCCCGAGCTCCCGGGCCAGCCTCAGGCCGTTGATCACCGCTTCGTATTCCGCTACGTTGTTGGTGGCCGGGAACTCGAACCGCAACGCGTATTCCACGATGTTCCCTTTCGGAGATCGGATCGCGATCCCAGCCCCGCCTCCTGACTGTGTGGCCGATCCGTCCACATGGACTATCCACGCTCCTGGGACTCCTGACTGGAGGTGGTCAGCCGAAAGAAAAGACAAGGTTTGGGCAATTACCGTTGCTGGGCCTTCTTCCTCCGGGGGATGTTCTCCTTCCGTCGTGCATTCAGCGATGAAGTCAGCCAAGGCCTGCCCTTTGATGGCCGTGCGCGGTTTGAATCGGAGGTCGAACTCGCTCAATTCCACCCCCCAGTTTAGCATCCTTCCCATTCGATCGAATCTCTTGAGATTCTGCTCCAGTTGTGAGTCGGTCAAGACCAGTATGGTGTGGGCTTGGAAATAGGGCCTGAGCCTTCGCGCTAAGAGAACGAGGGCGTACGCCAGTTTCTCCATGGGCGAGTACCGCACCTCCGCCCCCTTCAAGATCCGGCTCGTGTAGTACACCGGCCACTGCACCCCACCATCTTCCCGGATCAGCACCGAGCTCACTGCTTCCTCCGCGCACGCCAGGTAAAGGCTTAGCGACTCCCCTTCCCGTGGTGTGGACAGGAGAGGTGGGCTGCGGAGGTATTCCTTGAGATCCGCGAACGCCCTGGAGCAGTCTTCGTCCCATAGTATCTTCTTCCTATTGTCTGATGGTTCCGCGATCGCTTTCCTCAGAACTTTGAATAAGGGGAGCGATCTTTCCGCCGATTTGGAAAGGAATCGCCCCAAGGTTGCGATGCGCCCATTCAGCCTCTGCAGTTCTTTGATCGTCGTCGGCTCACGCATGTTGATCAGTGCCTCGATCTTGTCAGGATTAGCTTCAATGCCACGGTTAGTTATCATAAATCCCAAGAATTTGCCAGATCTTACCCCGAACGTGCACTTCGTGGGGTTGAGTCGAATGTTGTGTCGCCGCAACCGCTCGAAGGTTTCACGAAGGTCGGCGATGTGGTCCTCCGGCTTTCTCGACTTGACAAGCATGTCGTCGACGTAGACCTCCAGGTTCCTCCCGATCTGGGAGTAAAAAACCTTGTTGACCATTCTCTGGTAGGTGGCCCCTGCGTTCTTCAAGCCAAAGGGCATCTTCTTGTAGCAGTATGTCCACCGGTCCGTCGTGAAAGCTGTCATCTCTTCGTCCCAGGGATCCATCTGGACTTGATTGTACCCTGAGTAGGCGTCCATGAAGCTAAGCGTCTCGTACCCCGAGGCATTGTCCACCAGGTGGTCAATGCGCGGCAGGGGGTAGCTGTCCTTGGGACATGCTTTGTTGAGGTCACTGAAGTCCACGCACATTCGCCACTTCCCGTTTGGTTTCCTGACCATCACCACGTTCGATAGCCACTCCGGGTACCAGACCTCTCGTATGAAGCCGGCGTCGAGGAGACGTTCCACTTCCTCGGAGGCCGCCTTCATCTTCTCGCCGCCCAGGCTCCGCTTCTTTTGCCTGACCGGCTTGAAGTTGGGGTCGGCGTTGATCTGGTGGACGATCACCTGGGGATCTACGCCGGGCATGTCCTCCGGTGACCAAGCAAAGACGTCTAGGTTCGCCTCCAGGCACTCGACCAGTTGGCTCCTCAGGTCGTGGCTTAGCCCCCTCCCGATTGAGACGAACCGGCCCTCGACGTCCGTGACCGGGATCTGCTCTTGCTCCTCCGCAGGGGTGGGTCTCGGCCCGCCCCTTAAGTCGAGTGCGGCCATCCGGTCGACTAGACGATCTTCGGGACCTTCCTCCGCCAGTTGATAGCAGGTATTCGGTCTCCCCGCGTCGCCTTCGACCTGCCCCATCCCCCTGGGTGTTCGGAACTTGATAGTCTGATGGAGGGTCGAGACAACCGCGCCGATGGCGTTGAGAAGGGGTCGGCCGATGATTCCGTTGTATTCCGACCCGATCCCCAATACGATGAATTCTACCGCCAGGGTCACCGAGTCCGGTGGGCCTCCGAGTGTTATCGGGAGATGGATCGTGCCGATGATGGGGGTGGAATGACCCGTGAATCCCACCACGGGACCCGAGCGAGGTTGCAAGTCCTCCTTCCGCCGCCCCATCTTCTCCAGGGTTGACATGAAGAGGACGTCGCAGGAGCTGCCGGTGTCGACGAGCAGTCGCCGTACCATGGTTGTGTCGATGATCACCGACACCACCAAAGCTACGTCCGACTTGCGCGCTGTTACAGACGTGCTCGGCCTCCCGACCGGTAGGGTCGGTGAGGGTTTCCTGGTCCTCTCCTCACGATCCTCCTCGCGCTGGGCCCGGGCCCACTCTTGCCAACGATGGCGGGCCCTGTCGCTTCGTGTCTGGGCCTTGCTCTCCCTTCGACGAGATGGGTGAAGCCGTGTCATTGCAGGTGTGGTTTGTTTCTTCGTGGGACAGTTCTTTCCCACAGACGGCACCAGATGTTTCAGAGTGTTTTCTCACTACAAAAGCATTGACCGTGGACTACCCGGTCAACGTGGTCAAGGGGCCGACTCGGGTCCCTCGGGTATGTCGAGTCTATGCCGACGCATCGTGAATTGGAGTTGCGGATGACGTGGAGCGTGTCGGCTGGGCCGGATCTGGATCCTCGGCTACGAGGGGGGCGAGGTGAAGCCTCGGCCCGGGGTGAGACGCTCGGCCTCGGACAGTCGGACGACGAGGGGTAGCCTCGGCGCCTCATGAGCGGCGGGGAAGCCTCGGCTCGGACGGATGTGCTCGGCCTCGGTCGGTCGGACGACGAGGGGTAGCCTCGGTCGTCTTGCTTGATGCGTGGCCGGCGTGGGGCGGAGGGGAAGCCTCGGCCCGTGGAACTGACGTCCTCCTGCGCAGACGAGACATTGGTTCCGGCCAAATCCCCTCTGATGCCTAAGTCAGACGATGATCTGATATAGGGGGCTCGGCGGAGACGGTTCGACTCGAGAGGAGGTCGGAACGACGTCTACCGGCGCGAGCGGGGAAGGAAGGAGAAGAAATAGGGGAACTAGGTCGTTGATGGAGTACCTTAGGTTTTAGCTACCTGAGATGCCGTCCCCTATCCAGTCGTCCTTCTAGCCCTTTTATAGACCTCCCGTCGTGACTGCCCACGACTCACGTCCCTCGTCCGCCCCCAATCGTGCCCCCTCAATCCCCCCCCCCCCCCTCACCGCTTCCTGCGCCATCCCAGCACCTCCCCATAACGGCCGTTAAGTGGTAACGGGCCTGGGGGAACGGTTATCGCTGGAGTGGGCGAGTGATTTGCGCGTTATCGGGGCCGGGTCGGATCGATATCCGGGGGTCCTCTATAGGGCCTTGCCGGGCGGGCCAGATCGCGCAGATGGGCTTCTGATCGGCAGTCGGGTTTCTGGGCTCGTGTCTTTCGGACTTCGGCCAAATAGGCGTAACAATACTCATCATTCATTTGTTATACTGTTAATCAAAAGTTTTTTCGCATTCAACAGAATTACCATGACAAGTACTAGTTACTTATGCTAAGTAGATTTTTATGTTCGATTATGACTTTTATGGAACACATAGATTTTGTTTTTTCAGGTTTCAAGCGCTACTTAGCAGGCTCACGGTTGTATATTGATAAAGAACGATGATTGCCAAAGATTCTATTAAGGGAAATATGATGGTGGTGTTTGAATTTTCCAGAAGCAACCTTGCATGTATTTTTGTTAAGCCCAAGGACAGGCTTTTCAAGCTTTAAACCACACATCGTTACTTGCCAACTCCCATTGCGACAAGAATGGTGTAATTGTGCACATGCTTATTCATAAAGTTGAACATATATATGTGTACTTCAAGACCGTAAGCGTTATTTAGAGCATGTTTCTTTTGTTGAAAGTGGACAAGAAAGTGGTCACTTTGCATTGTTCACGCAACTATTCACACACTATTTATCATTTTCAACTCTGGTTTTCCTTCCCTCTGTTTCTTTTTTTAAGAATTTTGGGGGAACAGTGTCACGTCCCCGTCCCCAATATACGCAGGGAGGCAGTGTACACGACGAGAACTAAAACGTATCTGTAGGTCCACTGCACGCTGCTGGGAATAGTACATGTAATGCTCTACAACAAACACCAAATACAGATAAAAAAGAATCATAGACACGCGAAGGCCAACACAGAGTAACCAAAGAAACAACCCAAACAACTCAACAAGGGACGAAAACTGAACCATCAGATCAATTTATACAGTATCTAGAGTCCAAGTCCATTATATACAACTGTTTCAGAGTGTTTTCTCACTACAAAGCGTTGACCGTGGAGAACCCGGTCAACGTGGTCGAGGGGCCCGCTTCGGGTCCCTCGGGGGCTTCGAATCGGTGTAGAAGGGGCGAGGGGTAGCCTCGGCCCTGGTTTAGGTGCTCGGCCTCGGACAGGAGTGCTCAGCCTCGGCTGGGAGGGGGACGAGGGGTAGCCTCAATCGCCCGGGTAGATGCACGGCCGACGGGTGGCGAGGGTGAGTCTCGGACTCGATTAGGATGCTCGGCCTCGGTAGGACGTGTTCGGCCACGGCAGGCTGACGGTGAAGGGAAGCCTCACTGTCCGGTGGATCGAGTGGTCGGAGAGGGGCGAGGGGTAGCCTCGGCCCGTTGAACTGTTGTCCAACTGCGCAAACGAGAACGCTCGTCAGGGGGCCGGACCTTGGTTCCGGCCAAATCCCCTCCGATGCCTAAGTCAGATAGAGATCTGAGAAAGGAGGCCCGGCGGAGACGGTCCGACTCGTGAGGAGATCGTGACGGCGTCTCTCAGCGCGAGCGGGGGAGGAAGGAGATGAATTGGGGGAACGAGGTCGTTGATGGAGTACCTTAGGTTTTGTTACCTGAGATGCGGTCCCTTTCTTCGTCGTCTTCCTGACCCTTTTGTAGAGCTCCCAGCGTGATTGGCTCTGGCCCACGTCCCACGCCCGCCATCGATCGTGCCCCATCCGTCCCCCCTCGCCGCCGCCCTCTCCGCCATGCCAGCACCTCCCCATTATCGCCATTTAGTGGTCGCGTGTCCGGGGGAGCGGTTTTCGCAGGAGTGGGCGAACGACCACCGGGTTATGGGGGCCGGGTCGGATCGACGTTTCGAGAAGGTCCCTTGTAGGGCCTTTGTCGAATGGGCTTTCAGGATGTAGGTGGGCTCTCGGGCTCGTGCTTTATGGGTCTCGGTCAAATAGGCGTAACAATTGCCCCCATCGGTCGGGTTGATCGGCCTCGGCCGGTTCGGCTCGGCCGATGTGACCTCTGCCGATTTTGACAGGCTCTCCAGTCGATGCCGACTCATTTATTAGTCGTCATCATGAGTTAGCCCGTTCGATGTTTTTAAGGCGCGGGCTCCGAAGCGCCGTCGGCCTTCAGATGCTGCCACGTGTAGTGGCAAGCTTATCCCCGCCGCTCGCGGAGTCGCCTTAAGTTCGAGAAGCCGAAGGGTTTGTGAGCCGCCATTGGTGGGGTCGATCAGCCTCGGCTCGCTCAGATCACCCGTTATGTCTCCTGGGATTCCGAGCGGCGCTTCAATCGAGGCGAGGCCATAACTGCATGTCATGATGAGGCGGATCGATTGGTCTTCAACTGGCGCCAATTTCGGAACGCCGCCGACTCTTCGAGCCTCGCCACGCATTCTTGTCAGGCGCTTCGAATTCTCCCCTGGCATATAAGATCCCCAGTTGTGTTGATCTCCACTTCTTCTTCGCTCCTCCCGGTATTCAGAGCCTTCAGCAACTCGGAGTTCCACGTCGCCTTCGCTTCTTTGTCCTCTCCAAACTAGTTGAAAATAGGTAATTCCTCTCCCGCTTTCATCATATGGCTGCTCTTAGGATAGGCTGTTCTGGCCGGAGGACGAGGGGTCCTCCGGAGTCCGGGCGGGGCGAACCCCGGCTAGGGGAGTCTGGTTCCCCCGCCGGGAGTCGTTCTCTTCAAGATAAGGGGAAGGAGAAACTTTTTCCAGACTACGCCCGTGATGACGTGGCGTTGGCTGCCGTACGGCTTAATGTGCCCCCGTACGCCGTCGAGGACCCCTCCTTCGGTGGCCGCGGAGATCCGGGAAAGATATCTCTGCTTCCCATACGAGGTTCGGGTTCCATTTGTCGACGAGCGGATTTGCCTTCCGAGGAGCAATGAGGTCGGCGTCTACGTCGAGATGTTCCGCCTGGGTCTTCGCTTCCCGCTCCATCCCTTCTTCATCCAGGTCATGGAACATTTCCCAGTGTCCCTGTGTCAGTTCACCCCGTGTTCGATCGCGGTACTGACGGGCTTCGTAACGCTCTGCTGTACCCGTGGTCTGGAGCCGACTCTCCCCCTTCTCTTCTACTTTTACCAGGCCCAGACGGTCGGTCCGGGGTCATGGCTGCTACTCCGAGCTCGTTCGAGGAGGGAGTGCCTGATCGGGTTACCCCGCTGGTCAGGGGACTGGAACTTGGATTATGTCTTCGTGGTCTTCTTGGGCGAGGCCCAGATTCTGACAAGCTGGGGCAGTTCTGTCCATTCTCGCCCGTCGTTAGTTCTCTCAGACGCCGATCGGGCAGCCGTTGCGCTTCTGTTGGCTCTTCCTTTGGAAACGAAGTCCATTTGGTCTTTGCTGGACGACCTACTCCTGAAGGCCGTCTTGTGGTCTCCGGGTAGGTCGCTTTTTCATCCCCGGATCGCCCTATGACTCATCCTGATTTCGGTCTCCTTTGCAGGGATGGCTGGCCGCGAATTCGTCCGTGACGTTGACGAGCTGATCCGTCGTGGAGCCGCTCGGAGCCGAGGTAGTACCTCTGGAAGGGCGCCTCGGAGGACCGTTGAGGAGGAGGTGCGCCGAGCCGAGCCTGCCGTGGGTAAGGTGGCGGTCGCGCCTCCCGCCTCCTCTTCTGGCGATCCCCTTCTGGGGGGTGAGGATGGTGTGAGGCGGAAGCGTTCCCCTCCGGCGCCTTCGGAGCTCCACGGTGGAAAGAAGAGGAAGGAGGACGTGGATCCCTCCGGCCCGGCAAGTTCCGCGCTTCCCGTGGCGACCGCCGGGGATCCTTCGATAGCTTTGCCAGCCACCCCCCTCGCAGCGTCTTCGCCCGTATCACCAGGGGTCGGGGCCTTGTTGGCGAACGACTTGGCTTCGATTGTCGTCCCTGGGAGTTCGATGTTTGCTGACCGAGCCGTGGCCCAGCAAGTTGCCGAGGTCTCCATCCCTCCCCGGGACCGCAGCCTCTTCAAGAAGATCCCGGCCGACAAGATGTCGGATTCCTTGGTCTGGATCCTCCAACAGGTTCGGTTATCTTGCTATCCTCTCTTTCTCTTTATCCTCTTCTTAGCCCATGCCTCGTCTTTTCAGGGTTCAGCGCTCGCTGTGGAGTTGCAGTGTCGAGCCGTCCGCTTGAGGGAACTGGAGGAGTCCTCCATGAGGGCTCAGGAGCGGGCCGGGGCGGCCGAGGTGGCCATGATGGAGGCCCAGATGGAGTCTCGGCGCCTCGCCCTCCGTGTGGCTGCGTTGGAGGGACAAGTGGGTGACCTCGAGGGAAAGCTAGGGGATGCTCATCAGTCGGCTGAGGAAGCGGCGGAGTCGTTCCGTCTGGATAGGGAGGAGCTTCAGAGGGAACTGTCGGACCGGCGTCAGGTAATGCGGCTTGCGGAGGAGGTGGAGAAGGGCGTCGTCGAGACCCTGGGGAAGAAGATCTTCGAGGTTCTCAGGGAGGCCTTCGGTAAGTATATAGACATCATCGCCCCCCGGATCGTCGAAGTCGTCCAGTCTTCCTTCCGGGAATGTGCGGAACGTGTCCGGCAAGTCCCTCCGTCAGTCGAGTCCCCTCGCTCCGAGCAGGGCGAAGTGCCCGAGGATGTGTCCTCCCGAGCTCGGGCTCCTTAAGCAGTCCCTCCCAGCCTTATCCTCAAATTTTTAAGCATCCGCTTCAATTTGGGCCAGTCTACTTGAAATGGATCCCCGGCCCCCGCCATCTCCTTCAGCCCCGCGGCCAACAATTGCTGGTTGCATGGCCGTTAGCTTGGGTCACCTACTCTGGGTCTTTTGTCAACCAATTTTGCTTTGTCGGTGTCGATCTGAACTCTGTCATTTGTCGTGAGTAGACTGTTTGTAGGGTGTTCCCTTCGCCTTGATCCCCTGTAAATAAGACGCATTTTTGTACTCGGGTTAGCTATTATAAATGAAATCGACTTACTTGGAATTTTTGTGTACTTTGCGTTGTTGCCTTGTTCTTGGCTTGGGAATGGACGAAAACTGGCGTTGGGGATTCTCCCCAGACTTATGGGCGCAGGGGTCGGTCGGCGAGGGAAAAGCTCCTCGGCTTAGGACCGGTCGGCGTCCGTGCCTGCTGGGGGAATTGCCCCCTGACTCATGAGCGCTGGTGTCGGTCGGCGAGGGGAAAGCTCCTCGGCTTAGGACCGGTCGGCGTCGGTGTCTGTTGGGGGAATTGCCCCCAGACTTATGCGCTCTGGAGTCGGTCGGCGAGGGCAAAGCTCCTCGGCTTAGGACCGGTCCGCGCCCGTGCCTGCTGGGGGAATTGCCCCCAGACTTATGAGCACTGGAGTCGGTCGGCGAGGGCAAAGCTCCTCGGCTTAGGACCGGTCAGCGCCCGTGCCTACTGGGGGAATTGCCCCCAGACTTATGAGCACTGGATTCGGTCGGTGAGGGCAAAGCTCCTCGTCTTAGGACCGGTCAGCGTCCGCGTCTGCTGGGGGAATTGCCCCCAGACTTATGAGTGCCGGAGACGGTCGGCGAGGGCAAAGCTCATCTTCCTCCTCCAGTGAGGCGGCGGTCCTCGGCCTTTTGCGTTATTGGCGACACGTCAACTCCGTCGGGATTTTAAGTAAAGACAATAAAAAGATTGCGTTTGTACTCTCATGGGTCCTGTCGGACCGGTACATTTGGAGGAAACGGAAAAAAGGAAATGAAGCTAAACAGAGGGCTGTAAAACTGGATAACTCCCTCATACTAGGCTGCCGCCGGGGGAAGAGTCGTTGCCTGCTCACTCTATGATGCGGAGGGGGCCTTGGATGGCGTTGATCTTCTTCCCCTTGTCCGGCTGCGTGGAGGTCCCTTCTCCGTAGGCCGGTTCGTCGGCCTGATTCCTGGCGTGCCCTCGGCTCATCAGCTTCTCAATGTCTTTCTTCAGATGCCAGCAATCTTCTGTGTCATGGCCATCGTCCTTATGGTACTTACAGTACTTCTCCCGGTTCTTCCCGCCTCTTTTAGCCTTCGGTGGAGGGCGATCAGCTCGCTCTTCCTTCTGTACTTGGGCGAGAATGGCGTCTGGGGTGGTATCTCTCGTGCTTTCTCCCCGCTGCCTGTTCCTCTGCCTCTTCTCGGTCCGGTACCCTTCGGGGCTAGCTCGTCCGCCGTCGCCACGCTTGGTCCCTCGAGCGGTTTTTTCCTGCATCCTCGGCCAAGGCCTCCTCCGTCAGCATGAAGCGCTCAGCCCTTGTCATGATCCCGGGGAGGTCCTTTGGGGGGTCGGTGTGTAGGGACTTCTTGAGGCCCCTGTGGCGAAGCCCTTTCTTAAGAGCCGTCTGGACCACCAAGTCAGGTGGGTTGTTCACGTTCAGCCTTTCCGCATTGAAGCGGCGCATGAACTGTCGGAGTGGCTCGGCCGGGCCATGCACTATGTTGAACAGATGTTCAGCACCAGGCTTGATCAGCCTCCCCGCCATGAACTGTTTGCAGAACAACTGGGCGAGTTGCTCAAAACTGTCGATGGAGCGGCCGGGCAGGCTGTGGTACCAGATCCTCGCCGCTCCCCTGAGAGTTGAATAGAAGCCCCGGCAGAGCAGGTCATCGTCAGCTCCCTGGAAGGCCATGTCCCCCTCGTAATCCATCACGTGGTGCGCCGGGTCTCCTATTCCGTCGTACTTTCCCAGCACCGGGATCCTGAATCGAGAGGGGACCCGGGCGTCGGTTATTCTTCGCGATAAGGGACACCGGTCCCCGTGGATGCCTCCGGGGATGCGGTATTCGCCTGTCTCTGGCTCGAGCGGGGGTGGAGGTAGCACCGGCGCCGGTGGGGCTGGCTCCGCAGCCTTCGCTACGCTGGGGGTCGGGCTGACCCGACGCTCCCGACTCCTCCTGCGGGAGCTCCTGCTCTACCGTGATCGGTCTCTTGAGTGGTGTCGTTCGCTTCTCCTGCGGTGGGATGACTGTGATCGACGAGACGATGCCGTCATCGATTCGCCGTTCGTCCCTTCGGTCTCTCTCCGGCTCCTTTCACGATAGGGCGAGGAGGCACGTGACCTCGCCTGACGGGAGCCGGACCGCGTGAACCGACGCTCTGTGTTCGGTTTTCGGGTCCCGTGGTCGTCGACCACCGCGGACCGTAAGTGCGGGGGACCCCCGCCCATCGGTGGCTATCGTTCAACGCGCCCACGTCGGACGGCGCGGGGCCGACAAGCTGCTGTACTGTCGCGACCAACGTCTGGAGGCTCGCGTTGGTCTCCTGAGCCAGGGCACGGAGCTGTCCCTGTGTGGCTAGTTCTAAGCCGCCGGTCTCTTCGATTGAGTGGGCGGGGTGGCCGTCGACGTGCGTGTCCTCGGGGTTGCCATTAGATGCGCCATTCCCCTCCTCTGGGATGGGGGTCATGCGCTTCCTTCCATTGCTGGCTCGTGCCATTGTTGGTGTGGTTTTCTGCTTCGTGGGATGATCTTCGGTTCCCACAGACGGCGCCAGATGTTTCAGAGTGTTTTCTCACTACAAAGCGTTGACCGTGGAGAACCCGGTCAACGTGGTCGAGGGGCCCGCTTCGGGTCCCTCGGGGGCTTCGAATCGGTGTAGAAGGGGCGAGGGGTAGCCTCGGCCCTGGTTTAGGTGCTCGGCCTCGGACAGGAGTGCTCGGCCTCGGCTGGGAGGGGGACGAGGGGTAGCCTCAATCGCCCGGGTAGATGCACGGCCGACGGGTGGCGAGGGTGAGTCTCGGACTCGATTAGGATGCTCGGCCTCGGTAGGACGTGTTCGGCCACGGCAGGCTGACGGTGAAGGGAAGCCTCACTGTCCGGTTGATCGAGTGGTCGGAGAGGGGCGAGGGGTAGCCTCGGCCCGTTGAACTGTTGTCCAACTGCGCAAACGAGAACGCTCGTCAGGGGGCCGGACCTTGGTTCCGGCCAAATCCCCTCCGATGCCTAAGTCAGATAGAGATCTGAGAAAGGAGGCCCGGCGGAGACGGTCCGACTCGTGAGGAGATCGTGACGGCGTCTCTCAGCGCGAGCGGGGGAGGAAGGAGATGAATTGGGGGAACGAGGTCGTTGATGGAGTACCTTAGGTTTTGTTACCTGAGATGCGGTCCCTTTCTTCGTCGTCTTCCTGACCCTTTTGTAGAGCTCCCAGCGTGATTGGCTCTGGCCCACGTCCCACGCCCGCCATCGATCGTGCCCCATCCGTCCCCCCTCGCCGCCGCCCTCTCCACCATGCCAGCACCTCCCCATTATCGCCATTTAGTGGTCGCGTGTCCGGGGGAGCGGTTTTCGCAGGAGTGGGCGAACGACCACCGGGTTATGGGGGCCGGGTCGGATCGACGTTTCGAGAAGGTCCCTTGTAGGGCCTTTGTCGAATGGGCTTTCAGGATGCAGGTGGGCTCTTGGGCTCGTGCTTTATGGGTCTCGGTCAAATAGGCGTAACAACAACAATATCAACATTCTCACAATCCTAAGTACAAGTGTCTATCCCGGACAAGAAACCCCAAAAGTACAAGCTCTCACCTCACCCCTCACCACCCAAACCTATAACTACACCTCTGAACACCACTCCAGCTGCAATGTCCGCTCCAACTCTCCAATCCGACTTTAACACCTGGAAAGTCAACGGGGCACATCAACGCATGACCCAATAGGAATTCCATACTCCAACCTAAGTGCGACACACACACTAAAACCACTACTGAGTGCACGGTGCTACAAGTGAAAGTGCCAGAACTAAATATGGCATGAACAACCAAAAGGAGCAACAACAGCACTGTACGTAAGAAAAGAGAACAGAATTTCACCCAAACAACGTGTATAATGGGAGCGGTGACGATAGTAACTGTAACCAACAACAGGGGCTACAAAGTATAATATAGGGCCAGTCAACCAATTTCACACAATGTTTGCTTTTGGAATCCTAATATCGGATACGACATATGGGATTGGACCACTCCCAACGGTGTGGGAGAGCAAACAGGACTCCCCGACGCCCTAGCCCGTCAGGAGCCTCGGGTACCACTCCCCGCCGCGCTAGCCCGTCAGGAGTGCAAGTGTACCCACCACACAGAATCACAAAGACACCACAAGCAGTCCATCCCATAGGCCTACTCGATACTTCGGAATTCCCCCAAACCCGTGTCACCCTCCAATAGGAGGACTGAAACTCTATCTCACTCTCACAAGTTCATGAAACATTACATTTTCCATCAACATAACCCTTCCATTTCCACAACATTACCAACATTACCAACATTGCCTCACTTTCACCTTACATGAAACTTTTCACTTTCCAACAACATAACCCATTCTCCATCACATAAACAGTACTTCATTAGGGAGCACTTGCAACATGAATCATTTCCATAACCATCATTTATTGGTATTTAAATTAAACAAACTAACATGCAATATTAAGGATGTGAACTACAATTAAACTACGTGAATAGTATGCAACAATAAATGAGCATAAGAGAAAATAACAAGGAGTGACATGTATTTAAATGAAAGAATTAATATACAACATAAATCATTGTGGGATTAAAGGCTAATCATGCAACATGATCGACTCTACATAAGACTTCATTTTGGGATTTATGATTTGTAAGCAACATGTAGGGTTAGCAAGTAACATAAAGCATCATTATGGGAACTCAAAATTTACCAAGCAACATAAACCAATTTCCAAGCACATGAATCCTCCAACATGAACCATAACCCTCATACTCCAATAGTGGGATTCCCTGGCCAATTACAACAACATCACTCTCCATTAACATTTACAATCCCACATGCAACATATAGTCAAAGCTTAAGAGATTTCACTTCAAGATTGCAACATTGAAAGGCTACTAACCTTAACTTAAATGCAAGCCAAAAACTACCAATATTAAAATCTTACATTAAGAATGCAATATTGGTACAAGGTTATGTCTATATTGGGAAAAAAGTTACTAGCTTAACCAAAGATGTACACAATGCAACCAACTTTACATTAGGGATTGTAATCTTATAGGTGTGCATAATGTTTACTTCCAACATCTAACTTTTACCAAAATGCATAGGGGTATATCAAGAGGATCCCAAAAATTCTAACTTTGGTTAGTATGCCATTGGAGACATCACTTTTAGCACAATTATAACATGGCGATTAAGAAAGATGTTAGCTTTTAATTAGGAATTCAACTAAACTATAAATTCTTCACTAATTAGTGCTACAACTAGAACAACAATCCCAACTTAATAATTAGAGCACAAGAATGGGTTCCTACTTGATATAATGCAATACCATAATGAGATACCATCTATGGTACAACACTACTATTTAGCCATTTTATGGAATGAGACAACAAGCATAGCTTGAATAATACTCTTGCATGCACAATTACTAACTTTTATGCAAATACCAACTTTAACTGCGGATTATTACAATTCTAATTAGAACTGGGCTTTGGCTTCTAAATGAAAGTTGTAGGTATACAACTTATGAGTTCAGATAACAATTTTCATACTGTTTGGATGAGTATTCTATTTAATACAGATTTTATACCAAAACATGCATGTGCTGGAATCTAACAAAGAAACTGCACTAACTTGAGGATCAAATTACTTCTAATTGCTGGCAGATTTAGAAAACATGAAAGCTACAAAATTGTAGGGCTTGAAGTCTTCTTTTCAACGAGACCAAGATCACTAATTTATCACAACTGTGCAAAGAGATATGTGTGTTTTTCTGAAATGTGTACAGACTTGATAAAATCAGACAGGTTGTAAGAATGGAATTTTATCTACTGTTTACAATCCGAATTAGGAAAAATGTTCAACATGAAAGTTGTTAGGAACATCAAGATGTGCAACATATATTATTGCCAAGATCTTTCTATTGGTAGTTTGAAAGAAACGCATCAATCAAATTTCAACAATTTTGCCCCAAATTTCAGCATCATCAAATTAGCAACTTTAGCTTCTAAAATGAACTAAAACAAACCATGCTCTAAGCACTCTAAATGGGATATTGAATCCTACCTTCTAGGAGAATCAAAGCCATCTTCCAAACTCCACCATGAATCTCCTCTTTAAGCACAAACCCTAATCTTCTTCTTTAATTCCTCTTCTCTTCCTCTTTCTATTCCTCTTTCTTTCTTCCTTTCTTTCTCTCTTTCTTTCTTCTTCTTTTTGCCATGGAGAAGAATCGGCCAGGTTAAGGGGAAGAGGGGAGAGAGAAGAAAACTAAAATGAAATGAAAGAAGAGAAGAGAAATAAGAGGAAGGGTGTAGAAGAATGGTTTAATTAATACAAAGGTATCTTCTAGAATTTCATTGATTCACAAGTTTGCCATACTCTACACTAGCCATCTTGCTTTGCACACACACCTATAACTATTTACAAGTATGACATTCCCTTTATGCACACACCTCTCTCATACATACACAATTCACTATATTACAACAATGCCATTGCAAAATTAATTGATAAGAATAAATAGTAATAAGAATATTCTCTTTAAAATAGGCTTCACCAAATAAGCATCATAAAATAATTCATATTAAAATAGTATTAAAAAACATTTTACTGTTCACACCCACCAACTTAAAAATCACTTCACAGCAATAACACCAACACCACTATTCACTGCACTTCCCCACACTCATCCATTAGCATCCAATAAGCCACTCATATAGGCATACACTCTGTCACGTAGACAAATTACCGCGCACACAACTGAATTACTACACACACACCATTTATATTCACACTACACAATTGTTATGCACACTACTCAACAGTCATCAACAAACAAGTACAAATACTATACACATATCCATTAATATGCATACCCTAGGTATATAGGCACTAGGGTCATTACAGACAGTTTGCGTCAGTGGCTCCGACTTGGCTCCCTCATGGCATTGAAATTCCCACGAGTAGACTAGCTGGGTTTCACGCGGATTAAGTTCCAGATTCCCAATTTTTACTGTTCATTGCTCTCTCTCCTTCCTCCCCCCAATCGCAACGCGCTATTTGCTTTTTTTTGTTGCTACAGTAATCGCATCACACTTTTAGACTATTAGCGAAAAATGTACCATGTTTAAGATTTTTTATTGTTTTGTCCGATTTTTTTGTCTTATTAACGAGGAACCATGTTTCGGTTTTTTAATTGTTTTTTCCAAATTTTTTGTCTTATTCATGAGAACTATACAGTAACACCCGTTTGGGTTAATTAGATAGGTTATTAATGGTTTAGTTATTTAATTATTGTTATTTAATTTTTAAATATGTTAGTTTAATTAAATAGTTTAATTATTTCTACTAATATTTATAATTGAATTTGTAATTTAACTTAAAAATAATTTAAATTAATTAAACTAGGATAATTACAAGTAATTAATTATTTCAAATCCGTGGACCCCACATCAACCTTTCCTATAGAACTTTCAAACCCAAAGAAAAACACTAGAAAGTTTTGTAGGTCCTGCATAAAATTCTAAAACCAACATTCTTAACAAAAGAAATACAAAACCAAATTTTCCTAACACAAGATTTCACAACCCCTCAACTTTCCACAATCCCATTCTTAACAAAAGAAACAGTCCCTTAGTAGATTCTCACACTAATATGGAGCACACTTGGATATGCCTTGTGTAGCATCTATTTTGACATAGTTCAATGAGTTCTTATAATCTTGCATCAAAATCAGTTAATTCAAGCTAGTTCAAAGGCAAATGAATCAGAACTAGGCATGTGTATGCCTTTGTTGTGTCAATACGCGAGTCTATTTTCTTTCGATGGATCAAAAAAATACGCGGGTCTATGACATGATGGCCACTGCATATTTGTGTCAGGTTTGATAAACAAGAAGCACACAAATCAATCAAGGCATAAGAACGAAAATATGGGGTGTGTCTCTCTCGCTCGTGCGTGTGGTGCTGGGCTGGGTGCGCACGAGTCGTGTGGGAGGGTAGGGTGCCGGGCTAGGCATGTGTGTTCACGGTTGTCATATTATCACTTGACGTCTATAGTTGAAGCTTGACAAGGTAGTTGGCATTTTCTAGAGAATTCTCAAGGGTACTTTTGTAAACGGGGATCTAGAATGTTCTTATACATTCATGTATATGCTTAAATACAAGGCCATTAAGGGTATTTATGGGAAATGTTCTAGAGGCTAATATTATACCATTAGGTTATATGAAAGTCTCTAGAATCCAAATCTCTATCATTCATTGTACGAGAGAATCACCTATAAATGAGGACATTGTAGGAGGATATATGCCCATAAGGCTATTTATCCTAAGTATACGTCTTATTAAGATGGTATTCATTATCCTAAGTATGTATTCGAATATACTTAAATAATATCCATAGACTTACAGTTAGGTCCTTACTTATCCAGATAAGATCTCGATTATGAGTAGTAAGTGACCGAATAGAAACTTAAGTCTTAAACGGTTCGTGGTCATAGATGTGTCGAGAACTGGATATCGGCACATCGAACAGACCACTGTATATTTGTCTAACCTTAGGGTAATGATGATCTCATAGTCATTCGACTTTGTGAAGTCGGAGACGAGACACAGGTGCTCATTAAAGAACGAGTTCACTGAATGACCAACTTAGAGTTATTAAATGGTTAACTTTAACTAAGTTATCTATAATAACTCTAGGGTGATGATAGGTAAGCTGGTCCTTAAGACCTGAAGTCATTTGTACGAACCTGTGAGTGAACAGTGTCGCTTAAACCTATGATCTAGCTTCGAGGCTAGGCCTGCTGAAAGATTTTAGGTTGGGTTACACCTGATGCTCTCGAGGAAAGTAGACGACTAAGATGGGATTCGTCTCTTTCGTTAAAGGGGAGTTAACAGGCTCAGTACGGTCTTTGTGTTAATACTCGGCCGGGGTACGTTGTAAGATGTACAACATGAATACAATAAAGACCGTCGTATACTGACCAATGTTGTCTATTGAGGTTGACAATAAACCGTACCCTAGGCCAACAGAGACACAGTCTTGACGAAGGGACTATAGCTAACAGTATTCATCATTGACACAACCAAAGAAAACCCAACGATACTTTTATCATTGGGTCGATCACGTTATGATGATTCTGAAACGAGGACGACAACTACTGCTCGTTGTGATCGTCGTTGTAACGGTCGGTACTCACTATGCGTTATACGGCTGTGCGTATAGCAAGTTAGGGTACCTGATTGGTTTTGTTACTTTGTATGTGAGTCGTGTCATCGAGTCGATAGGGCCGTAGCACCTTGTTTGCATCCTTAGCAAGCCAACCCCCTGACGTGTGCCCAACTTGAGATTATTGTCGCCTTTGGACCACGTATCCTTGGTATGCGTATCTTCCTTGAAGTTCGCGTATTTTTTCTTAGCCTTATCTTTCTTTCGGAACGCATAATGTGATATGCCGTTGTGACCCTCTGAAAGAGTGTTTAATTGTGAAATTATTTTGGAACGTCATTTCATGGGCTGTTTCCCCACAAAAGAACGTTGTTTGAAGAGGTGTCGTAGCTCTCACTTTCATCGTTAGACCCTTCTTTTGTTAGTTCCGTCCCCCATTGCTCTAGCCAGTGACCAATCTCCTTAGTCTCTGTTCTCTCATCGACACGGTTGTTCCGGTATTTTTATTATATTTTTCAGACACCGTTAAGTTGGCCAATCACTCTAATCACTTTCACGTTGAGTTTAACTCTAGCTAATCTCCAATTCAACCTTAATGAAACATCTGACGTGCGTCTATATTTCATATATTCACGCACGTTTTCTTTTGTGTTTCTCCGTGTTTTTCCGCCGTCTCTTATTCGTTTTCGTATGATTTCTCGTTTTCTTTCACTTTTCTTTGTTTGTCCATGATTGTAGGGGATTGACCATGTAGGGGACGTTTAATGATGATATCCCAAGTCCCCGGAGCAACGGGAGAAGTCACGCGTGATCCAGGGGGTCAAACGGCGAAGTATTCATCTTTCAGCCCCTCACCCGGTCGGTTGGTCATCTCCAACCGATCAGGTGATGCACGCGTGCACCAACCGGTCGCTACCGCAGCTCACAAAGAAGTCACACGACCGGTTCACAGACCGGTTCTGCGGGCGGCTGTTCTCTGTTTTCTCGAGCAGAATTCCAACCGATCGGGTGACTCTCACCCGATCGGTTCATCTGTAGCTGAAGAAGATGAGCTGAAGACACGGACGATTCAACCGTCCGATTCACCCGACCGCTCCAAGATCCAACCGGTCGCTCAAGAACTCACCCGATCGGTTCATGTGATCGGGTGAAAACTCGCCGTTTTCTGATATTATTTGTAACGGATCAACCGATCGGTTGACTTGTCAACCGATCGGTTGATGCGACGGCCTATATATAGAGCCCCTAGGGTTCCAGAAACGGGGAGTTGCTGTTTTTCTACTGTTTTATTTCCTTGTGACGGCTGTAATTGTTACTCTTTTGTAAGTATTCAGATCTTTCTAAAATTTTAGTATTGTCTTTATTACTCCTTTACTTCCGCATTGCAATTGTCCGATTATGATTTCAACGGTTAAATTTCATTTAGATTGCTTTTTCATGAATTTTTGTGAGTAGTTCCCAAATCTGGGATTTTGGTGGAAACCCCTTCGGGGGCTCTTCCCGATGCGTCCGTAGGGTTAGGAAATCGATAGGGAGTAGGAATCTAACGGTTACGAGGGGTGTTTCATTGTCATCGGCGGGAAAAAGACCGCCTTTGACCGTTGGGCCAAGGGGGAATAAACTTGGCGGTTGACTCCCTAGCCATAGCACACGCCTTTAGCGTAGACGCCGAATCCTAGCACGCGGGAGCGGCAGGATGAGACGTCGGGAGATATCGTTGCGGGCTTAGTGCTCCCGGGATCGATCAGTGTTAATGGACACGGGAGTGCCCACTGATCGAATCCGGGAAGTCCGGTGTATCATCCTGGGCACCGACCGGAATATCGGGCCCATGGGACGCCGGTACCACTTTCAGAGGCAACGTCTCACCATTAGACCCTAATCCCGATCGGTATCCATACCCGTAGGCCGTATCGGCGAGAGTCTCTCGTCGGGTTGGAAACCAAAGTCCCGGGTTTACTTTCTTTTTGTTCATACCCTTTTATTTCCTTTCGTGACAACCATCTACCGATTCGGGCTAGCTCGCCCCTCGGGGTGATTTTGGTCCTACCTGACCCAAGCACAACCTCGCCTCCCTGAGTTCGATATTCCCGCACCCTACACTAACCGTGAAACTTGCGGTAAACGACACCGCGCCGCCGCGCCGCAAGCGGGGCGTCGGTCAACATCCTAATTAAAAAATATAGGTTATATGACGTTTCACATGTTAACATCTCCCTTTCTATTCGTCACCCCCTATTAGACAAAGTGCACACCCTCCCTCTCGCATTCTCTCTCCCCTAGCATTTAACTATACCCCGCTTCTATGTCTAATAGCAAAACCCCCACCCTTTCATCCCTCACGCAGATCAAGGGTTTCCCCTTGTTTAACAGCTGCCACCCACAATCAACTGCCGACCTCCCATTTCAAACACCCCAGGCCATTATGGCGACCACCTCCGGATATCCCAAGGCCGTCGGCCATCCATCTCCTCCACGCAAACTCCTTTTCTCCCCATTAAAACTCACATCATCTCTCCTAACAGCCGACCCCAGCCCCCTGCTGAATGCCCTGCAAGCGGGGCGCCGGTCAAGTTTATGGCGCCGTTGCCGGGGAGGCAACGTGCTTGATATTTTGGGATCTCTTGAACCCTCGTGTCTAGCTCACATCCCTACCCCGCGATAATTTTCGCATTCTCCTTTTTCTTTTTCTTATTTGTTTTTCTTATTTTTATTTCTTATTTTATCTGTTTCTTTCCCATTTGTCGCTTCACGGGTGTCTGTTGTTTTTCATGCGCAGGAGTTCAAGGAGTCTTGACGACTTGATTCCCCTCGATCCAGAGATTAACGCCACCCTTAGGCGTGTGGCCGCCGAGAAGCGAAGGAGGGAAGATCCCGAATCCATGGAGGAGAACACTCCACCTCACAAGTCTCTGCTGGAGTACTCGATGCCCTCCATCGAGTCAACTTCCGCCATCCGATCTCCAGCTATTGCGGCCCAAAGCTTTGAGCTGAAGCCGTCTCTAGTGACATGGATCCAGCAGGACCAGTTTGCGGGTGCGCCCATGGAGAGCCCGATAGAGCACCTGGACTCCTTCTTGGAGAAGTGTGACACCTTTCGAATTAATGGTGTCACTACAGAGGCTATCCGTCTGAAGCTGTTCCCCTTCTCTTTGCGGGACAAAGCCAAGCAATGGTTAAGGGGGAAGGACCCCAACACTTTCAACACCTGGGAGAAGCTCTCCAACGCTTTTCTGACGAAGTTCTTTCCTCCGGGGAAGACCATGAAGTTGAGGAGTGAGATCTCCTCCTTCTCCCAAGCCAGCCACGAGTCCTTGCATGAGGCTTGGACGAGATATAAAGAGATGCAAAGAAGATGCCCTCACCATGAGCTTCCGAAGTGGCAGATTATCAATTTGTTCTACAATGGGTTGAGGGATGACCTTAAATCTTCTATGGACGCCGCGGCTGGGGGTTCCTTCATGTCTCGAAGCGAGGAAGATGCCAGAAATATTCTGGAAAACATGGCATCCAACAATGAGCGGTGGTGTGACGAGAGAGCCACACCAAGAACTGGGGGTATACACAGAGTCGAGGACGTCGACAAACTTTCAAGCAAGTTCGACTTGCTTTCGAACCAGATCTCCGCACTGATGGTAGGAGCCGGTGGGGCCGGTACACAGCAAGTTTCTGCGGTAGAGTCTGAATTCCTTGGGGAATTCGATGGTGGTGACATCTCACCACCGTTGGATCAGGCGAGCGCACTATTTTACAACCCCACGGGGAATGCGCCATATCCGCCAAGGACAAATTCCAACCCGGCCTACTCTACCAACAACCGGAACCACCCGAATTTCAGTTACCGCCCACCATTTCAGCCCTCGCCGCCTCAGCAGCCGCAGCAACAAATTTATCAGCCGGCTAGACCACCGCAGAATCAAGGTCAGCTGCAACCGTTTCAGCAGCAACCTCAGCAACAAACTTATGCCCCCAGGAATCAGCAGCCGTTCCAGCAGCAGTAGTATGGCCAACAGAGGGCCGTCTCTCCGGCTGAGTCTCTCTTGACTCAATATATTACCAACCAGGAGAGATTCAACCAAAAGATGGAAATGGGCCAGCGGACCCTCACAGACCAAATAACCCAGCTGGGGTTACAGGTGGCGAACCTTGCAAGGTCACAAAACCAATTGTCGCCACAACCGGAGGTGAACCCGAGGGGAGCAACACAAACATCGGCACTCGTGCACGAGCACGCGAATGTGTCCGCTATCGTTCTGAGAAGCGGGACACAAATTCCTACTAGAGTGCCCCCTAGCAACCCGGAAGCACCATTGGTCGTCGAGAGACCGACTGAAAAATTAAACGACACCGGTGCTTCGTCATCAAATCCCATGACTCCGGAGGGAGTGTCTGAAGAAGAGAAGAAGAAGGAGGAAGAGAGCCCAAGAGTGTATAAACCCGTTGTGCCATTTCCACAACGGTTGGCTCAGGCAAAAATTGATGAGAAATATGGGAAGTTCTTCGCCATGGTCAAGGACCTAAGCTTGCAAATCCCCTTCTTGGAGGCAATCGAGACAATCCCCTCCTATGCAAAATTCTTGAAAGATTTGGTGACCAAAGGGTCAAGAAAAGAGAAAGTGGTGCTGACGGCGGAATGTAGCGCTCTTATCCAGAGTGATAACCCGCCGAAGCTCAAGGACCCGGGGAGCTTCTCTATCCCTTGCACGATCGGGGCTGTGAAGATTAATCGTGCACTCGTCGATCTAGGAGCGAGTGTTAGCTTGATGCCCTTGTCGATGTACAGAAGGATAGGAATGGGTGATTTGGAGCCCACCGGGATGACCCTACAACTAGCTGACCGGTCGGTCAAATATCCGGTGGGAATTGTTGATGATCTCCCCGTGAATGTGAGAGGGGTGCATGTGCCTGTGGACTTTGTAGTCATGGACATGCCCGAAGACGCACACACCCCCATTATCCTGAGACGGCCTTTCATGGCCACTGCTGGCGTTCTTATAGATGTGAAGAACGGAAAACTCTCCTTGAACGTCAGCGGAGAGAAGGTTGAGTTTGACCTGGGACTATCCATGAAGCACCCCGACCCTCCTGATGACCTCCGGTGTAATTTGCTTGAGATAGAAGAAGAAAAGGCTGTGGAGGAGAGCTCCTGGGAGATTCTCCTGAGAAACCCCCCCGATGACTTGGGGAATTCTGAAGATGAAGAAGGCCCCGAAGACAAAGAAGCTGCTGGAAGACTGAGTGCAGCGAGAACGACCCCTCCCGGATTCCCCAAGACTCCTCCTGCAAGGAGAACGGGGAAAGAGCTCGCAGACCTCACTAAAGACGAGGTCCGGATCCTGAAGAAGATGGCGGAAAGCGCCAACACCAAGGAAAAGCCCCCGGATCTCAAGAACAAAGGGGGGGTAGTTGAGCAAGTATTTTTCCAGCCGCCCACTACTCCAAGCGCCTTCAACCCCAGCGAGGAAGAGATGCCGAAGTTTGGGCATCACCCGTATCAGCCACCATGAGCATCTCTTGCGGGCGTCGAGCCAACGACGTTAAACAAGTGCGCTTCATGGGAGGCAACCCATGTTCTGAACTTTTTCCTCAAATTTTTAGCGTTATTTTTTACTTTATTTTATCTATTTCTATAAATAAAATCAGCCGCGAGAACATCCGTTCGGGGACTTAATCAAATTTCTTGGTTTTTGCAGGAAACAAGCCCCAACCGATCGGGTGATAAATCACCCGATCAGTTGGGACGTATCAGATACATGCCGAGATCCGTCCCTGAATGAACCGATCGGTTGAGTAATTAAGAGACCGGGTGGCAGACCGGGTAAGCTGGGGAGAACTCTCGGGAAATCTTGGGGAATATCAACCGATCGGTTGAGTTCTAGCATGATCGGTTGACACGACCGGGTGAGCAGCCCTAAGTTCTCGGGAAAATTGTGTGGAGCGGCCAACCGGTCGGTTGAAAAGTCAACCGATCGGTTCGCCTGTAGCATTTCTTCGGCGAAATTTTCGACCTAATCGTCAACCGATCGGGTGACAAGTCACCCGATCGGTTCGACTTAAAACCCTATATAACCACCCCCCACACCCGTTCGCTTTCTCCCTCGCCCGATCGCCCGAACCTCTGCCGTTTCGTCTCCCGTCGTGTGCCTTCCTGCTTTCTTCCCCAAGATTAGCCTCGATCTTCTTCTCCAACCATTTCCCTGCCCATCCACCATCATTTCTCTCCATTCCCCCGTCATCTCCCTACACACAGACCCTAGATTTCCCCCATTTCCCCCCCCGCTTCGGAACTTGTTGAATAGATCGCTGCGGCTCCACATCGTGCTCCAATCGAGCAGCATCGGGGCATCCACGAGCAACTATCTTCATCTCATTTTGGGTAAACTCGCACCTTTACTTAATTTTAATCTTTTCCCAAATATTCTGTTTGCTTGTTGGTCGTATTTTGTGTTTGTGTTGAATTCGTTGTACTTTCACACACCTACGCGCACAAACAACACCTACACAATGCCTCCCCGCCGAATTAAACCCACCGACGCTAGCTCTTCGAACCCTAGGCCCACCCGTCGTACCCGTCGCACACAGCCCACCACCTCTAACCCATCCACCACACCACGCACCACTTCCCCCACCTCCCGGTTACGATCCCGAATATGGGATGCAATTCCAATCCGATGACCATGCCGACCGATTCACGGCCATGGTCCTCCTGCTGGTCAGGGTGGTCGGATAACCCAGGAATCCGTCGACCTTGACCTCCCCTTCCTTCAAAGCTTCGTTCGCCACATCCGCGAAGACCCACCCGACGTCTCCGAGCTCCACATCCACCCCCCACGACCCCTGGTCCCCAGCGCAGGCCCCCGTCACCACCCCCAGAGGGTGGTGCCCCTGCTTGATTTTTCTCTCCCGTTTTTGCGCCCCCCCCATTTTTGTGCCCATCTGTCTTTTCAGGGCCCCGCTTTGTCTCTGTCGGAGGGAGGGGACTATTTACGTGTTGTTTTCTAGATTCACCCCCTTTTGTTTTTGACTCCCCCTTGCACATATCTAGATTTCATTGATCATATCGTTTCGCTAGCTCTTTCTGGTCTAGCTTGGGGGACGTCTGCTTTGGTGTGCTGTCGTGTTTTGTCGGTTTTTCTCCTTTTTGTGTGTGTGCTTGCTTTTCACTTTTTGAGTGTCGTGTCACGTGATTTTATTTTATTTTTATTTTCATATTGTTTGATTTTGATTTTGATCTTTCTTTCCTTTTTTTAGTTTCATCTGTGTGTTTTCCTCGTTTTCATTTCTTTTCGTGTCTGTGCGTATTCCCCCCCCCCCATTTTCATTGCCCTCCCGTACTCACTCATATTGCATTGAGGGCAATGCAAACTTCAGCTTGGGGGAGTCGCACTTCGTGCGTCATTTGTGTTGTTTTTCTACGTTATTTGAGTCGTTTTCCATCGTGTTTTTCTTTTTTCTTTTTCCTTCTTTCTTTAGCTCTTTCTCCTAGAAATGAATCCTATGATGAATCGCCACAAAGTCACACACACTTAGCATTGCATCGATAATCACACTCACTAACTAACCCTAGGATTTCGAGTCCTCTTGCATTTCACGCATCGTGGGTCCACTTAGCTTTTTGTGAGTCGTGTGTCGTGACTAGCATTTGGTGTGCTTCTGCTTTGTGATTTTACTTTATATACCTGTCCAGGAATGACCCCTAGATTATCATGCTTCGATATTGAATATGCGGTATTTGCTTCTAATGCCTGCTTCTATATGCATGCTAAATATATATCGTATACTTCATTTCGCATGCGTCGGGATTCCACAACTAAGGACGAGGATACCCCATTTAGCCTAAGCTCTATTTAGCAACAATAGTCTCCTTTGCCCGAGCGTTTAGATTTCGACTTCTTTTTTGTTTTACTTGGTGCAAATCCCCTCGTCGTGTACCGTTCTCCCACTTGGGAGAGTACACATGTGTATAGCCAATATCCCAAAAATCCAAAAAAAGGAGAAAAGAAAAGAAAAACCCAAAAAGGAAAGAAAAGAAAAAGATTGTATAGCCAAAAAGCCAAAAAAATATGCAAATACCCAAAACCCAAAAAAATTCCCGTGTGAATATTTTCATACTTGCCAAGAATAAAGGGAAGGCGAGAATTTGCACCGAGTGTTCTTCTCCACATCATCTCAACCCCCGTCGTTATCAAAAACGCTTGGCTTAGGAGCTATTTAGCTTGTATCTTGGCTATAGTGGTGTGATTTCCTAGACCCTAGTTGTGGAGTCCCCGATGCATGATACGCTTCTTTTCCCACTCTTCTCATGCATGATTGAACTTATATTCGCCGCTCAATTCAATTCGGATCGATATTTTGGGTCATTTCTTGGATTTGTGTATATCGAGCCTTATTGCACATCGTAGAAAGCTTCACCATTTGCTAGCACACGGCCACGCTCACTCGCGCTTCACTGCGTGGACCCACGACACTTATTTGGACTCGCTTTCCTAGGTTTAGTGGTGTGATTTGGTGTTTGTCACGACCCGCTTCCCTAAAATGGAGGCGAGTACGTGAAAAGGTCCGCACGAGAGTGGAGCTGTGAAGCCCCAAACCCGATAAGCGTCCACAATACAAAAACAGGTCCCTGTAACCACAACAGAATAGCAATAATAACACAAGGAGAGACTGAAATAAAATTCACATCTCACAAAATGTCCAACATCAAAAATAAGTTCAACATCCAGAAAAGCCACCAGGCTAAAAGAAAAGAGTCTAGAGGCCCAGAACAAGGCCAACAAAAGCAACGACAACAACAAAGTATAGGTGCTACGCACCGATAACAAAACAACTGTCTAATAAAAGTAAAACACAACGAAGACACTAGGACTGGTCCCCAGTGTCCACGTACACCCCGTCAAACTCAGGCTCGGGCTCAGCGTCAGCAAACACCTCGTCCTCAACGAGGTACTCAGGCTCAGGATCTAACATGTGTCACCCAAAAGAGTAAAGGGGCACATGTCAGCAAGTCTAAAAGACTTGGGCAAGGAAACTGAAAGTAAGGCAACTAACAACCTAGCAGTTTAGTATGATGCATGGCATGGCCGTTATAACATGAGTGCACAATTTAAAACATGGCAAGACAGTTTGTACAAGAGAACAATCATCGGGACAAGACAAGACAAGACAAGACAAGACAAGAGTAGCCACGCTACTATCAATCTCAATCAATTCACATTGTTGGTGTTTACGCCCTTCACCGAATGGTAAACATTCAGACCGATCGGCACTAAACACGATTCACAATTCACGGTTGTTTTGTAGATGTTTGCGCCCTTCGCTGAATGGCTAGCATGTCAGTCCGATCGGCCCCAAACACTACCCCACCCCAAAGAGTTTACGCCTTACAACTGCAGTTGTTGATCAAACAGACTCCCAGTTGAATGGCCGCTTAACCCTCACCCCATCCCGCACTAAACAAGCCAGGGTCCCTGAACATGAGCCCAGCAAGTGAGCCAGGGTTGCCCCGCACGGGAGCTTGTTTCTTAGTTCACAATTCAATATCGAGCGTTGGGGTTTCCAACTACAGGGCTCGCTTCTGGAACACGAGCCAGGTAACACAAGTAGTGTAGCAAAGCTACGCAATCACGGGATCACCAAAACAATGCAATGACATGACATTTAATTTGCGTACCGTTAATGGAAAGTAAACATGACATGGTATTTGTGCAACATGCTAAATGTCGGAATTAGCTTCGTTGTCAAGCTAATTCCCCAATTTGCGCCTAGGCGAGTATCATTTCGTCGCCTAGCCTCTTTTACGCCTATAACAAGAAAATGGCCTAAAACATGGCCTAAACCCTAAGTGGCAAGTTTCACTTGCCTAGCACCGGGGATGACGATCAACCTCGTCACACGGATGCTATCTACGGGGGGAATCGCTGTTAAGGGGGAAACAAACATCAAAACACAAGTATTTTATAGGGTTTCATAAAAATATAAATAAGTTACGAAAACAACGGTAGATCGATTTCTTACCGAGAGAAGACGGAAGGAACACTCCGGGGAACCCTAGGATCAAATCTGGAAGAGATTGGAGAAGTTTGGGGAAACTAGGGTTTTGGGGGATTTGGGGATTTTGATGGGTTTTGATGGAGATTTGGGGAAGATGAGGGGTAGATAGAGTAGATGGATGGATTGGATGAAGGTTTTAGGGCTTGGAATGAAGAAATGGAGCTTGGAGGAAGATGGGGGCTGAAGGGGGAAGTTTTTAGGGTTTTGGGTCGTGTTGGAGAAGAAGAAGTCGAATGGGTTGGGTTTAAATAGGCTAGGCTGGCGGCTGCCCAGAAATTAGGGTTTTAACACTGGTTAGTCGGTCAAAGAGCAACCACTGACCGACTAGTTTGGCAACTAGTCGGTCGGTCGACCAACGCAGACCGACTAAGTGCAAACAGTAACTCCTGAACGAAAATAGGATTCTAGAGTTAGTCGGTCCATGAACAAGTACTGACCGACTAGTTTGGCATCTAGTCGGTCGATGAACGTTCTTAGACCGACTAAGAGTAAACAGTAACTGATACAAAAATAATTTGATGAGTTACTCGGTTCAAGAAGCATTGCTGACCGACTAGTTTGCAACCTAGTCGGTCAACCAACGTTCTTAGACCGACTAACGATAAACAGTAACTCCTGAGAAATTTAGAAAGCTAACTAGTCGGTCCAAGAAGGATTGCCGACCGACTGGATCGTCATCTAGTCGGTCGGTGGCCCTTCTTACACCGGCTAATGAGCACAGAAAAGTACCGATACGGAGCGCGGGGCCCCGGGATCGATTCCTAAGACTCCTAGGCTTGATCTAACAGTTAGATACAACCGTTATGAAGTCCGTCACGAATGACTTACTTCGAAATCGACAATCCTAAGGAAGAAGCGAGAAAATACGACGAATCGATCGAAAATGAAATCTACGGAGACGAAAACCACACAAGAGGAGAAAATCCACCAAAACATATATTATATTATATTATAATCAGATACAAGAAAAGCAGTCGTTACATCCTCCCCAACTTAAGAAAAATTCCGTCCTCGGAATTTCCAAAAACTCACGAGTCCGGAAACAAAAGTGGGAAACGCTCTCGCATCTCATCCTCATTCTCCCAAGTAGACTCTCCAGGTGAACCGTGTCGCCACATCACCCTCACAAGATTGACAATCTTGTTCCGAAGCGATTTCTGACGCCTGTCCAGAATCTGCACTGGATACTGGTCATACGTCATATCGGGGCGAACGGTAATCTCCGAAAAATCCACCGCATGAGACGGATCGCTAATGTATCGACGAAGCTGCGACACATGGAAAACATTGTGAACTACTTCCAAAGATGGCGGCAAGGCCAAGCGATACACTACCTCGCCAACCCTCTCCAAAACGTCAAACGGTCCAATGTATCGCGGGTTCAACTTTCCACGCTTCCCGAAACGAATCACACCACGATTCGGGGAAATCTTCAAGAACACATGGTCGCCTGGCTGAAACTCCAAAGGACGACGTTTAGCATCCGCCCAATGCTTAAAACGGTCCTGAGCAATCCTCAACCTCTCCCGAATATTCCTGACGATATCCACGGCCTCCACGATCATCTCAGGTCCCAACAACTCCCGATCTCCAACGTCATCCCAACTCAATGGCGATCGACATTTCCTCCCATAAAGAGCGGCGAAAGGCGCCATGCCAATACTCGCCTGGAAGCTGTTGTTGTAGGAAAACTCCACCAAATGTAGATGGTCCTCCCACGAACCCTTGAAATCCAACATGCACGCCCTCAGCATGTCTTCCAAAATCTGAATCGTCCTCTCGGACTGGCCATCCGTCTGCGGATGGTACGCCGTGCTGAAACTCAGACGCGTACCCAAGCTCTTCTGCAAACTCTGCCAGAACTGAGATGTGAACCTCGTGTCTCTGTCAGACACGATACTCACGGGGACTCCATGAAGTCGCACAACCTCCTGCACGATTCACGTTACATCACTATCCAAACTAGGAAAAGGAAATAAAAATGGAGAGTAAAAGAATTTTACCTCCATATATCTCCTCGCTAGCGCCTCAGTGGACTGTCCCACTCGGAACGGAATAAAGTGCGCAGATTTGGTCAATCGATCTACGATCACCCAAATCGCGGCATTCTGCTTCGGACTCCGAGGTAGTCCAGTCACGAAATCCATAGTGATGTGTTGCCACTTCCACTCCGGAATCGGAAGCGGTTGTAGCAACCCGGCCGAACGCTGATGCTCCGCCTTCACTTGCTGGCAAACCAAGCACTTGGCTACACTCCGAGCCACGCTCCTCTTCATACCATGCCACCAATAATTCAGACGAAGATCCTGGTACATCTTGGTGCCACCAGGATGCACAGAATACGGCGAACTGTGTGCCTCCACCATCAGCTCCTCTCTGATATCCCCAGCGGGCACACACAACCTGGCTCCAAACCTCAGCGAGCCATCCTCATGAATCAAAAAGTCAGTCCGCAGACCGGCTTCCACCTGCTCCCGAATCTTCACCAGCTTCGGATCCTCGGCCTGGCCAGCCTTAATCCGATCCACGATCGTCGACTGCACATGCATGTACATCAACGAAGAAGCCACCCCAGGAAGAACAATTTCAATACCAGACTCGCAAAAATCCTGCTGCAATCTCCACTGCGAGGTCAAAATCATCACCGCTGGCAGCCTACTCAAAGCATCCGGAACCACATTCACCTTGCCAGGGTGAAACTGCAAATCAATATCATAATCCGCCATAAGCTCCAACCATCGACGCTGTCGCATGTTGAGCTCCTTCTGAGTGAAAATATACTTCAAGCTTTTGTGATCGGTGAAAATCTTCACTTTCTCACTCAGCAAGAAGTGCCTCCAAATCTTAAGAGCAAACATAACGGCAGCCAACTCCAAATCATGCGTCGGATAATTCTTCTCATGAACCTTAAGCTGACGAGACGCATACGCCACAACATGCCCATGCTGATGCAACACGCAACTGAGACCCTTGCCAGAGGCATCGCAAAAGATCTCAAATCCACCGCTGCGATCAGGCACAACAAGAATAGGGGCACTCGTCAACCTCTCCTTCAAGATACCAAAAGCACCCTCACAATTACCCGACCAAACAAAAGCAACATCCTTCCGCGTCAACCTGGTCATCGGCTCAGCAATACGAGAAAAGTCCTTAATGAATCGCCGATAATAACCAGCAAGTCCAAGAAAACTCCGAATCTCAGATGCTGACGACGGAACAGGCCACTCCATGATGGCCCGAATCTTCTCGGGATCCACTGAAATACCATCTCCAGTCACCACATGCCCGAGAAAAGCAACTCGATCCAGCCAAAACTCGCACTTCGAAAACTTAGCATACAAACGATGCTTCCTCAAAATCTCCAACACCGTCCTTAAGTGCGAGGCATGCTCTTCCTCCGACTTCGAATAGATCAGAATGTCATCAATAAAGATAACGACAAACTTATCCAAAAAGTCGTAGAAAATCAGGTTCATCAGATTCATGAAAACTGCAGGCGCGTTAGTTACGCCGAAAGGCATAACCACGAACTCGTAGTGTCCATACTTCGTCCTGAACGCTGTCTTCGGAACATCTCCCTTCTTCACCTTCAACTGATGGTAACCACTCCTCAAATCCAATTTAGAAAACACCCTCGAACCTCCAAGCTGATCAAAAATATCATCAATGCGAGGCAACGTGTATTTATTCTTAATGGTTACCGCATTCAACTCCCGATAATACACTCACATGCGACGCGAACCATCCTTCTTCTTAACCAACAACACCGGTGCTCCCCACGGAGACACGCTAGGATTAATATAACCCTTCTGCAAAAGCTCATCCAACTGCTTCCGCAACTCTTCCAACTCAGCAGGTGCCATACGATACGGCGCCTTCGAAATCGGCTGCGCACCTGGAACAAGATCAATAGAAAATTCCAAAGCTCGATCAGGCGGCAAACCAGACATCTCCTCGGGGAAGACGTCGCCAAAATCACGCACCACAGCTGGCCACTCCAGCTCCATCTGCATAGCCACAGCCTCCACCGGCCTGGCCCGAAATCTGACAGGACCAAGCGAACTGCTACCACGACTGAACTCAAACACTGGATGTCCGGGAATCTCGAACACCACCTTCTTTCTCCGACAGTCGATCGTAGCATAGAAGCTCGCAAGCCAGTCCATCCCAAGAACTGCATCATAGTTGATGATGTCGTGGACAATGAAATCAGCGAAAAGCTCATGTCCACAGACCACCAACGAGCAAGAATTGCAACCACGATGCACCGAGACCACGCCATTCCCTGTAACGATATTCCAACTCTTGGGGAGAGGGGACGTCGACAAGGAATGCCTCTCCACGAAGCTCCGAGAAATAATGCACATCGATGCACCAGAGTCAAAGAGGACTCGTGCAGGAAATGTGCAAACCAAAACCACACCTAATCAAGCAATTAACAATCAAACCCTAATCTAGCAAACAACCATGTTCAAGCAACAACAAAATCTAACAATCGAAACCAGCTAGGAAAGTAACAGCTTGAGTGAGGATTACCTGCGATAACCTCATCCACAGCCGCGCTCTCCGCAGCGGTCATCAGAAAAGCCTGCCTCCTCGGCGGAACAGCCTGCCGAAAAGCCTGCCTCTGCGGAACAAGAGCTGCTCCAAGTCCAGCAGGAACAGGCGCTCGCTGCTGCAACGGCTGAGCTGCAACAGGAGCCCTCCGCAGTGGACCCGCATGCCGACAATCCTTCGCGACATGGGAAGCATCTCCACAAACCAGACACTGGCCCAAAAACTTCCGACACTGATCCTTAATATGGCCAGGCTTGCCGCAGAAATGGCAAGACTTCAGAATAGGCCCTCCTGGCCTCTTAAACTGAGCGGACTGATTAGGCCTGAATCCAGGTCTAACCACAGCTCTCGCCTGTTCCACATGCCTCTTCCCAGCACCAATAACAGACCCTCTCCTCTGGTTCACAAGCAGCTCCTGCCTCTTGGCAGTGACCAGAACCTTCTGATAAGACTCCCGGTCAGAAGAGGTCACAAAACTCTGGAGCTCCGAAGCAAGCCCCTACAGGAACCTCTGAGCTCTCTCCTCAGCGTCCTGCACCATCTTTGGTGCAAACCGACTCAGCCTCATGAACTCTTGGTGATACATGTCCACCGACGAGTTCCCCTGCTTCAAATCGATAAAACGATGCAGCATCTCCTCCTTGGCAGCCTTCGGGAAGAACTCACCCTCAAATCTGGCCTTGAAGGTAGCCCAAGCTATCGGCTCCACCAACAACTTCTCTTCCGCATCCCACCAATTCCTGGCGTTATCCTTCAGCTGCCTCTTCGTCAAATCAACCCATCCAGCCGGGGTGATCTTGGCCATCTTCAGATTGTCCTCGATGTTCCGAATCCACTCGTCGGCCGCCAGAGGACCCTCAGAACCATCAAAATATGCGGGACCCAGCTCCCGAAATTGCTTCGCTACTGGCTCAAAGCGACGGGCATCCGGAAGAGCCCGGGCAGCTCGACCAAGTGGAGCATTCTGGACTTGCAAAAGCACGCCCTGCTGCACTTGCATCATCTGCAACATCATCCGCATCATCTCACCGCTGGTGGGTTCCCGCTCAGGCTCCTCATCATGAGGGAGCGCACCACTGCCCCCACCACGGGTGAAACGCCTCCCTGCCATCTAGTGACACAGAGAACAAATCAGATTAGACTCATAGCCTATGACATCGGACGTCGAACTTAATTTATTGGACATTCTAATATTATTATCGCTATTCCAAAAATCGCAGTTACAGAAGGAGACCTGCATGGGCCACCACTAAAACCTGTCACGACCCGCTTCCCTAAAATGGAGGCGAGTACGTGAAAAGGTCCACACGAGAGTGGAGCTATGAAGCCCCAAACCCGATAAGCGTCCACAATACAAAAACAGGTCCCTGTAACCACAACAGAATAGCAATAATAACACAAGGAGAGACTGAAATAAAATTCACATCTCACAAAATGTCCAACATCAAAAATAAGTTCAACATCCAGAAAAGCCACCAGGCTAAAAGAAAAGAGTCTAGAGGCCCAGAACAAGGCCAACAAAAGCAACGACAACAACAAAGTATAGGTGCTACGCACCTATAACAAAACAACTGTCTAATAAAAGTAAAACACAACGAAGACACTAGGACTGGTCCCCAGTGTCCACGTACACCCCGTCAAACTCAGGCTTGGGCTCAGCGTCAGCAAACACCTCGTCCTCAACGAGGTACTCAGGCTCAGGATCTAACATGTGTCACCCAAAAGAGTAAAGGGGCACATGTCAGCAAGTCTAAAAGACTTGGGCAAGGAAACTGAAAGTAAGGCAACTAACAACCTAGCAGTTTAGTATGATGCATGGCATGGCAGTTATAACATGAGTGCACAATTTAAAACATGGCAAGACAGTTTGTACAAGAGAACAATCATCGGGACAAGACAAGACAAGACAAGACAAGACAAGAGTAGCCACGCTACTATCAATCTCAATCAATTCACATTGTTGGTGTTTACGCCCTTCGCCGAATGGTAAACATTCAGACCGATCGGCACTAAACACGATTCACAATTCACGGTTGTTTTGTAGATGTTTGCGCCCTTCGCTGAATGGCTAGCATGTCAGTCCGATCGGCCCCAAACACTACCCCACCCCAAAGAGTTTACGCCTTACAACTGCAGTTGTTGATCAAACAGACTCCCAGTTGAATGGCCGCTTAACCCTCACCCCATCCCGCACTAAACAAGCCAGGGTCCCTGAACATGAGCCCAGCAAGTGAGCCAGGGTTGCCCCGCACGGGAGCTTGTTTCTTAGTTCACAATTCAATATCGAGCGTTGGGGTTTCCAACTATAGGGCTCGCTTCTGGAACACGAGCCAGGTAACACAAGTAGTGTAGCAAAGCTACGCAATCACGGGATCACCAAAACAATGCAATGACATGACATTTAATTTGCGTACCGTTAATGGAAAGTAAACATGACATGGTATTTGTGCAACATGCTAAATGTCGGAATTAGCTTCGTTGTCAAGCTAATTCCCCAATTTGCGCCTAGGCGAGTATCATTTCGTCGCCTAGCCTCTTTTACGCCTATAACAAGAAAATGGCCTAAAACATGGCCTAAACCCTAAGTGGCAAGTTTCACTTGCCTAGCACCGGGGATGACGATCAACCTCGTCACACGGATGCTATCAACGGGGGAAATCGATGTTAAGGGGGAAACAAACATCAAAACACAAGTATTTTATTAGGGTTTCATAAAAATATAAATAAGTTACGAAAACAACGGTAGATCGATTTCTTACCGAGAGAAGACGGAAGGAACACTCCGGGGAACCCTAGGATCAAATCTGGAAGAGATTGGAGAAGTTTGGGGAAACTAGGGTTTTGGGGGATTTGGAGATTTTGATGGGTTTTGATGGAGATTTGGGGAAGATGAGGGGTAGATAGAGTAGATGGATGGATTGGATGAAGGTTTTAGGGCTTGGAATGAAGAAATGGAGCTTGGAGGAAGATGTGGGCTAAAGGGGGAAGTTTTTAGGGTTTTGGGTCGTGTTGGAGAAGAAGAAGTCGAATGGGTTGGGTTTAAATAGGCTAGGCTGGGGGCTGCCCAGAAATTAGGGTTTTAACACTGGTTAGTCGGTCAAAGAGCAACCACTGACCGACTAGTTTGGCAACTAGTCGGTCGGTCGACCAACGCAGACCGATTAAGTGCAAACAGTAACTCCTGAACGAAAATAGGATTCTAGAGTTAGTCGGTCCATGAACAAGTACTGACCGACTAGTTTGGCATCTAGTCGGTCGATGAACGTTCTTAGACCGACTAAGAGTAAACAGTAACTGATACAAAAATAATTTGATGAGTTAGTCGGTTCAAGAAGCATTGCTGACCGACTAGTTTGCAACCTAGTCGGTCAACCAACGTTCTTAGACAGACTAACGATAAACAGTAACTCCTGAGAAATTTAGAAAGCTAACTAGTCGGTCCAAGAAGGATTGCCGACCGACTGGATCGTCATCTAGTCGGTCGGTGGCCCTTCTTACACCGGCTAATGAGCACAGAAAAGTACCGATACGGAGCGCGGGGCCCCGGGATCGATTCCTAAGACTCCTAGGCTTGATCTAACAGTTAGATACAACCGTTATGAAGTCCGTCACGAATGACTTACTTCGAAATCGACAATCCTAAGGAAGAAGCGAGAAAATACGACGAATCGATCGAAAATGAAATCTACGGAGACGAAAACCACACAAGAGGAGAAAATCCACCAAAACATATATTATATTATATTATAATCAGATACAAGAAAAGCAGTCGTTACAGCGTTTGCTTGCTAGGTGTGTCGTTTTTGATTTTGATGGCTCTGATGGACGATCTAGGGCTTAGAGTTTTCTTTTTCTTTCTTCCTCTCTATTTTTCCCTTCCGAGCTCCTACTCTCACTCGTCTTCCTCGAGGACGAGGAAGAGTTCAGCTTGGGGGATTTTGACGTGCGTCTATATTTCATATATTCACGCACGTTTTCTTTTGTGTTTCTCCGTGTTTTTCCGCCGTCTCTTATTCGTTTTCGTATGATTTCCCGTTTTCTTTCACTTTTCTTTGTTTGTCCATGATTGCAGGGGATTGACCATGTAGGGGACGTTTAATGATGATATCCCAAGTCCCCGGAGCAACGGGAGAAGTCACGCGTGATCCAGGGGGTCAAACGGCGAAGTATTCATCTTTCAGCCCCTCACCCGGTCGGTTGGTCATCTCCAACCGATCGGGTGATGCACGCGTGCACCAACCGGTCGCTACCGCAGCTCACAAAGAAGTCACCCGACCGGTTCACAGACCGGTTCTACGGGCGGCTGTTCTCTGTTTTCTCGAGCAGAATTCCAACCGATCGGGTGACTCTCACCCGATCGGTTCATCTGTAGCTGAAGAAGATGAGCTGAAGACACGGACGATTCAACCGGCCGATTCACCCGACCGCTCCAAGATCCAACCGGTCGCTCAAGAACTCACCCGATCGGTTCATGTGATCGGGTGAAAACTCGCCGTTTTCTGATATTATTTGTAACGGATCAACCGATCGGTTGACTTGTCAACCGATCGGTTGATGCGACGGCCTATATATAGAGCCCCTAGGGTTCCAGAAACGGGGAGTTGCTGTTTTTCTACTGTTTTATTTCCTTGTGACGGCTGTAATTGTTACTCTTTTGTAAGTATTCAGATCTTTCTAAAATTTTAGTATTGTCTTTATTACTCCTTTACTTCCGCATTGCAATTGTCCGATTATGATTTCAACGGTTAAATTTCATTTAGATTGCTTTTTCATGAATTTTTGTGAGTAGTTCCCAAATCTGGGATTTTGGTGGAAACCCCTTCGGGGGCTCTTCCCGATGCGTCCGTAGGGTTAGGAAATCGATAGGGAGTAGGAATCTAACGGTTACGAGGGGTGTTTCATTGTCATCGGCGGGAAAAAGACCGCCTTTGACCGTTGGGCCAAGGGGGAATAAACTTGGCGGTTGACTCCCTAGCCATAGCTCACGCCTTTAGCGTAGACGCTGAATCCTAGCACGCGGGAGCGGCAGGATGAGACGTCGGGAGATATCGTTACGGGCTTAGTGCTCCCGGGATCGATCAGTGTTAATGGACACGGGAGTGCCCACTGATCGAATCCGGGAAGTCCGGTGTATCATCCTGGGCACCGACTGGAATATCGGGCCCATGGGACGCCGGTACCACTTTCAGAGGCAACGTCTCACCATTAGACCCAAATCCCGATCGCTATCCATACCCGTAGGCCGTATCGGCGAGAGTCTCTCGTCGGGTTGGAAACCAAAGTCCCGGGTTTACTTTCTTTTTGTTCATACCCTTTTATTTCCTTTCGTGACAACCATCTACCGATTCGGGCTAGCTCGCCCCTCGGGGTGATTTTGGTCCTACCTGACCCAAGCACAACCTCGCCTCCCTGAGTTCGATATTCCCGCACCCTACACTAACCGTGAAACTTGCGGTAAACGACACCGCGCCGCCGCGACGCAAGCGGGGCGTCGGTCAACATCCTAATTAAAAAATATAGGTTATATGACGTTTCACATGTTAACATCTCCCTTTCTATTCGTCACCCCCTATTAGACAAAGTGCACACCCTCCCTCTCGCATTCTCTCTCCCTAGCATTTAACTATACCCCGCTTCTATGTCTAATAGCAAAACCCCCACCCTTTCATCCCTCACGCAGATCAAGGGTTTCCCCTTGTTTAACAGCTGCCACCCACAATCAACTGCCGACCTCCCATTTCAAACACCCCAGGCCATTATGGCGACCACCTCCGGATATCCCAAGACCGTCGGCCATCCATCTCCTCCACGCAAACTCCTTTTCTCCCCATTAAAACTCACATCATCTCTCCTAACAGCCGACCCCAGCCCCCTGCTGAATGCCATGCCGCCGGCCACCAGTTCCGTCGCATGTGCACCTTCGTTCACTAGTCGGATCTCCCTCACTTCCGTTGCAACTCCGGCCAAGCTCCCCTCCATCCTCTACAAGGCCGCAAGCCCTTATAAACCCTACAAAAAAACTGATGTCCCTTTTAAACCGCCGGCCAGCAACACCAAGGCACCAACGGCGATCTCCTGACGGCCATCTCCCCACTTGCCGAGGTGCACCACCCTTCAGACCCTCCACGCAACTTCCCTCCTCCACACAAAGGTGATGCCGAACACAAAACATCCCCTGTCTCACAAATCTATCGAACAACCCCTCTCCCCGTGCCGCTGCCGTGCATAACTCGACAGCCAGCCGTAGGAACCCGATGCTCGATGCCGGTGTCTTCCCGCCACCGTGGAACGGCGTACAATTGTCCTCCCTCTCCACGTCATGGTTCAGTGATCGTGCAGTTACCCCGCTGATCGGTGTTCGTTATCGCTGTCATCTGCTATTAACGCTGATCGCTGTCGTGCAATGGATCGTCGCATTCTTCTGTTAATTCAGCCCCTGACGTCGCTACCCGACGTCAGTGTAGCTCTCGCATCGTGTTGAGGTAAACCTGAACCGTAGGAACCCACATCCGCATGTTAACAAGATTAAAAACGATTATTTTTACTGCTTTGTAACTCACTAATCCAACTTAATAATACGGGACTGTAGGCTGAATATTGGACTGAGCGTGGGAGCTCTGGACGTTATGAATCTGTAATTGGACTTTGAGAATTGTGATACCAGCACGTATTTCAGGAAAGTGAAACTTGCCAACTCGTGTTTAGGTCATGTTTTAGGCCATCTCTCATTTTAAGCGTAAAAGAGACTAGGCAACGAAATGATAGTCACCTAGACGCAACTTCAAGATCTAGCTTGACAACGAAGCTAGATCTGACACCATACCATGCCATTCATACATTTTGCCTGTCACGTTTACTTTCTATATCTGTACACACTTTACTTGTACTCTTGCCATGCCATTCATACATTTTGCCTGTTGACGTGCCCGTAATCTACTCCTAGAATCCACCTGGCGGTGTCACGATCGCCAGGCGTAATATGGCTCCTAGGCTACGGTTACAGGTTCAATCCGCAAGCGGACGGTGTCGAGTTATAGTATATAAGATAGTCGGATCCCATAGGGACGGTGATAGTGTCCTTGCTAATCTCAGTCTAAATCTAGAAGCAAGGTAGCGGTCGGAGTAAAAGGGTTGGGTTGATGATTGTTGTTGTGTAATTTAATAAGAGGAACTAGGGCTTTATGGATCGCAGCTAGGATCGTTGGGGTTGATGTTGGATAGGTTCCTCACATCGCATTAGGACTAGGGAATTAATCCCCCAATTTGTACCACTCTCGTGGGTTGGAATTGCGGGGTATATCGGTGGCTCTCGTCGATGCAATGGTGGTAGCCCTCGACGTAGCAATATAGTTCGTCGATGGATCCC